>JAMAFV010000020.1:0-419168 GCA_023625935.1 Eurotiales sp. R13A2
ATTTATAATTTTAAAAATAAAATAAGTTATATATTATAATAATAGTAGTAACAGTATTAATAATAAATTTAATATTTTTATAAAAATAATTATTTTTTATATCTGTAATTTTATTATAATTAATATATATATATATATTATTAGATTTTAAAATATTTATTTAAAAATTTATATTTTGAAATATATCAAATTTTTTTTTTTTTTTTTTTTTTTTTTTTAACAAAAACATCTCTTTCTTTGCGAATCTTCTTTTTGAAATCACACACTCAATCCAGGCTGTACAGCCTCAAAAATCAGATCAATTATAATTAATGCTAAGCACTATTGATTAAGTTTACTCTTAGTAAATAAGATTATAATAATAACACAGAATAATAAAGATACTAATCTAACACCTCCCACAACAAAAAAATTTACTTTAGCCTTAGCTGTGGTTATAGCAGGATTAATATATTAATAAAAATCAAAGCAGCCTAAACAGATTATTAATATATATAATTTAGCTATCATAGCTCACTAGATTATAAACTATATTAATAAATATTTAAACAGAATTCTAAATAATCAGTATATTCAGAACTTTATAAAGTATATATATAAAATAATTAAAATTTTTTTAACTGTTAGTAAAGACAATAAAAACACTATAAAAAAACTAACTAGATTCTAGAAACTTTTAAAACAAGTCTAACATAATACTGCCACTATCTATAAAGAATTAATAAGCAAAAAAACCAGCAATATAATCTCTATTAATTCTATATTAATCTAATATAATTTTTAAGTTTAAAAATAGCAGTAAACTCTGCAAAATATATTAGTATCTAAATTTTAAAAAATTAGTTCTACTACTCTAAATATTATTTAGATTAAGCTGAATATAAATTATAAAATTATTATTAAAATCTAAGATAAATTTATTTATAATAATTTTTATAAATTTAAAGCTAAAAATATTATTTAGAAAGCTGAACAGACCTGGATTACAGCTATATAATTAAACTTTAATCTTATAATCATAATCTATACCTTTATTACTGCACATCAGTTTTTTTTTCAGAAATATTAGCCTACAGGCTTTCTCAGCAGCAGTAACTGAGATCCTCTGCATACACAGAACATAATAAATAAAAACATTTAGTAGTGGTATCTAGATCTATATCCTCACCTAAAATATAATTATCAATAAAATATTAAGCTAATCTATAAAGCTAGATAATCCCAGAGCAGTAAAAAGTATTAAACAAAGATTAATAACTAAAAACCAGTATATCTGGGGCAGCAGAGAAAAAAAAATCCTAAAATCACTTATCTAAACTAGCTAACTAAGCCTTAAAAATATAAAAGCTTATTAATAATTAAATTTATTAATCTTTTTATTATTAATCAAGCTATTATCAAAAAAATAATTTAATAAATAAAAATCCACACTAATAGATCTTACTATTAAAAAAATAGATATAAACAGTATTAAAAATACTAGAAATATAGACATATTCTTATCTAATACCCAGATAAAACATTTATCTATAGAATCTGTGCTCAGAATTATCTAATCTAAAAATATTCTAAGCTGCATAATAAAGAAATAATTACTAAATATATTAACTATAGCAGTTTTTATAAAATAATCAGTACTATATATAAACATTAATAAAAAAAATTTATATAAATTAAAATTACAATTATAAATTAAAAGCTTTATCACTAGGTTTTTAGTTATCTTAAGTATTAGGAATCAGTTAGTATTAAAGATTTTAATAGCTCTAAATTATTATAAAAACTAACTGCAGCTATAATAGTACTGTAAAAAATAGTAACTATTCTAATAAATCTTATAATACTTAATAATTTAACTAAAACCTCTAAATACTAAGAAAAACTATTTAAATCTATATTATTCACTAATAAAGAATTAGTTCTATCTAAAAATAAGCTAATAAAAAATATAATATCTATTAATTAGAATATCTCTACTAGATCTTAGACTATATTTTAATATAATTAATTAAATAATTTAAAATGCCTGCTCTAGGCTCAATATATCTAATTAATTTTATTAATAAATAAGATTAAGCACTAATAATTTAATAATATAAATAATACTTAATAAAAGATATATCTATCCTCTATTCTAAAGAATAGAGAGTCTAAGCTACTATTATTATTATTAATTTTAATAATTATAGATAAAAATAATATAATTCTTTATAATAAAACCAGCTTTTAGAAGATTAATATAAATATTTAATTCTTAAAGGTTGGTTATCTATTAATTTAATTTATTAAAAATAGATCTAAGATTATTTTCTTTTTAATTAAAAAGTTATTATTATTTTTAAAAGATTTTAAGCTTAATAATTTACTTTATATAGTAACTACCAGTATAAACAGAATAAAATCTTTTAAAAATAAATTATATATTTAATATAAAATTTTTATATTTTTTAATATAATATATATAAAATAAAAAATATAGTTATAGTTTTATTTTTAAAAGATTCTAAAATATTTTAAACTATAGTTATTATAGTTTAAAAATTATAAAAAAATAAATATAATAAAACTATATATTAATCAACAGCTATTATATATTAGCTACTATATCTTAAATTAAATAAATATTATAATGATTAGTCTCTAAAAATAGCTTTATTTATTATTAAAATTATAGATCTAGCTAGCTAGTTCTATACTATTATTTTTAAAGATTACTAAGTTTTCTATATTTATTATTATTAAAAAAAAAATTTCTGGGATCTTTATTTACACAATATCTATAATAAGTTTTAAAATAGAATAATATAATTAATCCAGTACTAACTATAGCAGCTAGATATTACTAAAGCCACAGAGTATATCTTAGTTAATGATTTTAATATTTATTACCCAGTCTAAGATAATTTTAGTATTAAGATTAATACTAAAATTAAACTATTACTTAAAATTATAGATTATTATAATATTAAATTAATTACTAAAAAAAATATTATTATTTAAAAATATAATTAACAGTAATTCACTATTAATTTTATTTTAATTTTAATTAGTTTAATCAATTAATTAGTATTTTATAAATGTATTAATAATATATAATATAATTTTAATTACTACTTAATTTAATTAATATATAATATTAATATAATTTTTAAACCCACCCTGCAGTATTATAATTAAATTATTATTAATAAAAAAACTTTTATAGAATTTTTTAATAAATATTTAATTATTTTTAATCTTACTAAAACTTTAAAAATTATAATAAAGTTTATTATAGTAACTTTTTTAAATATAATTAGATATATTATTAAAACTTTTATTTTATAGACTAAGCTTAGTGTTTAAGCTAACTCTAACTTTAATAATATCTATAAAAAAGTAATTAAATTAACCCAATATTTTTAACAGAAATACTCTTAAACTTATAGTCTATAAATATAAAGAGCCTACTACTAGACATAAAATTAAAAAAGATGGTTAATCTAGAAAATCCTTCAAATTAATTATCACTGTTGAGTCTAGCTGGTTATTAAATAAGACCCTAAAAGCATATAGTGTTTTGCTAAATAAGTCTGTTTATAAATAGATGTTTATAAATCTAAAATTACTCTAATATTTTATAAGCTAGACAGCTCTAAAGTAGAAACAATAGAAAAAAAAATAAAATTATTCTAATAAACTTTTTTTCTCTCAGCTCTGGCTATAAATATATTTAATATTATTAATTATATCTATTCTAAGCTAATTAACTTCTTATTAATTAAAAAGTATAAAATTAAAACTATTATTAAGATTTTAAATTCTACTAAAACTCTTAAAAAAAATATAATTTTTAATAGTTTTTAATAATAGATAATCCAGATTTAGTTAAGACTTTTAAATATATTTTATAAAATTTATAATACTTATATTTGTTTAAGCTATAACCTTTTTTAATTCTAATAATTAATTATAGTAATAATTTATAAAGCTAATAAAGACTAGAATTACTATTTATCTAAATTATAAAAACTAATTATACTGTTTAATACACTAAATAAGTTCCTATAAATAATTATTATTAAATAAATTAATTATACTATCAAGTTCTATAGTCTATTGCTACCCACTTATCTAGAAAGCTGCCAGAGCATTTTAATAAACTATACTATATAGCTAATTATTAAATATATCTAATAAATCTAAAGATAGAAGTATCCAGTAATCTTCATACTACTACTAAATATAGCTAAAACCTATAATAACATCTAACATACACAATTGTTATATAATCTAAAAAAACAATATTTAAAGTATTTTATATCTTAAATAAAGATTTTTCTTTTTAATTAAAATACTTATATCTGTATGCTTAAAAACTTATCAGACTAAATATTTATTTTTATAAAGATTTTCCAGAACTCATCACTCTTATTAATTCTATATCTAATATATAATATTAATCTCTTGGAATAAAACAAAAGCATAACCTTTATAAAATAAATAGATAATATAAGCCATATAGTTATCAGAGCCATTAAATAAAAGATAATAATTAAACTCCAGCAGATATATATTCAGACTGATAGCTAGATCTAATACTATACATCAATATTTAATATCAAAAAATATTAATTAATCCACTTTATTAATCTCCACTCTAATATAAAATTTTAATACACATCACTCTAATTAGATAATAGTATTAAGATTAAATTTACAGATATTACAGTTAAATATCTAAATATCTGATTTAATTTTAAACTTATCTTTTAAGTTTATCAGAACAAAATAATAATTAAAGCCAGTAAAAACTTATATATACTATAAAAATTTATTAACTCTATCTAAAAAATTATTCTTTTAATAATAAAATAAATCTATTAAACTATTATTATTTTTTAAATATTAATTAAAATAATAGTCTAATTTTAACTAAATCTGTTTATTAAAAAAACTATTAATCTAATAATTAAATAATTTATTACTATTTAAAAGAATACTATAATACTAATTAATAATGCTTTTTACAATATTATAAAATCTATCTTAAAAATTAAACTTCATCTTTTATCTATACAACTTTAACTAAATAAACTAGTTAGAGAGACTATCATCTAAATCTGTACTAGATCTTTAATTATTCACTTAATTATTATACTTATTAAATAATTAGATACAGAACTGATTTTTAAAAGTTATATTCCCATGGAGATATATATCTAAAAGAAAGATAGATATCTCTTAGCTCCCCTGAATATCTTGATAAAAAGATAAAAGAGTTAAGAAATATATATCTGAAAGCCTTAGTATGTATCACTAAAGATGGTCATCTCTGAGAGTTAAAAAAAAGCTATTAAAGTATATAATAGAGTAATATTCTAGTATAACCAGTCTATCCAGATCTACACCAATAAAAGCAACTATATAAGCTATATTAAAGCTGCTATAGTAATCCTTTAATTTAATAAATAATAAATCTAATATATTAATATAGAAAATATTTCTATAGTATATACTAAAAAAGCTTACAGTATAATATATATATTTTAAATAATGCTACACTATACTGAGAAGTTTATAATCTAACAGAATAAATCTATTATAATCTTTATTAATAATTAGAATATTCTAAAAACATTAATTAAACTATAATTTATTTTAAACTAAATCTTTATTCAAAAAATTATTGATTTACTGGTTAAGTGCCACTATAAAGCTCTAAATATTATCTTATAGTGAATACTAGACTATAAAAAGATTTTTAGTAATAAAACTGCAGACTGTATAGTTAAATAAACTACTATAATAAACACTTACTATCAATTAGTACCCAAAGATATTGATTTATAGATTATACTAACAGGTATTAATAAGTGTTAGATAAGGCAGTCAGCTAAAGATATATAGAAAGCTGTATGAATAAAGATCATTATAAATAAATCTATTAAAAAACTAATTAATAAATCAACTAAAAAAATATTATATTACTAAGATAGCTTATATAAGATTATTTTATTAATTCTTATTTAACTCCATACAGAGCAAATTAAACTTAATAATTATTTTTTAAAAATTAATTACTAAAACATACTCTATTATTTCTATAATCTAAATAGACAGATATTCTATTATATTCTTATAAACTATCTACAGTATATTAATAAAAAACAGACAATATAAAAATATATTTATAACTTATACTATATTACCAAGATTAAGTAGCTGCTTGGAGAGAAAAACATAATAATAGCTGTAGTCTAATTTATAATAAATACTAGCATACTAAAATAATTCTAGTGTATTAATTCTACTATATTAAGTATTATTAAACACACTAAGGCTAAAACTAAGACTAAAACTAATAATAATATATAATAAAGCACTAGTATGATATTATATATAATTAAACAAGCAGCTACTAGAGGCCCCAGATTAGTCTCAAAACTAATAAAAACTAGTATTAACACTAATAAATAAAACAAGCATAATAGAAAAGTAGAAACTATAACAATTGATAAATTATAAAAATTAAAGCCATATAACATAGCATATTATATCTGATAGTAGATTTTATGTTATTTATATTATTTATATTATTTATTTATATTATTTATATTTTCTAATCTTTAATTTTTATTGTAGCACACCCCTATAGTAAGCCACACAGTAGCGGTGCTGCTTTAATTATATACCTGCTGGACGGGGCCCAATCCTGGATAGCGGTGATAGTCGAGAAGCTAGCTTTAATGGGTTAATCAATACTACTACTACTACTACTACTTAATATTTTTTTATAAAATATTAATTTCTTTATTTAATATTATTTTTATATTAAATTTATTAGAATTAGATTTAGTTTTAAGAATAGTATTTAATAGTTTTTATTTTTTTTTCTTTATCTTTTTTATTATTTATATATATTTTTTTTTTATTATTTTTAAATTTTTATTATTTTTTTATAATTTATATAAAATAAATTATTATTTTTTTTATATTTATTTTTATTTTTTATTTTAATAGAATATATTTTTTTTGCTGATTTTTTTTTTACTTCATCAATAAGATTAGCACATAAAAAATCAAAAGTATAAACATTAGAATCTTTTCTAAAAGCTTAAATAATATTTTATGTAAAAAATTTCTATTCTTTCTCTAAATTATATAAAATCCATAAAATTTTAATCTAAGATACCACAGTAATATTTTTAAAAGATAAATTATCTAATAAAGTCTTTATTTAATAAATATATTCTTCTATATTTTAAAAATTTTCAAATTTGCAATCAAAAAATTTTTTTAAAATTAAAAACTTTATAGTAAATCCCTTTAAATTATATATTTCTTCTAAAGTATTCCAAGCTTTATAAACAGTTATACATACTTTAATATAAAATAATAGACCCTTAACACAAAATAATTAAATTATTACTAGTATTTTAAAATTTTTTATATTATTTATATTCTTTTTCTCAATAATTAATTCTAATAAATTATTTTTAACCAGAACAGCTCTAATTCTGAATACCCAATCAATATAATTATCAGATCTAATTAATTAATCAATTTGAATTTTGCCAGTTAAAAACATAATTCAAATTTAGAAATAAAAGTTTTCTTTTTTATATATATAGATAATAGTTTAATATAAATTATTCTTCTATAAAAAAATAGAAGATGCCAGGCTTATAATCTGTCAGCATGGCATGATTTTGTATAGAAATAAAAAATCTAAAAATAGAAAGGAAGAGTAAAAAAAAAAGATAATTAAAAATAAAAAAAAATAGTGTTATAATAATCCTTGAATTGCTTATTATTATGAATCTATAGATGGGAATTTATTCTCTATTTATGTTTGATTTATAGGCTATTTTCAGCCAATTTAAATATATCCGTTTGTATCAATTACTTCTGTTTTCAGTAATAATATCTATTTTCAGATATATGAACTGGAAAACATTGTATTAGGCCTTTTTAAAATGGTTTTGAAGCATATGAGAACAAAACTGGATAAATTTTGAAGGAATAGTTTCATATTCCTACAAATATTTTTGTAATTTTAACTATTAAAATATTAAATATATATTTATTTAATATTTTTTTTATATACAGCTATATGTAGATATTCTCTAAAAAAAAATCTAAAAAATAAATTTATATAAATTTTTTAGTAAATCTTTCTAGATATAAAAAAGTATAGAATTTATATTTTAAATAAAACTACTAATATAGTTTTTTAAAGTATTAATCTTTTTAGATCAATATTTACAATAAATATAAACATTTCTTATATTGTTAACCTGTATAGGTCTACTCTTAAACATATCTGCTTTCAAATTATTAACTGAATTAAATTCTAAGTTATTCTATTTTATACCTTCTTTCTCCCCCTTTTCCAGTATACATATTTATTATATTTATTTTTTATTATTAATATATATATAGTTAGTTAATCTGTTTTTTTAGTATTTTATTTTTTTTTTCTTTTATAATTTAGATATATATATATATTTTTTTTATTAATATTAGATATTTTATTTATTTATTTTTATTGTTTTAGTATATGTGCTGGGTGCTGTGTAGGGTCTTTATACCAGGAATTGCTGCCAAGGCTGGGCATGTAATAGGTTTAACCGCCTCTATGTGGCCTGAGGCAGCTTCTGCTGGCTACCCGCGCATGTTCGATTCTTCCCTATTGGCAGGGGGCCTGCTGCCCAATTAGATAGCTCTGCCGGCCACCCCAGGCTTAGACGCGCGTATGAATACTACTACTACTACTACTACTACTACTAATATTTTTATATTTTTTTTTGAGTTATAGTTTTGATAATTTATATAATATATTATTAATAAATATTTTTAAATATTTTTAATTATAAGATTTAATTTTATTTTTATATTTAATATTTGTGATATTTAAATTTTAGATTAAAAAATTTATTAATAGTAATTTTTATAATTATTCTAGTACTTTAGTCTAGATTAATATTTTATAAATTTTATTTTCTGCTAATACTTTTATTTAGTTTTATTTATATAGATTTTATAGTATATATATTTATTAGTAGATATTATTTATAGTTTTTCTTTTAAAGTAAGAAGTTAGTAACTGTAATAGTTTTTTACTTTTATTATAGATTTTAATAATCTTGATTAGTATTATATTTATTTTAAAAATTCTAATATTAGTACTAATTCTTTAAATATTTAAATTAGTTTTATTGTGTTTATTTCTCTATTTAATTTTAATATTTCCAAGTATTGATTTATTATTATTATTACTCTTATTACTTATTTTAGAAAAAGGTTTAGGTATAGATTATTTATTAATATTTTTAGTAATATAATCTTGATTCCTTAGAGATATATACTTTAGAGATATTTTTTTAAATAATTAATTTACTAGATTCTTACAAATAAAGAGTGATTAAATTATAAAGAAAATTTATAAAAATATAGTAAATTAAAATTTAGACTGTGATTTTAATAAGTAGATTTAAACTATAATAAATAATAATAGTAATAATTTATAATGATAGCTAATTGCTGTTATATAAAAAAAGATTTAAACTAGATCCTAAATTTTATCTAGGATGATTATTTAGTCAGCACCCACGAACCTGTAGTCACGTGTATATAGGACTTGAAGCCATTCAGACGTCCATTCTATATTCCGCCTTACAGTGTAGGTATATGGAAATAACTGGCTGTGGTGATAGCTGCTTTACCTGAACGCCTTCCTTCATATGTACTATTTTCTGCCCAGCTTCATGCAGTTGGTCTCATAACATCTACCTTCACTCCTGGCTTTTGTCTTAAATTAGAACTACAGGAAGAGAAATGTTGGGCCAACACTTCCTGAAAGAGTTGGGATTTTGGCCTGTGCTAGCATGTGTATGGAGAGTTATAGCTTGAGATGCGGTTGCCCAGAGGACCATCTAATGCATGATTGGTAGACAGGCTTCTATCTCTTCACCCCTTTCTTTTCCCCTTTCTTTTCACTCAGAATCCTCTCGATTCCATAAAATGCGCACACCAAGACGTAAAGATAACTGCCCCTGATTAGCGCTACAAAGCTGCCGGTCTACAATGGGCGTCATGTTTTCTCTCACACTCCAATCTCTTTCGTTCCATCTCTCCGATCCTTGAAAATTTCTCTTTTCTCTCATTTTGTCTTTCATCGACTTTGCAATTACATATCGAACATCTCGATCCATGATTTCTTCACTGGAGCAGAAAACGCAAGGACGGAAATGTTCCTCTGTCGTTGTCAGGGACGAGCCCAGCCTGCTTCCAGAAGAGGCGAAGAGGCATTCCAGTCATGAAATCCTTAGCATCATCTCTAAGTGGCGATTCCATACACGAGATATCCCTGACAATGTATTCATCGTATATTTTCCAATATTTTATTCGAATTATCTTTATAAGGTTATAAAGTTCCAAAAATATACCGTTGTTCCATGGTTCCTGAAGATTTGTCTGCTTCTCATGCTCTACTATCATACTCTCAAAAGCTAACCGTGTGACGGACCTGTGCAGCGGTTCTACGGCATTAGGGCTGGCGGTGCCTAATCGGGTAACTGTGAGGTTATTTATACGGTATCCTCCGTCAGTTCTTGATAAACCTATTCGGCGGCGTGGCTATATGAAGGCCTCGTGTCCCCCAGCTATTCCACTCCTTTCCTTTCCTTCCCTTCCTAAATGCCTTGTATTTACTTGACACTTGAGTCATTAATAGAATCTAGCACTAGCGGATGACAACCGTCACGAGCGCTATAGATAATGTATTACATCTGGAATAAAATTTTACGTTATTAATATATTATTTATTTAGAAAATTAGAAATTTCCTTGATAGATTGTAGAGCAGTAATGTCTCTTCTCCACATCATCTGTCAAGCAACTATTTTTACGATTGCTGAGCGGATGGACACCGACTACGTCATCACCGACACGAGACTTGCCCCCGACACAAATTATCCGATACACTCTCATGAACATCCATGTGCAGCATCAATGCCTGAAAACAAACCCCCAATGTCTTCTCTTCTGACCGAGAAGCAGGCATGGGAAATTGCGCGCGCTAGTCCCCATGATGCACTTCCCATCCAGCTCGTCTTCTCAACAGACGACCGCGACAATCCGCGAAATTGGCCGCGCTGGCGCAAGTGGTATATTACCTGTTTTGTGAGCTTTCTCAATGTGATAACGTAAGTCCTCTACCTGGTAGAAACGGTAGTAAAGACGCATGCTAAGAAGTGTAGAACCTGGTGTGCGGGTGGCTTCTCATCCGGCGCGACTGGCATCGCTGAGACCTTTCACGTCTCGACCGAAGTGACCACTCTTGCCCTCTCACTGTACGTACTTGGCTATGCAGTCGGCCCGTTGCTGCTCGCTCCTCTCTCGGAATACTACGGGCGGCAGCCAGTCTATGCCATTTCGTGGTTTCTGCTGTTCCTGTTCCAACTGCCACTGGCGCTGGCGCCCAACATCAGCACGATCCTCGTTTGCCGCTTCATTGCCGGCTGTGCGGGTGGCGCGCCTCTCACCAACACTGGTGGCTCGGTCAGCGATCTCTGGCAACGCGACGAGAGTGGTGGCCCAATGGCCGTGTATGGGCTCAGCAGCACGGCCGGCCCGCCGATGGCTCTCGTGGTGACGGGCTACATTGGGCTGAATCTGGGCTGGCGCTGGATATTCTGGGCCTTGATGGCGATCACTGGCGGTGTCTGGATTCTCCTGGTCCTCACCGTACCGGAGACTCGTCATACTATCATCTTGGAACGCAAGGTAGCGCGTCTGCGCCAGGCGATGCGCAGAGAACATCTAGCCTCCGCCGAGAGCATTACCGACCGGCCCACCAGCGACAAGAAGTCGCTACATCGACTCTTTGGTATCACCCTGACGCGTCCGTTCCGCTTCCTCTTTTCGGAGCCCATCACCAATTTCTCAGCCGTATACAACGGATTCGTGTATGGCCTGGTGTATTTGTTCAATGAGTCGTTTCCCCTCGTCTTCGGCGACGGCCACGGTTTCAACGTCGGCCAGCAGGGGCTAGCCTTTCTCGGGCTCGCAATCGGACCCTGTATCGCCTTCGCCTGCCACCCACTGCAAGAACGGTACTACCTGAATCGAGTCGCAGCTAACGAGGGCAAGGGTGTTCCCGAAGCTCGCATGTGGATGGCGCGCCTAGGAGCTGTACTGATTCCCATAAGTCTGTTCTGGTTTGGCTGGACCTCGTACGCGAGTGTTCACTGGATCGTACCAATTATTGCCTCATCATTCTTCGGTGCAGGCATCTATATCGTCATCCTGGCGATTCTAAACTACGTGGTGGACAGCTACCAAACCTACTCGGCATCGGCGCTGGCTGGGGTCATATTGGTGCGCAACACGGTGGGTGCCGGATTTCCCCTTTTCGCGACCCAAATGTACAATAGGCTGGGCTACGAGTGGGCCTCGAGCCTGCTGGGTTTTATCTCCCTGCTACTTGTGCCGATTCCCTTTATCTTCTTTTACCGCGGCGCCTATATCCGATATAAGAGTCCATGGGCACGAGAGCACTTTGATCAAGTCGGGGACAGTACGCATTAGCATGGACTCAGATATACAGGGCCTTGTAACGGGCACGGATTAGTTTTGCAAGATAATATACTGACAGTGGATTATAAAAAAGTGCGCACTTGCTTTGGCAAATTTAGCCAGTTACACGAAGAACGGGCTAATTGATGGTATTACAATGAGCCAATATGCACACGTGTTGGCCAAGCACGCTGGTCCGTTCGGGGACGTCTTATAGGCGCATGGTTTGCATGCTGGCTTATAGTTATTGTGGAAAGATGATAACTGTCCTCTATTATGTTAATACTAGTCATTTCGTTGAATGCGTTTGCTCTCGTCTTCCTTTACTTTTGCCTCTTCTCTAGTCTCACCAATGCAGAACTCGCGCTAGAATACCATGATTTATTTTCTTACTACATTAGGTTAATCGGTAAAATGCATTCCTCGCTTCTAACGTATGTTATTCAGCTTTTAGTGGTTCAAAGCGCCAGTCCGCGCTTCTGATGCCGAGGGTTTAAGTCTCTCCTTGTTGGTGTGATATAACTCACGCCCATGCGCTGTTATTTGCAGAACATTTTCAGCATCTCCTGCGCCGAGTAAAAGATATGAGCGGCTTGAAAACTTCGGGGTGGTTTCCAATGTTTTACGTTACTTTGCTGTTGTTTGCGAAGCAGCACTGCTCGAATCTCGGCAACAGACTGTTGCTACAGCTTTCCGATAGCTATGTCGAGCAACCGACCCTTGAATCAAGCACTCAGTTATGGAGGGTTCTGCAGGGCGATGCAGGGAATCAGTCGGCGTGAATTCTCTGAACTTGGAAGCAGGATTAGGGCAAACACATCGGTTGCGTCATGCTGAGGTAAGGAACATCGCCAGTTTATTGGGCTTCTCCATAGCATTCCATGACTCCATCTATACATATCGATGGGGTTACGCATTAGATAATATGTGATATGTTTACTTTGTGGTAATCATTCCTTTAGGCAATACATCTACATGATATAGTACAAAAGAAAAGAAAAATAATGGCCCGGCAAATCCCGACAACAGCATCCCGCTCCTCTTCCGTCGTCTCTTCGTTGCAAGAATTTCTCCAGAACAACTCGGAACTGCATCTCGGCGGCGAATGTGATTTCCACCAAGAACGTAGACATCATTTAAAAATCCTCGGCTTTCACGCTTTGCCAGATGACAAGAAGGCGCCGATCGAGCGGGTGGAATTTGAGGGGGTGAGAGGGCCCCATGGAACGATCCCGCTTCGGTTGTTCTATCCAAAAGCAACAACGGGTGCAGGCGAGATGGCTGCGCTGGTATATATGCATGGTGGAGGCTATACGGTCGGCTCGGTGGATGAGTTTGAAAATGGCTTGAGATTGCTCGCTGAAGCCGCGGGGGTGATAGTATAGTAAGCTCTCCGTAAGCGCTGCATCTAGGTTGAAGCTGTGAATTAGCAAGAAAAATGCCGTGGCTGCTTAGTGGGGGAGTGCGTGGTCTTCCAGGTAGGTTGTTCGAAAATTTATAATGTACGAATAGAAATTACTGCCACAGCCTCCGGACGGTACAATAGAACCTCTGTTTTAATGACTGTTTATATTGAGAGTATAGTACTATAGAGACGGCATGCCTCCTTCAATGTACTCTGCCCTAGTACAATCTTACCTAGGGAACTGGGTTGTGGCTTTCCATTAGCAAGCCAGCATCTAAGTGGTAGATAACTGGTATGTAACTATGAATTCTAGCACACAACCCTGATCCGGAGACTTCTCTCTAAAGGCATGTCATCTTGCGATTTAATTTGACTTTATTGTTTTCTTGTCAATCACTATAGAGTAGTAAATCCATTCATGATATTTTTGACTTTATTGAAAACGAATGTTGGCTGGTTGTACTCGCCAGTAGCAAATACCCCCCTGCGTGTTATCTGAAGACATAATCCAAAACATCTACCTCCCCCTCGTAAATTCATCATCCCGACGCCTCGACCTCTCCTTTCCGGCTAGTATTATCTCTTGCCAGCAAAAACACCGGCACAAGAGTCAACACCGCACCGGCAACAACAATCGCAGCCTGCACGCCAAACACAACTCCAACCCCATTCCTTGCAATCCACGACGCTTGGAAATACGCCACTGAAAACCCGCCGCAGGTGCGCCACATGTTGATTATGGCGCTGACGGTGGTGGAGTGAGATGGGAATTTGTCAAGCGCGTAGGCGGTTATTGCTCTGTTTTTACTTGTTAGTTGATCTGCTCGACTATCTCATGTTCGTAGGAGTGCTGAAAATGACATACACAGTGCTAGCAACCATGCCTAGATTGACCATGATCCAACCAAACGCCAGGCCAATCCAGCTTTTGTTATAGTTAAGTGTTAACCCGTACGTGACCAGCCCGGCAGCCAGGCTAGCAACAGGGAACCACACCCCGTGAAGACGATACTCGGGCCGCCACGAAGAAGCTTGCGAACTGCTGTTGTCGGATATGATTCTGCCCAGGTCGTTGTTGCTGTTTTTGTAATGATGGTGATTGTAAATCCACTTGTTGAAGAAATGGCCGAATATATACCCTTTAAATTGTTAGTTGATGTTCCCTCGTAGACAGATTGTAATTTCAAGATGTAACACACCGCTCGTTGCTCCAATAACGCCTGCGAATCGCATCGATGCCGCTTCGACATCGTTGAAGAGATACGGTGGCGCATACAAGAACGTATTGATAGTAGTAGTAATACCAATAGGCCAACAGAAATTGATCATTACCGTAATCCCAGGAAGCAGAAGTGGGATCTTGAATATCAGTCGCACCAAAGTGCTAGATTGGCCCAACAGTATATCGCGTTTGGATTTGAACAGTGCCATACTTGTATTGCTAGTCTGGCTGGGAAGGCCGAGGAGGGATTTGATTCGGGATACAACTGAATGGCCAAGTGTTTGTGCGTCGTCAGTATTGTGGCAACGACCCTCGCTGATGCTATTGTAGGAAGTCTCGTGTCCGAAGAGAATAATCAACAGTGTAGACAATCCATACAAACCTGTCAAGACGCCAAATGGGATGTTCCACTGTTCGTGGCTACCGACAAGTATGTATCCTGCTATTGCAGGTCCGACGAATGGCCCGACTAGAAATGTCGTTGCCCTGAAAAAGCAATCGAGGATTAGAAGGTGTGATAATTGTACAAAAGGTTCAGTCAGTTTACCAAATATTGATCATATGCGGCCAATCTTCCGGTTTGTACATGTCGTGGATAATAGAGAGCCCCACGACTTGTGGCACGGTACCGAATAGGCCCTGCAGCGATCGAAAGGTGGTGAACACGCCCCAGGAAGTGGACAAGGTGGCGCCGAGGACCATGAACATTGTGATAACCTGAGTCCAGAACCATACTGGAAGTCTGTATACAGAAATGAGCTCACTAGAACCATGTATCAAAGGAAATGCTGAGTCGTCTGTAATACCTTCCATAAGCTTCAATAAAAGGCACGGCAAATATTCCACCAAATCCTTGAAGCAAGATCCCATAGTTCATACTAGTCGCCGAGAAGTCGACACTGATACCCCAAGCCTCAGCCTGAGCTACTATCAGGGTTGCTCCCCAGGTCATTGCGCTATAGTCGTCAGTCTAAGTGGTATGTTCAGGAGGCTTGCTGATCTATCATACCCATCTGCAAGTAGCGAACTTGATATCAACGCTGCAAACAACAGTCTCTTCTTGGTAGACGTCCAATTCCGAGGATTCTCCGTGTCGACGGCATCTCGGCACTCAATACCGTGAAATTTGTACGGTGCATTTTCAAGGGAGGCCAGGAAGGCGTCTCTGGCGACTGTGCTCGTACGCTTGGTCTTGGAACGTGGCTCCATCGTGAAATGAGGAGAGGAGAAGAGATCAATATATATACAAGGAGCGGAAAGAAGTGAAAAGAATGAAGAGCAAGCCTTGGGCACACACTAAGAAGGCGGCTTGACAAATAAATAAGGAGCGACTGTTATCTGCCGAAGCTCATACTCTTCGCTGCTGGAACAAAGAAAATAAATAGTATTTCCTCAATGGTCACTCACTTATACATTCCACATGGTTCAGACTTATCATTTGCAGGGAAAAACGTGGCATGCCTAGACTCAGATTCAGAGCCACATGGCGCGTAAAATAAAGCTTTTTTCCGACGGCGCGGTTCTTAACAAGAAACCAAAGAGAGACAGGTATACTTTGTCTCGTTTATGCCATGTCCACTTGGCTTGAAAGGTAGGAAAGGGGCACAAAAAAAAATGATAGAGAAAAAACTTAACAGCGCCTCTATGCCTAAGAACCACTAAGGTTTCGGGCTAGTATAGTCAACAAACATCAAGATGGACTGGATCTCGGTGCCTGGATTTACCATTCCCATGGCTTGGGTTGAGTGGGAGCCTATGCAGGCAGTCACTGCGCTTGTGCTTGTTTTAACACAGTGAGGACTACGTATGCTCTTTGACCTCTCAATGCCTGATGGAAGAATGTAACCTGACATCATGTAGCGCACAAGGTACTCCTGAACGATGACGAGTACAGAGTATTCGAGTATTCTTTCCCCTAGCATTAGACTGCAAAGTGTGGCTATCTACGAAGTAGTGATACATCTCTCACGGAGGCTAAATGTATTTCCGCAATAAAAAGCAACCTAGAGATGCGGTCCATGATTGGCATTATGACGAGCGGACATCGCATGGACAAAGGAAAACCTAAGTGCCAAGAAAGCCAGAGTCAAAAAACAGAGTCCATTATGATCGATCGATCGAGTCACTGACCCATCCGGGTGGGAGAATGCGGTAGCCAGGGATGATCCCTGAAGTAACTCCGGATGCACAAAACTTGGAAAACAAGTATTTACCGAGCCGGTGGTCAGACCAAACCCAATACTGAGACCTGTCGGATGATAATCCTCGAGGTTTACGCGGTCGTTCTTTGTTTCGGACGTGGTAGTATTTGACTAGGAAGAAATATTTAACTAGCGGAAATGGATGAATCGAGTTATTGTCTGTCTAGGGTGTAAGTGTAATATATGCTTTTATAGGCGTTCTTGAGGTGGCTGGGGAACCAACTTTGCGGCGCCATACGCGAGATCAGCCCTGCCCTAGTGCAGATACCTATCAGATCACCGTGATCGACTGATCATCAATAAGATCTGACTCCAATATCTAATAGGGGCCCAATACTTAAAAGTAGCGCAATTCGGTGAGGTGGGCTTTGCGAGAATGGACTCGTCAACTTTGCCGTAGCCCTAACTCGCAAACCAGTAAAACGCTCCCACCCCTTGCATACTCTATTCCACGCGATTGTCTCCACGGCACTGACAGAATGCCACGCTGGTATTTTCTCGAATGGAGGCAAACATGAGATAAATTGTTGGTAAATACGTATTGTTCAAAGACAGAAATTGTGTTTGTCCTGTTCGACTCGATTTTCAGTCACGATGAGTACACCACCTGTCGGAGCAGTTCTGGCTGGTACAGTGACAGTAGTAGGTTTGCCAGCCACTTTGGATTCCTCCAATTACATACTTCGCATTGCAATTCAATGAGCGACAAGCGACACTCGACTGAGACTAACCGTGGCAGACGGCATCTTTGAGTTTTATTCCCGTTGCTGTGTACTTTGATCTCTTCTCGACCCTCGTTAAAATCGGAAAGCCGGCGACATCGCAGCAAATTACGGACGCTCGAAATGCCGACCGAAGCACCGAAGAGAAAGAAAAAGCTCCACTTTGTATGTCCCCTACCGTCGAAGAGCTTTAAATTTGTATACAATTACTCATCGATCAAAACACAGGCCCTCAATTGACGCGTAGGGAGTGCAAATCGCTTTTGTTGTTTCATGACTTTGCCTGACTGATTTAGACGATACCCTTTATGCTGTTTCTTCCTTGGGTCTTGTAGATCTAGTCGAAGATGACGTCTACGAAGCAAACCATATCACCAGGCACATGAACGATATGCCATCCGCGCAGCATGGCGCTCTTCACTTGTACAATTTGCAGTCTATCTATGTTGGCCCAAAAAGCTACTAACGGAAAGTATAGCACAACCGAGCCCATGTTTTCCGGCGCATTCCTCATGCGGAAGCTAATAGACACCAACTTCGAATATCCCTTCAAATCCCTAGAAACACCAACACAATATGGATACAAGCTACTAGGAGAACACGAGCTGGCAAAAGAGCATACCTACTCTATAATGGCCCGCCAGGGCCGAATGGACAGCTTCAACCAGTTCATGGTAGGCAAATTTGGCAAATTTGGCAAGATGCCTGAGCGTGTCAAGGGGTTCGGCTATGATCTCGATGGGGCAGTGTCAGGCACAGAGAGCCCGATTGTCTGGGTCGATATCGGAGGAGGAAGAGGCGAGATGCTTCTCGAGCTCAAGGAGGCGTACCCGTTTCTTGGAGCGCCAGCTTTAGTGCTTCAGGAATTCAACCCGGACATAGGCAGTGTGCCGGAAGTTACGCAGATGGAATGGAATTTCCAAAGCGAAGCCCCGCAGCCAGTCGAGGGCGCTCTGAACTACTCGCTTACTCATATTTTCCACAATTTGCCCGATTTAGACGCTTTGGAGCTAATGCAGAAAGTCTCAAAAGCAATGGCTCCGTACTCGCGCTTGCTTATCCAGGAATTCACCAAGAACAAGGCCTATGGTAAGATGCATGCTACTATGATTACGCTTTATGGAGGCCGGCTACGAGCCAGCTCAGAATGGAAACGACTGGCAGCACTGAGTGGGTTGAAGGTGACGTTTGAAGCTTACCCTGCGGCAGGAGAGGGTCTGATTGAGATGAGAAAGGTGTGAGAATTGCTTATTTAATGGATGTCGGTTTAATGTGCATCGAGTATACCTGCCACAGTAGATTAGAGTCTATAAATGGAACCATGGGCTTTGATATTGATGAACGTATTGCTAAAGCAACACGTTTTTGTGCATACAAAGATTACGCGCCAGATAATCTGGCTTATGCTATTTAAATCCTAAAATAACCTTTCTCAGGGACACTTTTCTGCCTTGAAAGAGCGTAGGTCGAGTCATGTGCGCTAATCTGGTGCACAAACCATCTGCAAGGGCGATCACCCAAACCCGGCATATCTCTTTATACACATCACATTTGCAAAGAGTTTGTTTTCCCATGTATCCACAACTTGCTTTTGTCTTGGTCAATAGTGACACAGCCTTTTATCGTGCATCTAACATTTCACCCAAAGTATTGAATGGAGATGCGCTATTTTCTACTCTCGGATTGCATTATTATTCGGACGATCTGCATAAGCCACAACTCGTCTTTATGATTCTCAGAAAAAGGAATACAGCCGATTAATCGGAGTATCTTTTCAGAAAGTAAGAGTATTCGAGGTCATTGGTTCAATGTCAATTACACAAAAGGCGTAGCCGGCAGCCATGCCCAATCCAAGGCATGCAGTAAATCAAGAGCAATGCTAAGTCATGCCTCAGAATAAGTGAATTCCAGTGTACCCGTACGTATTAGCCATTCTGAATTGTGTCGGAAATACTCGGCATCCCTTGCATGGAGACGCCTCCCTTGCTGGGGACCGGAACAACGCACTGCATTCTTCTGCCCAAGTCAGTCGTCTTCAGCAGATCGCAAGGGAAAACACGCTATTGCAGCCTTTTCTCTCGAGGCGCTATGGTGGAAAGTGTTATTAACACACCTGTCAGTCCTCGCAATGGCGGGGAAGATGTATCCATGACAGACGAGAGCAACGCTTGGTCCATCATGCTGTTCCACTCCTAGCGGACCGTTCATGACGTGCAGTCAATGTCCGTCAATACCTTTACACATCAGTTCATCACATTTCGGTGACTCGTCATAGATAAGAACGTAAGCGAGGGCCATATTGAGTTTCTAAACGAAATAGTCCATACCTCCTCGTTTGAGAAAGCCTCTCTAGTCCCACATGTTCGCCGTTGTTCCCCATGTAAACTGTCTAACCAGGCCTGAAATACACTAACTCTGAGACCTTTAGGTTTTTGAGGCTTTGGAACGGAGATTGCGACGGATGAAGCCGAGCTGTTCGTTCTTGTCGTCGACTTGAATGTTCCTTAAAATAAAACAGACGCTCCGCGTTCCACACAACTGAGAATTGAATTCGTATGTGGAATCGAAAGATGGTCTCGAGCTCTCTGTAGAGCAGGTGGTTACATTACTAGAAAAGGAGGGGCTGTCTCTCGCTCCCTACTTCGGTTCGTCTATATCTGTTTCTTCGCCTCGATAGCGCTAGGCTCGCCGAAATGGATATCCCACGGCCAACTGAAGGTGACGTGAATATCGGTAAGTTTCTGCACCTTGATAAGAATTGATAAAATCCTAGTATTATACTGATTCAAGTAAAGGCACGGATGTGGTGAGGGCTTGTTGGGTGAGCACTCGTCTGGATTATACTATCTACCAACAGCAGTTAATTTCGACGACAGGTTCTGACCGGATTGGTTGGCGTCGTCCTTATTTTCAGGTTTGCAATGAAAGCCTGGGTGCGATGGGCACTGCCACAAGTCTCTGCGCCCGGGAGAATCTGGGGATTAGAGGACGTATTCTTTTTCTTCGGGTTTGCGGCAGATGTTTTGCACATGACGCTGGTGCAGCATAGGTAAGGAATTTGATCACTCCACCATTTAATGTTCAACAGGCTGATATTTTTGCTAACATCTAAAAAATAGCTATAAATGGGGCTTGGGACGTCACTTTTACTACTTGTCTGCGGAGGAGAAAGTGCAAGCATTGAAATACGACTTCGCCTCGCAGCCGTGCGGTACGCAAGCTCTCGTAATCATGTAATTTTGGAATCGAGAATAAACTGACAAGCTGAAGCTGTCGCTGCTGCAATGATATCAAGAACAGGCATGATGTGGTTTTTGCTGTCGTGTTTTGGCCATAGCAATCGGCGACTGCGCTTTTCTATAATTATTTGCATGATCATCCAAATCATTGTCAACTCGATTACGATCGTTCAGATTACGGTGCAATGTGGACCGAACCCCTATCGAACAGTGTGTTTTCTTTATCGTTCTATTTACAAAGCAGGAAAACATAGTGCTAAACCTTTTAAAGGCCGATCGAACGAGGTACTTTCACTACATGTGGGATCCTCTGCCGTCAGACGGATCTGTCAAATGCCAATCGCCAAGTGTGCAGACGACAATCGGATATGTACAGGGTGGTATGATTGACGGCATTGTAGTAAAACTTGTTCATGATGGCTAACTGGTGTCAGGGTTCAATACCGTTATTGATCTGTATTTGGCCGGGCTTTCAGCCTACGAGCTCTGGCAATTCTTTCTACAAACACTACATCGTAACCCTGGCGTCCCAATCTGGGCGCAGTTCAGCAAGATAAATCCCAATATCCGATCACGACGAATTTGGCAGACATTGACTCTTTCCGGGTACGTCGAAGAGCACATTGCATATTGCTGGTGTCGAAGACTGACAATCTCATCTTATCAGACCGCTTGTTCTTTCGGGGGTGGCTTCTATTGTCAAGACCTATGTATGTGTCTTGCATGAGACTGCAGCAACTGACATTACTAACTATTGAGTCTAGCTACTGCAATATTTGGGAGACAGACTTGATTTTACTTGTATGCTGATACATATGCCCATCCTACACAAGTTTTCTAGCTGACAGTGTTTAGACAACGTCGTCACCTTTGTTCTCTGGGTCAAGTACATCTCCCGATGACTTCCAACCAGCATAATTCGAGCTTCAGCTAATGATTGTCAACGACAGAATCGAAAATTACAGCATCCTCATCGCCACCTGCGCGCCGGTTATCCGCCTTTTCCTACGGACCTTTGTTGACATGCGTCGCGAAGGCGGGTACCCATGGAGTCGTTCTCCCAACTCTAGCAACAACCAGCCCAACTCGAGCAGCGAAAACAAATATAATAGTGCTGGTCAGCATGAAATGAAACCTCGACGGGCCTCCATGCTCCCGCGAGATCCAGATAAATCCCTCTTCGACGACAGCTATTTACTCACGACTGTCGACGACGAAGGCGAAAGCAGAATGCAACAACACGCAGACGCTGGGCCGTCGAGTATCAACGACGGCGCGCGTTATTATAATAGCCGCCACAGTGGCGGTGTGTCTGTGACGGTCAAGACAGATATTGTCGTCGAAGTCAATGAAGAAACAGATGCCAGTTCTCCATTGGAGGAGAATTACCACAGACTTAGTGATCGGCATGCGTCAAGTAGCTCATGGAAAGCTCCTAGCTAGCTGCCGAAATGTATTGTATAGTTTGTCCGGAGCGCACCAAGAGTTCGGTGGATTTTTGCCCTAATTGATACCCCATTAATCAATACATAATAACATGGTTTGTCGTCATTATCCGGACAAAGTCCTGACATAATTGAGTACCGCAATTTAAATGCGCATCCGAATCATGTCAAGCTCAACTTCAGCCCTCCCATCATCAGCAGAGCACGCTCCCACTCGAACGGTTGCATGCCTGCTGAGGAAGCTCGGCCTGGAGTTTTGAATGTATTTGTATTTGGATCCGAGCCTCGAAAGGATGCTCCTGCCATAGCGGCTTGTCGTCTCTTGCGGTCATCCTGCACGCCGAGATCTCGCTGCCGCCAGATCATCTCAATGACTTGTCTCGCTACCGTAATGTTCTATCAATAATTAGTACCTTCACATACAGTCGCAATTAATAATAAAGGGGCGTTATATACATACCCCGTATCGTTTCAACTTTTCTGTCTCCTCGAATATTCTAATAACAGTAATCTGATCCTCCTCCGAAGAGACGCAACACCCTGCAATGAACAGCGGCCAAAGTGGGAGCGCCGCAGTTCGACTAATACTATTGATGTTTTCAATCATTGGGTCTAATATCCCGCGTATATAACGAGTTTTCTCACTCGTTGCCATCGACATATATCCCTCCTGGTCCGAATCTGTCGGTGCTGTTGCTGATCTTGTTGAATCTCGTCGCGCTTGGACAAAAAGGTCCGGCCTCTGAAACCGCGAAGCACACACCTCATGCAAAAGAAGCAGCGCCCCTAGTCGGTTTGCTTCCGCAATAGCCTGAAACTCAGATACCGCGTTGCAGTCACTCGCATCGTATAAAGGTGGCGGTGTCTGTCGTAAACTTTCTAGAGAACGACGCAGCTGCTGCACCTGTTCACGGATATTGAGTAGCTCGACATCTACTGTACTCTCTGAATGGTAGTTCCACGCAAGATCAGCGACCTCGTTGATAAGCAAAAGAAGCGAATTGCTGAATCCCATATAGGAGTCGATCTGGTCCAGGTCTTCGAACGGCATGACGAGCGATAGAAAACTCGTCAACTCTGAGATCGGCGCCTCTCTATTTGCAGTATCGCACGTTTCGCCAGTACGTGAGGTGGTTCCTGTATTGGTTGAAGGGTTTGCCTGCAGAGGGTGATTGCGAGACGGTTTGCTTTCTGTATCCCGCACAGCGGCTGAAAACGCAATATCATCCTCAATGCGAAACGCTGTCCGGGCAATAACCAAATGAAAAGAGAAGTACCGGTTAAAGAACTGATGGATGTCCGAGGAGGCCGTGCCTTTATTATGGTGTAGGAAAATGTCCTGATGTTGGCTGATAAGGGTGTGTATTCCTTTCAAATGCGTGACCCATGACGAACGGCAGCCATCAGTGATCTCAAACCAGCACAGCATCAAAGCCAATCCGAGAATCTCATCAACTTCTTGGCGAGACCAGGTTTCATTTCCATTTCCAGAACCGCGTTGTCTGCGCTGGAGGCTTCCGATTAGACATTTTAAAGCCCTCTGTCCGTGGTCGAGCGCGGCAAATCGAAAGCGCGGGTCTGAAATACGCAGTATTTGTGCCGACACGGCAAGTGTGGCGTGATAAATACCTTCGCATTGCATGGCCATGGGGAGGATTAAATGTCGATATGGATTGTTTTTGGCATCGTCTAGTAGCGTGCGCGAACTGCATACCACTGCCTCGTAGTGCGAGAGCAGGATCGAATCGTAGTCAAGCGTGCGACGACTGCCGGGGATAGAGTTGCTCAATACCGGTAGTAAGGAGGAACTATGTGCAGTGTGGATGCCGTCTTCATCCTGGTGCTTCTCTTCCACCTCTAGTTCCCCTTCTTCAGGTTTGAGAATGCCGCCATACTCAAAGTAAAGCTTAATGTCCTGCGAAGTGGTGTTCAAAAATACGGTGTCATGTTTCTCTCGGCCTTTGAGAGCTGACTGAGTCGACCTGCTCTGAGTCGGGGTTTCGTTTTGGACCTTGCCAGTGAGCAAACCCTGGGACGAGCGGTGCTGGGGACCCCCTTTGCGACTCCGTTGGATGTCCTTTGACCAAACACCAGACCGGCCATGGCAAATGCCTCTTGACAGCGATTCTTCATGCCAGATCAGACGCACTCCATAACTGCAATCGAGATTGCTTTTCACACAACGCTGACAAACTGGTTTATGTTCTGCGTGGACGAGACGGTGAGCATTTTCCTAAACATAGACAAACTCGTACATACACATATCACCCAGATATGCCTACATACTCCTCAGCAGTAAATAGAAAGGTCAGCATCTACTCACCATCGCATTTTACCTTTCGCGCGCGGCAGGCTCTACAGCCCGTTCGCGTTCGCGACAGCGGGTTTGTGGGTTTTTGCATTGCGGTGTCGAGCATACCTGAGCAAAATTTTCACTGAGCTCAAGTCAGTCCTGCTGTGGATAAGCGAAAGTGGATTGGCCGTCAAGCAGGTAAGGTGAAGTTGCGTTGGGACATTGTGCTGTGAGATGTGGTTATCATGGATAATCGGGAGTCGAGCAATGATTGGCTGTTAGCAGTGGGACCGATAAGCATTTAGCATCTCCAATTGGCTGGAAGGCATAGTCGGAAATGCGGGGTATTAGCGCCAACTATAAGCAGCCAGCCAGGCCATACCTCCGTGTCTTACCGGTATTTTGTACGTGTTTATAATGTATGCAAGACCGAACAATGGTAGAATAGAAAGGATTCAGAATCTATGTTCTCTCACAATATATGTATTTGTAGACAGTCCCACAGCAAAAGCGCACGCTACAGCTTTGCTTTCAGTCTCCCCTCACGCTCTCTCCGCCCCCTCCACCCCGTCAAGTCTTTCAATTCCAGCTCCGGGTCCAGATGTGCTAGGTTCTTTGTGTTAACAGTTTCTCCTGCGCGCCACCGCCAGTTATGCACCACTCCCGCGTCAAGCTTCCCCTCAATATGATCCGCGATGTACTTGCCGACAACTGGCAAAAATTTGAAGCCGTGTGCCGAACCCCCTCCTGCAATAAACAGCCCTTCGTGGCTCGGGTGCGCAGTGACTAGAAAATGCCGGTCTGCTGTATCCGCGTCCCAGCAGAGACGCGTATAACAAAACGGCCTGTCAGCGAGCTCGGGAAATACTTGTCGCAGGTTGCGGCGCATGGTAGCTTCAATTTCCAAGGGCAGGTCGTCTGCTGGCGACTGCGTAAAGGTGTGTGGGATCGAGGTAGTAATCCCAGAACCGGATTTGGTGCTGGTGTTGGTGATGAATTGGCTGTGTGCTAGTTTGAAGACGCCGTCTTCCTGAGGTGGGAAGAAGTAGCCTAATTCTAAATTATCAAGGATCGGAAGAGATGCGTATCGTTGCGTTTCGGCTGGAGTGAGTTGAATATGAGCGACACTATGCCCTTTGGCTGTGAGCTGGCCCTGGAGGTCGATCAGACTAGGCATCCAGGCTCCAGCGGCTAGAATTACTAGATCCGCCTCATGAGTTGTGCCATCTTCTGTTTCCACCCCCTTGCAAACGCTCTCTCGTGAGTAGACAAGCTTTTTCACATATCCACTATCGCCGGTGATGTATTCCACACCGTTCCTTTGCGCTGCTAGTGCCATTTGCCGCAAAGCCTCTCCAGATTTTGCCCAGCCCGCCGTGGGATTCCAGACATTAATGTTCCAGCCGTCCAACTTCCCCGTAACTAACGGGAATTTCTCACGTATCTGCTCCGGAGTCAATTTCTGCAGACCCTGGACCCCAAGCCTCTGCGAAGTTTCAATTGACCCCTCAACAAACGGCACGGAAAGATCAAAGGCACTCAGAACCCATCCCGGCACGTGGTAAAGACCTTTGAACATGTCCCAACTCTGCCACGCCTCGATAGACTCGATTCCCATTTTGGCGTAGAGAGGCTCATTGTAGTCACTGCGAATAACCTTACTGATATCTGTGGACGCTGCTTCACAGGACGGCGTTGCGTGTCGATCGAGCACTCGAATCGACTTGTATCCGCGTTGGGAGAGGTGGTATGCCGTGGAAGTGCCGAAGGCGCCTGCCCCGACGATGAGAATTCGAGAATTAGGCTGGATATGCGACATTGTATCATAGGACTGATAACTATACTTTTCGTGTAAACGGAGAAAATAATAGCAAAGAAACAGTCCTCTTGCATGGGAAAATTGCTTATTTATCCATGCTAGCTGTATGCCTGCGTACTCCTCTCAATGCGTGTTCTCCGCTTAGCCAACGTTGTTAATCAGCTCACACTTGCAGTAGAGGCAAAGCAATCATGTCGCTTGTAGCTACCTCCAGCACAAGCTCCCCGAGCTGTAGCTTTTGAGGGATTTTGATCTTCTTCGGTGTTTGCAGCGAGCTTATCGGCAGCCCGATTGCGGGGGAGCTAGTTTAGCGCTACGCGGGATGCCTCAGGTGGGGCGCTTCGCTTTCGCTCCGACCTTCCTGCCGCACTCTCCTACTATAACTGTAACCTTGTGGCATGGCTTGGACAGTATATTGACGTTATGCTGAAAGATAAGAGCATATAAGTCGGCGGCCGACATTATGTCTATTTGGGGTCTTTCTGCGGCGCGGAACTTGTTTAGAATGAACTCTTAGATTGCAGCTAGCTAACTATCGAAACAGATGTTGTGCCTTAGGAATTGAAAGCCAATACTACAACTCAACTAGAGTGTAAAACAACATAGATCAACTAATCCAGCTCATACAAACTACTCAATACGTATACCTGAAATCCTTCTTCTCCTTATCCGTCAAATCTGAGAA
This sequence comes from Eurotiales sp. R13A2, assembly GCA_023625935.1. Taxonomy (NCBI): domain Eukaryota; kingdom Fungi; phylum Ascomycota; class Eurotiomycetes; order Eurotiales; species Eurotiales sp. R13A2. The sequence continues at coordinate 27,592 of JAMAFV010000020.1, forward strand.
CGCATTTGCAGCGTCGACAATATGGTCCATATCACCATTCGACGCCCGTCCGAGAAGCTCACGATCGCGCTTCCGATTCTCCAGATAACAGAGCAGACCGTACGCGGATATGCAGCAGATCGCAACCACCAAACAACCCAGCAGGCCCTCATACCCATTGGAATAATCGGGTGCGTCCGAAGCGCGGAATAGCTGCGGGCCGATGATGTTCCCAACACAATAGGCGAGGAAATAGATAGCGTTCATTGTCAGTTTCTTAGAGTGACCACTGGTATTGGCCATGGGCAACGAAGTTGATAGTACGTAGGGACCCCAATATGTGTAAAACACATAGTATGCCGCGAGAAGGCCGTGTTTGTTGGACCGGGGTAACTTCCACATGAGGATGGCGCAGATCATGGGTACAAGATTTGCTACCGCGATGACGAGGCATCGAGTATTCTTAAACCGTGCGGCAATAAAGGAGAGCAGGATTTGCCAGACGGTGGCCAGCACACCAGTGGGAATTCCTAATACTGTGGTAATCAAGCTCGAGTATCCCAGCCCGGAGACGATGATGGAAGCAAACGTGACGAGCCCACCGTTGGGAATGTTTTGGGCGAGCGAGAAGAGTGTCAGAAACCACGTCTTGGGGTCCAAAAGGCACTCCCGCACTTGATACCATTTGATTTGCTTGTCTTCGATTCCAGTGTTGTTGTCTTTAACTCGCTCCAAACAAACGTATTTCTCGCGGTCAGACATGTACCAGCATTTCACTGGAGAGTCTGGAAGGAAAATGTAGATAACAATGGACCAGAGGATTGTGAATGCACCAAGTACAAGGAAAAGGAGGCGCCAAGGATGGAGGCTGGTATTGGTATGGCCGATGCCGTAGCTGACGAGGCCAGAGAAAACAGATGACAGCTACCACGTGTTAGAATATCTGCTTCAAATAGAATATTTCAAGCCTCGACTCACCTGATTGAACCAGAATGCAAGTCTGATGGGCTGCTCTTCGGTGGTCCACCACATGACGGTCAAGATACTAGATATCGGAAAGACGACAGACTCCAACATGCCCATCAAAAACCGCACCGTCGCGAGGCCAGCAAAGTTCTGAGTAGCTGCAGTACATAGCAAGAGAACAGCCCAGCCGAACAGACAAGCAGCCAGGAACTTGGCCACGGGAAGGCGCTGGATGGCAAAGGCAGCCGGATATTCAGCGACCAGATACCCGAAGTAAAAGATCGAGCCCACCCAAGAGTATTGATTTCCGACTAGATGAGTGTCTGTTTCCATGCCATATATGGCTGCGTTGGAGATAATGACTTTGTCGACAGCTGCTAGCACACACGTTCCCATGATGAGAGGGATCATGATGAGATCGATCTTCCATAAAACCTTACGTGCTTCAGACGGGGTGATAGGCTGTGACATCACGGCTGGATCTAGCTCATACAAGAATTTGGCAGCGACATCGACGTCTCGGCCATGATGCTCAGCAACCACGTCGCCGAGCTTTGCAGCTTCGGCTTCCTGGGCCGGCAGGTCGGTCATAGAAGCTTTCTCCATCGTCAAATGATGCCTAGTGCAGATACAAACAAGCGATCAAGTTATAGAGACATAGGCATTGAGGGAGATGGCGTGGAGAGCAGTGGCCGTTCAGTCAGATATAAGTCTATGCGTAGGGCTGCAGTGTTAGATAGGAGTCGGTGTCTGTAAGCACAGAGGAAACGGTCAATGATAGGCAGGCAAGTATGGCGGCGGGAGCCCAAGCGCCATCATGACGCGTTGAAGCATATCTATCATCAGTCGAGTGTGTGACTGGCGATGTCTTTAGTCTTCAACCTCTACAAAGAGACTGCAGGAAGGTCGGAGCGAGGCCGACAGCCGGAGCTGCCTCAGGCTCGGTGGGGCTGCGGCTTCCCCCAACAAAGCCTCAGCAAACTCGCTCTCCAACTCCATTGTGGATAGGGATACGTACGCTGTCGAACCAGGGACAAGAACACGTCCGGGACAGATAATGACAGCCCGGCCTGTTTCTTATCAGGCCGCCCCGCCCCCCGTGCACGCGACCCGATTCGAGACACGGTTCGCTCTTCTCCACTCTCATCCATCAGTCAGTCACCGGCAATGGAGATGCGTGGGATGCGACAGCTTCTCGGCATTCAATGCGTCGTGAGATAATATTTGATAATACCTCGCACGGGTTGCCTCGTCTAGACCTGCCTCCAGCACTTCACCGCGACAAACAGCGAGAAATGTGCGAGTATATGACCGCGAGACTTCCAACATAGCACTCGACGATACATAGTATTCTGTGATAGCGCACTTTCAAAACTGACCTGGAGGAACTATTCAATTGATTTCTTCTGCCGCCATGGCGCCTCACCGTCTAGAAACTACCGTTGATGGGTTGAACATCAAAATTGCTATTGGTATGTATACCTGTTTAAGCAGCCGTAACACGCAGAAGTAGTTACGTCCACTAATGTTCATGTATCTAGATCGGGGAGGCACCTTTACCGACTGTCTAGGCATTGTCGAAGGCCGGGAAGATGACATCGTTGTCAAGCTTCTGTCCCAAGACCCTTCCAATTATGCCGACGCACCCATCGAGGGGATTCGGCGAATTCTGGAACAAGCTACGGGGAAATCGTTTCCTCGAAGTGAGAAACTACACACAGCCGACTTCTCCAGCGTCAGTATTCGAATGGGCACTACGGTCGCGACAAACGCACTGCTGGAACGCAAAGGTGACCGAGTAGCGTTGTTGATCACAAAAGGATTCAAGGATGCGCTGCAGATTGGCAATCAATCAAGGCCTCACCTGTTTGATCTCAACATTCGAAGACCCGATGTCCTGTATGAAGATGTTGTCGAAGTCGATGAGCGAGTAACCATTGAAGATTACCAGCAAAATCCAGCGCCAAACCGAGAGGCCCTCCTTTCTTCCCTGAATTCAGACCCACAACTGACACAAGGTCTCAGTGGCGAGGTAGTCCGGATACTACAGAAGCTAGATGAAGATAAAGTTCGACAAGACATGCAGGACCTGTATGATAAGGGTTATCGCTCTATTGCTGTGGTTTTAGTTCATTCCTACACATTTCAGGGCAAGTCGAGATGTCTAATAATGAGATACTCTACTAACAATTTGAAGACCACGAACTGGCCATTGAACGGATAGCCAAGGAAATCGGCTTTCCTAGCGTTTCCCTTTCCAGCCAACTTCTTCCTATGATCAAGATGACTTCACGCGGCGCCTCCGCTACAGCAGATGCCTATTTGACCCCCGTCATTCGGCGATACATCGATGGATTCCGCTCTGGCTTTAAAGACGGACTGCGCTCAGAAGACACTAGATGTGAATTCATGCAGAGTGATGGTGGACTGGTAAACTTTGAGAAGTAAGAAAAGAGTACGTGTTTTAACGGAAATATCTAACAGGACTAGGTTTTCGGGCCTCCGAGCCATTCTATCAGGCCCTGCTGGAGGTGTTGTCGGACATGCACGTACTTCGTTTGACCCAGCGGACCCCAAACCGGTGATAGGGTTAGTTGAAATTGAAGACCAAAACTCCAGCCGTGGCTCTCACTAACTAGCTATTTTGGATAACTTTTTAGTTTTGACATGGGTGGAACAAGCACTGACGTCTCTCGATACGACGGAAAGTTTGAGCACACATTTGAAAACACGACGGCCGGCGTCACTATAATGGCTCCACAACTCGATATCAATACCGTTGCTGCCGGAGGAGGAAGCATTCTCTTTTGGAGGCACGGACTGTTCGTTGTAGGCCCCGACTCAGCTGGGGCCCACCCAGGACCTGCCTGTTATAGGAAAGGGGGCCCATTAACAGTTACAGACGCAAATCTGTTCCTTGGCAGGCTGCTTCCAGAGTATTTCCCAAAGATTTTCGGGCCTAATGAAAACGAACCACTTGATATGGAGATAACGAGAAAGAAATTCACAGAACTGGCCCGTCAAATCCAAGAAGAGACAGGCCAGGCTAAATCTCCGGAGGAAATAGCACTCGGCTTCATTGAGGTCGCCAACGAGTCAATGGCCAAGCCGATTCGGGCGCTTACTGAAGCTCGTGGATTTGAGACTTCAGCGCATAATCTTGCCTGCTTTGGAGGTGCCGGCGGCCAACACGCGTGTGCTATTGCATCATCTTTGTCGATTCAAACGGTCATTATCCATCGATATTCGTCTATCCTTTCTGCTTACGGCATGGCACTAGCCGATGTCGTCCATGAAGCACAGGAACCCGCCTCCGGATTCCTCAATGAACAGTCGTTGAGAACTCTCCGTTCTCGAATAGAAGCTCTCAAGATTAAAGTTCAAAGTGAATTAGAAGCGGACGGTATACCTGCAGAGCAGATCCACCACGAAGTCTACCTGAACCTACGCTACCAAGGAACCGATAACCTCTTAATGATATTAGATCCTGAGAATGGAGACTTTGCAGAAGCTTTTATTCGCGAACATAAACGAGAATTCTCATTTACATTCCCCGGGCGTTCTATAGTAGTGGAAGACGTGCGAGTTCGGGGCGTTGGAAAATCACTGTCAGTTCCACCTGAATCACCCCAGGCTGAACTAAAAGGGACAGCTACTGTGCTTGTTACAAATGAGAGTCAGGACGACAGCACAAGTGTTTATTTCTCTGGAGTCGGCTATTCTACAACACCTGTCTTCTTCCTCGGTCAACTACGACCAGGAAGTCGTGTAAGCGGCCCGGCTATGATAATTGACAAAACGCAGACTATTGTTGTTGAGCCACATGCTACTGCTACGATTCTGTCGCGGCATGTTATATTAGACGTACCCCCGAAGAAGAAATTTGTTGCAGGTGCAGAATCGACGTTGGTGGTTGATCCAATTCGGCTTTCGGTATTTGGCTACCGCTTCATGTCTGTTGCTGATCAGATGAGCCGCATGTTTCAAAAGACGTCAGTATCTACTAATATTAAAGAGCGACTGGACTTCTCTTGTGCCGTTTTCTCCCCAGATGGGAAATTGGTAGCCAATGCCCCTAACGTTCCCGTTCACCTTGGCAGTAAGTTCTCATCACATCAAATGAAGATTATGTTTGTATCTGACCGCGTTTATCAGGTATGGAGTATGCTGTTCGGTACCAACACGAGCAATTTGGTGGCAAGCTACAGCCCGGAGATCATATCTGTACAAACCATCCTCTTGCTGGTGGGACACATTTGCCGGATATAACCATTATAACTCCTGTGTGGGATGAAGAAGGGAAGGAGATTTTTTTCTATGTCGCATCTCGAGGTCACCACGGTGAGTTTGCCAATGTCGTTTCCCTCGAAAATCAATTCTAACACAACATGCAGCGGAAATCGGTGGTATTCAGCCCGGATCAATGCCATCAAACAGCCGACTTTTGTATGAAGAAGGTGCTATGACAATGGGATTCAAGATAGTCTCGGCGGACACATTCAACGAAGACATTGTGCGCAAATTCCTTTACGACGAGCCAGATTCCTACCCCGGATGCAGTGGAACACGAACCTGGAATGATAATGTTTCAGACCTCAAAGCTGCTATTGCTGCCAACCAAAAGGGTGCACAGCTTCTCCGCGGCCTTGTAGAGGAGAACTCGCTGCAGGTCGTTCATTTCTATATGGATGGTATCAAAGACAATGCCGAGATTGCAGTTCGTGAATATTTAAAGAAAGTCGGCAAAGAGACCGGGGGCAAACCTTTGCAATTCTCCGATTTCATGGACGACGGAACCGAAATTCGTCTTGAAGTCCGGATTGATACCGAGACTGGCTCTGCGGACTTTGATTTCACAGGTACCGGCCGAGAAACATTCAACTGCTTGAATGCGCCCAAGGCGATTGCGCACTCGGCTATCATTTATTCCCTAAGATGTCTAATCAACGTCGACATACCCTTAAACCAGGGCTGCCTGGCACCATGTAACGTGATCATTCCCAGCGGAACCCTCCTCAACCCATCAGGGATGGCAGCCGTGTGTGCAGGAAACCCAATCACATCGCAGCGAATCACAGATGTCGTGCTCGGTGCCTTTAGCGCCTGTGCCGCATCTCAAGGCTGCTGCAACATTATCTCCTTTGGAATGGGCGGCCGGGACAAAGACGGAAACGTTGTCCCTGGCTTCGGAGTTGGAGAGACAATTTGTGGTGGTTCAGGAGCCGGACCGTCCTGGCACGGCACCTCAGCTGTGCACTGCCACATGACCAACACGCGAATCACTGACGCTGAAGTGTATGAGCTACGCTATCCCGTCATTCTGCGTCAGTTCTCTATCCGCACAGGCTCCGGCGGAAAGGGACAGTACAACGGCGGCGATGGGTCGGTGCGAGAACTGGAATTCCGAATTCCTCTCTCTGTGTCTATGCTTAGCGAGCGACGTGTCTATCGACCCTACGGCATGGCCGGGGGTGGAGCCGGCCAGGCTGGACTGAATCTGTATGTTCGCAAAGAGCACGGCGGCTCTGAGAGGACGGTGAATATTGGCGGGAAAATGGAACTGAATGTTCAGCCCGGAGAGAGAATCATCATCAACTCGTAAGTTTTCCTTTGATGCTATGATTGTGACATTTGAGGGACACCTGCTAATCTTTCACTGTTGAAGACCCGGAGGGGGTGCTTGGGGCTCGCCCAGTGATACTCTAGCAGAAATCGAGACCATCCGAGGCAATTCTGCGAGAGCATTTGAACCTCGTGGAAGCGTGTATGCATTCACAGCCATGGCGGAGGCGGCACAGTAGCGTGGTTGCGAGTCATAAGTTTAGCATTATATGAATGACGCGTCAAGGCGAGAGAAGAACATGAGGATATAAGCAACCCTCTACTTAGAATATCCTTGTAGTCCGTGGATAAGAGTAGAGCATTATTATACTCCTTTAAACATTATCCCAAAATTATATCATATAATTCCAAAAACCTTTTCATGCTTTTCGCTATTCTAATATAAATATCAATGGTCTTAGATGCCTTCTAAACTGGAAAACGACAACCCACCTGCCATTGGTGCAGATAATGATTAATTGAGCAATAACAGTGTTTATTATTAATTTCCGAAGCATTCTCACTATAAGTACCCCAGCAATCAGGCTGTGTAATTGAGTCGATCCGCAACCGCCACGCCATCATCCCGCTGACGTCATATCAGGCGCCGTTGTTTATATAACAAACCCTAACTGTCTCTCCCCTGATCCACTCTAAATGATCAATAAACAGCCCTCACACACCCATACCAAACACACATAGCTAAAAGCAAAAAACTACCTCCAGAATGCCAACCAACAACGATACCGGCGTCACCGGCGCCGCCAAATTCGTCACCTCCACAGTCGGCAACACCGTCGGCGGTCTCTCGCGCACCGCCGGGAACGTGACAGGCGCAGCTGCACGCGGCGTTGGCGACACCATCACTTCTGCCACTGGTAGCGGCGGCAGACCCGTGGGTGATGCACTAGGCAATCTGGGCACGGGCGTGGAGAATGGCGCACACAGCGTCGCAAAGGGAGTCGAGAATGCCGGACAATGGCGGTCGTCCTAGATGGCTACCCTTCCTGCTTTGGATATAAGGTTAATTGTACGTGTTATTTTGTATTTTGAACGATGTGATGCTAATGCTTCCTTGTTAGGTGATGGATATTATGGTTTCTATTCTTCGTTGTGGACTGAATATGTATTATTAGCTGCGTTTTGTCGAGCGTTTTGTAGTCTTTAGGCATCAGAAATTTATTTGATGAAGTAATATGTCTCATTTCATGTACCTACTTAGTCGCAGTTGAGGAACAGATGCCCAAATGAATATTGCCTTTTCGACAAAGTCTAGAGCACATCGAGATTCGTTAAGAAGTCACCAGGCTCAGTCAATGATAGGACACTCAAGAGCAAGGGAAAGATCCATAAGACAATCGATATAGGTTGATATATCGTCCAGCATATCGCCCACATCACACAATGGGATTTCATCGTTCAATGGAATCTCATAGTCTACTGTAGATTCAGGTGTGTCGAGCTCCAATAGAGCAGGTTGTGAGAGAAGAAGCTCTTGTGACGCCAAGCATATTGCGTTGATCTCTGAAAATTTGATATTAACGATGTTTTCGGGATCCAACGAGTCCAGTAACCACGTGATGATGTCGTCGAGATCGATGGATTTTAGGGCCTTTGCACCCGGACGTAGATATCCGGCCCTTTGTGGTGCCTGGTCGCGGATGGAATAAAGACGAGGTTGACTTTAGTTTCACGTTTAATCAGGATTGACGTGCCCGTATTCTGAGAGCACTCTTCCGGTAGGTGGTGAGAAGACGGCATGCGATATATATTGTTCTCTTTACTGACCGACTGCACGAGGTTTACATCCTGGTGGCGGGGTCTCAGACTGCTCGAAAGTGGCAAAGGTGGCCCATACTTTCTCGAGCTTCGCAGCCCCAAGGGATCTATATTAATGATTATATCGGAAGTGTTGATGCTCCTAGCACCAAGGACTTCCGAGCGCTGGGACTTTTTCGTATCGAATGTAGAGAGAGACTGATATTTCTGTAATGAATCGCTCGCGCGGGCGCTGTCCTTGGGTTGCGACTGGCCCATTGCTGGTCGAGATGTCTAACCGGCTCGGAGGGGATGGTCTCGCAAGCAGATCATGCGAACACCCTACTATGAGCAGACCTCGGTCCGTGTTAGCCCAATTTGTCAGCTTTCGGGGTCATGGAGAAATAAGCGCAGTCACATTAAATTCTCCCTACACAGGTTTGAGAATGACTCACGGCTAATTATTTACGTGTTGGTTCAAATGGTGCGAGGGTAGGAGACTTGAAGGATTGTTATGCTGACGCAGGGTAATGTGATTAGATCTGAGACAGATGTATATCGGAGAAAGACTAGCCGAGTCTGCTATTGAAACAACTATGTCAAGTGTTCAACATATATTCTACGGGAGATTGATTCGTCATGTGAGTCACTTCACAAGATATATCATTGGTTATATACTCCGCTAGCGGTGTCATTTGTCCTTTCAGCTTCAGCATCGTCGCTTGCACACAGCGACAACCCCGCATCGCAGAGCCTCATATCACAGCCAGACTTCTGGTTCCGGGGGGGCAAAAGCTCAACTCCTTCCATAATACCGTGGACCCAGGGATTGAGGACTTGTGTCATTTTGATACGAATCATGGAGTTCATTGTTGGGGCAGCCCTTGCCGGCATCCCAGATGTTCTCGAGGTGTACGACCGCTACTGGGAACCCCAAAAGCCCTTAATAATTTCAGGCATTCTTTGAAAGAGTTGACAAAGCTGAACACTATTATGAATATGCAGAAGGCTCTTTTTAGAGCCGACGTCATCAAACATCTAACAGCAATCACGAATGATCAAGAGAGTGCCCAGAGACCGCTGGTATTACTCAAATACAAGCAAATATAGTCATCAAAATTGCTGCAGTGGTCCCTGCATTTTAGAGGTTAGGTATAAGTACAGCAAGATCGCTATCGTTTACCTAACTATACATACGTAAGGAATAGATTATACCCAGAGTACAATATATCTTATTACAGATATAATATATAATACTCTCAGATAAATTGTTTATTTCTGATTTTGTGCATTTGCTAAAGACAATAAATTATAGATCCGCTAATTTTAAACTTAACTACAATTGATCTTTAATCTGTTCAACATCTTTTTGCTCTGTAGGTGGGCTTTTGCAGTATTCATAAAGCAATTATTAAATATATATATTCATGTATATTTATACGAGGACAACGCTAGATTTACGGAGGAGACAGTCATTCCAGGTAGTCGGTTTCGAGTATCTGCTGCGCATAAACGCCATTAGCAGTATAGCCAATCTAGTTTATGTTAGGCGTCAGCATGGACTTTTTTTTTCATTCGAGGTCAGTATTAGGTTTATAAATACCTTTTGGTTAACTCTTTCTCCTTTCAAATCCCACATATCTGAAGCTTTTGTTGCTAGCTAGAAGATACTATGTCGAAGTGATTAAAGTAGTCATAAGTAGTGTATGGAATATGTTGGCCATCTTGACTGCATCTCAATAAACATCGTGATTTTCATAGAATAGCTCAATGCTTTGTTGCGCGTGGCAGATGTGTTTATTTAGTGTCCTTGTTGGATGCTGATTGGATGAAAGACTATTTTGAGGACCAATTATACTGATGTTAAGATATAGTTGCATCGATTAAACTACATACATAATTGCATAACCAATATATCAAATTTCAAGAGATGGCTACCACGCGCATCTCTCATTCGCTCCCTAGCCATGCAACCTAGCCGTTTGTAGTATGGGAAATTTCGGTACTCATTTGATGATCATTCTCATTCGTAGAATGCCCCCCTACTTCATGCAGCCTCAAAATTTTTCTTTGTTCACCTTCTGCCAACGCATATCAGCAAAATTCCACAGACCAGTCCACATGACCTCTTCGCTAAATTGTAATTGGTGAGCATGCAATTAAAGAGTGAGGCGACTGCGGGGGTCACGAGTCACCGGTCTCAACTCTTTTATTTTTTATTTTTATTTATTTTTATTTCTCTCTTTCTTTTTTTGAAATAAAACTCACAATCAACCAAAACCTACTTTCTCTGAAAAACTCTTCCGCCTGAAATTTCTTCAAGTAAAGACACGTTTTCTATTGACATCATTGTTATTATTCCAATTCCGTATCATTAGTCCCATAATGGGCCAAAGCGGAAGTTCGCCGACCAAAGAGGCGAACCAACCGGAAGATCCAGATGACCGTGAGGTGAAATATATGGAAATGAAGCCCGAAGATGTGTCAGTGCCCCTTGATCATTGAGGCATATATTAAAAGTTGATCAGGCTATCTTTAGACCTTCGGCTGATGTCAAGGTTATTCTTGTCATCGGCCCTGCTGGCGCTGGAAAGACATCTTTCATAAAATTGGCTACTGGACTGGACATCCCAGTGGGGAATGACACGCAAGCTGGTAATCATTGGAATTAGAGATCTCCTTATCATGAAAGAACAAACTCTGACTTCCGAGAAGGTACTGTTACGTGCCAGATCTATACTGGGGGCTTCACGGGCACTCCACTTGCATTTATCGACAGTCCTGGACTGAATGGCAATGATGGGGACTTCGTTATGATAGGATGGATAGGTCGCTATCTCTGCGATCTCTTCCGTCACGGTCGAACCCTACATGGTATTTTATATCTACATGATATAAACTGCATACGGGAGACACCAGCTATACGGCGCTGTCTCAAATTCGTGGATATTATTGCAAAGCTGGCAGGATCCCCAAACATTACACTTGTCACGACTAAGTGGGATGGTCTGAGTAAATCCCGACGCATCGCCGCTGATGTGTACCACAATAAACTTACCAATTATGTCCAGTGGCAAAATTTCGCGAGCCACGGCGCAAGAGATTGCCGCCATGGTGGCTTGGAAGATTTGCCTCATCTTCCCGAGACGGCCAGGGAGGCAGCCACGGCCAGGGAGGCAGACACGGCTAGGGAGGCAGACACGGCTAGGGAGGCAGCCCAGGCAAGTCTTATGAACGTTTTGAGATTCTACTTGGATGACCCCAACCAAATGCCGTTGCATCTCGAGGAAAAGTTCTACCAGGAAAATCAAAATGTTGGAAAAACAATTGAGTGGCTCCTCTCCGCTTTTAGAAGGCCGCAGGCGCCTTCGAGCACCGACGACGATGGGAGCACAATGCCCGAATGGGTATTCCCACTAGTGGTTGGAGCTGCTGTAACTGGTGTCTGCTTGTTCAAAGATAATCTGGCTGGCATCCGAGCTCGGCCCACACCTGAAGGTGCACTACGAATGTACTACGATAAAGACAAGGAAGCACCATTCTACGAGAGCTGGATGAACGACGTTTATCGGCGAGAGCGCGAAAGAGACAGCTCTCTCCCCGATATAGAGCCATCCAAATACTTTGCGAAAAGTAATTAATTCTTTCCGTCGAACAAATTTGACCAGAGAAACCTGCCCAGCTTTCGCTTTGATCCAAATGCTTTTGGCACTTTCAAAACCAGTCCTTCACCCCTGAATTTAGCCGATTTAGCTTCCATCAATAGTTTAAAGCCCAATTCGTCTTGGTTGAACTTTGACATGGGTAACCAGGCCAGCTCCAGGCCTTCGAGCTCCCCGAACTTTCCCAATTTCAGTCCTGGTTACGGCTTCGACTCTAGTGGCCGCTTTTTTACAAGCAAACCAAATTTCTAATACTGGTGTTGGGGATCTAGCTCTGTGCTTCGAAGAATTTCTTCTTTCATGATATGTAATTTTTCATTTAATAATCTGATAATCATTGAATTCTCGGCTGCACCCTAGCATTATACCTTCGGAAATACTGATTACAGTTCGAACAAGTATATGGGTTGTAGTCTAGATTAACATGCTCAGTAGACGCTTGCAATCTTTGCGCTCCCTTGGCTCAGCGCTGGTCAGAGATCAATCGTGAAATGTATCTACGTACTTTCTGGCCATGAGTTCTTGGTACATTACAACCTCAAAATCCAGAACATTGAGCCTCTCCCATATATGTACTGCAATTCGTTACCATGGAAAGATAATTTAGGTTTGACTACACCGGAGAGACATTATTCCAATACTGATCGTCTTATGCTTACAAGACCCCAATAATAGGCAGATCAGTATGTCTGAGGCAGAAAAAATATTTAATAAGAATCTATAAAGGACCGGCTCGATATAGTTACCTACGATATCATGCAAAGCACGGAGATTCAGTGGTGTGGGGAAGTTATTACCCGACGGACCCGCGCACGTCCCGGCCCGTTCTTCGCTCTTGTTTCCGTGCCACCTGTCCTTGCTCAACCACGCGGACACGGCTCTTTGATGTCTTGACTAGTTCCGAAGCCAATAAAATAAGATACGCATTATACTGCGGGCGGAGACAATGGCCCCCGGCCCGTCCGAGGTTGTTTCCAAGAAGAGACGCGCATGTGTTAGCTGTACGTCTGCTAAAGCAAAATGCAGCCGCCGCGACGCCGAGGACTACTGCGAACGGTGTGCTCGTCTTGGAAAAGAATGCTACTTTTTAGATATGCCGAAAAGGAGACGAAGGCAGAGGAGTGCAAGGTACGGACGATCTGTAGCGGTCTTTTGTGCAACGAAACAAAACACGCCTATTCAAGTGTATCGCATGCTAATTATGTATGACTCGAGTATGCAGGCGTATCGAAGGACTAGAGTCTAGATTGGAGGAACTAGTCACGCGAGTATCCACCCTTGACAGGGACAATAGTGATTCCATGTTTAATGGGACTACTCCTTCGGCCGGGCATCGCACAGCGCCTCTGGAAGAGGTGCCTCACTCCATTACGCCAATTTCCTTGGTGGATTCCTCATCTATGAGAGTACATTCTTCAATAGTACCAACTAAATCTGTCATCAAACCCAGCTCCAGTGATGGCTACGTTGACCTTGTTGAGCGGCATGTCATTTCTGCGGATTACGCAGAGGCCCTCTTGGTCGACTTCAGCCGTCACTATGTAACCTTTTTTCCTTTCGTGGTTTTTGACGATGGAGTGAATGCGAACCATCTTAGGAAAAATGCTCCTTTGTTATTCCTTGTAGTGATGTCTGTGAGCCTACGTGCCGATCCATCTCTTCAAAGGCTGCTTGGGGAGGAGATACAAGCACAAATCCACTCCAAGCTTATAGGCCGCGGTGAGAGGAGCCTTCAGGCTTTGCAAGGACTTCTGATTTATTTGGCCTGGCGTTACTATTTTGTCTCACCCCATGAAGAGCAAGACGCGTATGCGATGACGCAGCTTTGTGTGGCCATGGTTTACGATTTAAATCTTGAGAAAGGGAGGACTGCAAGTTTGGCCAGGAAGCGTGCCCTATTAGGCGCATATTGGCTGTCTGCCGGGTACGTGGGACAACCCTTGCAATATCCTTCTATATTTGGCCATGCGCTAATGAGAATTTCTTGTCTGTAAGTTGGTCGAGAACTCTCCGACGACCACCGGTTATACAGATTAGTAGGTATATGGAGGATTGCTGTCGCCACCTGACTATGGCAAACGAACACCCCACGGATAAGTTTATCGAGCCGCTTGTACTCCTCGCATCCCTTGCTGGCCGAGTTGAAGAAACTTTCAGCTATTTTGATATGGAATACATCTCACTGAGAGGAAATTCTCGACTCTCAATGACCACAAATGGCTTCCTACAAGAGTTACAGCTTATTAAAAGCTTATTAACCGCAGAGTCTTACATAGGTCTGGGTGACTTTGGATCCAATTTTATATCTAATTTAGCTAACTCTCATTTAGGCAACAGCCTTATTAGTATGGAAATGGACTACACAGAATCTTATACTCTCGAAGTGGCGATTCATGATGAGCTCTGGGAAGCCGTGCCTAATATGCCTTCTGATACAACCACTAGTCGTATCTACACGGAGTCATCTCTCCCCCCCTGTAGACTTACAATGCTGTGGGATATAGTTAACTGCAATAAGTCATTCCTTCAAAAGTTTCTTGAAACTGATGACTTGATTATTCGGCGTTTGCCATTTGCTGTTTTCGCCAGAATGTGTTATGTGCTCGCCAGCCTCATACGGCTTACCTTTCTGCTTGTCGAGAGCACAATAGGCCACAGAATAATGAAAACTATCTCATCTGCTTCGGAGTTGTCTGATGAAAGCCACGAGAAGCATGCCGCTCAAAACGTTGCCAATGAGGTTGATCTCACTGAGATCCTTGCCAATTTGACCGAAAAGTTCGAAAGCGCTGCGCAACACCCAAGTGAAGGAAGCATCAGGACGAACGACTGCTTGAATCCTTTCATCACAAAACTAAGAAAACTGAAACTAACATACCCTATAAAACTGCGTGACACAATTGATGGTCTTACTGCTGCACGTGGGAGAGTGTTCATTCCAGACTGTCAGGCAGACACAAATATCCGAGAAAGCGACCAGGAGCAAGCAGAACAACCGTATCGCAACGCAACAAGAGCTGGTACACAGATGACATCTTATTCAGGCGTTGATGAAGAAAATTTACAAATGCTTGACTGGATACCGTCGAATGAGCTGCCGGTGCTGGAATCAATTGACAAGGAATGGGACTCCATCATGCAGTCGTTTATTCTACCGTATTGAGTGTCTAGGAATAATGAAGATCTCTTTATGTATATAGTGCAATTAAGAAGAACAAATTATGGATTTTGCTTATTGTAGACAAAAGAGACGTCTTGAACATTAGACATAGTTATTGATAATCCTCGGTCGGCCTTACAAATTGTGTTGGCTTTAATCCGTCGGCTCCATTTAGCACCCGTCGGCCGGTAAGTATACAGCCACACTTCTACATCCGCACGGCTGTTGGTGGAATTTGTCGCCTATCGTGTTGTAGATGTGCTGACAATTCGATTATAAATCTGTAACGCCCATTATATTAGAGAGCATCCGACGTAAATCTTATAAGAAGGAGCTGAGGGGCGTCCTGGAAAGACATCTTCCATCTCTCATCCAGACGATAGCCACAAGTCCTCAATTGAGTTGTTCGCAACATATTAGCACAATTTAAATTCTACCAAATCCAACTTTATCATGCCTTCCTACGCCATTACCGGTGCTGCAAGAGGCCTAGGCCTTGAGCTTGTCAAGCAACTTTCCAGCAACCCTTCCAACACGGTCTTTGGCATTGTCCGCAACGCCAACGCTGCCACGCACCTAACTTCGCTCACCAAGCAAAACCCCCGGGTGCATATCATCGAAGCAAACGTTGGAAATCACGAACAGCTCGCCTCTGCAGCTGCGGCCATCTCTAAAGTCACAGGTGGTGAGCTAGACGTTCTCATCCACAACGCCTCCGCCAACGATGCCGCAACATTTGGCCTGCCACCGTCGCAGCTACCGAACGATGTAGAGGGGCTGCACGAAGCATTCAGAGACTCGCTAGAAACTTCTGTATTTGGTGCTATCATGGTCACCAACGCGTTTCTCCCGCTGGTCCGTCGCGGAGCCGAGAAGAAAATAGTCCACATTTCAACCGGCATGGCAGACATGGACTTGGTCAAGACTACGGGGCTTTCATTTGGTGTGGCATACTCAGCTGCCAAAGCCGCGCTCAATGCACTTGTGGCTAAATATGCAGCCGAACTGGCACCGGAAAACATCAAAGTCTTGGCTTTGAGCCCAGGTTGGGTAGACACATATGAAGGACCAAGTAAGTGGCTTTTCTTTCATTCATATATAGTAACATTGTAAAAGTCCAACCAGCTGACCAAACTTAAAAGCGCCCATACCACCTGAGTTTGAGGCAGCAAACCAGGCGTTGCTTCAAGGATTCCAGAAGATTGAGCCAAATTTGAAGGGTACGATTACAAAGGAGGAAAGCGTACGGCATCAGATTGACGTGATTCAGAATAAGCTGGATATGAGCCTTAGTGGAACGTTTGTGAGCCATCATGGGGATAGGAACTGGTTTTAGGACAATGTCACACGTTAGACAAGTTTTTTATCCTAGTTACTAAATGAGAGCCGATTAAAATTGGAATAGGAGTCCAATTTACTAGTACTCATAGTCTCACTTGGAGTTGTTGTCTTTCTACATGATGATGTAGTCTCGGTGCATACAAAGTGTGGCTAATGTTCGTCCTAGTCATTGACTGTGTACTGATTTTCGCACCCTGAATATGGACGTAGTTTTATTCGAAATTTGGACACTGTAATCAAACGTGGTGGTTCTGTCGCATAATGCAAATGTTTTTTTGGGTGGCTAGGTCTCCTTGGCCTCTCAACAAGCTACCATATCTTGACATGCCAACGCGCACAGGGGCCAAAGGCCTTATCTCGAGAATAATCATTGATTGCTCGGAACAATTGGTGATGTACATCTCCACTCGACAGTTTCTCCCTGTCCCTCAAGCCATGGCTGGCAAGCATCCCAAAGCCTCTCTACCTCACCATCCCCAGCCTGTAGCAACTGCCTCCAAATGTCCTTTCGCCCTCTGTGCAGCCATGCTAACACGGCAATTATCATAAAGTCAGCGTAGCTTGCTTTTTCACCTTCCAAGAAACATCCACTCTCTCCTGGTAACTTGGCTTTCTTTAGCATCTCCACGATGATTTTCATTTCCTTGACAGCTTGCAGAATCATTTCATGCTCCACCACGCTATCTCCTGGAGCAAGGCTCATGAGTGGCTTCCCAAACATCTGCGACCTTGTTTCGATGAAATAATCTCGACCTCTATGATCAAGGATCTTAGCAATTTCAGGTAGCTGGAGCGGCACAACGGGAGCTGCTACGTTCAGCATCAACTTCCGGACAGCCAAGGCCAAGACCCGACTTGACTGTCCCGAAGGAAATAATGGCGGTGATGGGTAACGCTGGTCGAGATGAAGAGCGATACGGAAGGAATCCATCAATGCCCCTGACGGCGGCGTGTTGATCCATTGCGGATCAATGATGGCAGGTAGCGTGAATGGTTTGCCCGATCCATGTGGGTTCGGGGTAACGTACAATGCTTTTAGGACTGGCGCGATGTCCGGGTATGAAATGAAGGATTGTTTATATGGTACTCCTTTATAATTTAGGGAGAGCCGGGTCTTCAGTGTGTTGGGCGACCAGGACTTTGAAGCACCTTCTCTAATCAGCGTAAGAAACTATCTTGGTAAATGGTAGCGTTAGAGCCATGCATGGGTCGGGACTTAGAGTTGAGAAACTAACCTGAAAGCTGAGAAGCGATGTCAAGGAAATGGATAGGTGTATTCTGAGGTCTGACTGCCATTTTCGTCTAAAATAATATATCTTGAGAGTTGGGGTTCTCGACCTGCTAGGCGGGGAGAGCTGTGATCAAACAGTCGGGTGGAAGTAAACATCCGCACCCGATTCTACGGCGGACTATTTATTGCTCCGACGCCAAGCTTCACGGCTTGGTTTCAACGATGATATAAATACAATAAGTATTTCTATGAAATAAGAGTCATGGTGGAAGCAATTTGATGGCCAAATTTAGTCCCCCTTTTTGATATTTAGATCAATCCCCATAATATAAACATTGCCAGATCCTGTTCCCCAAGCAAAGGTAGAGTTGCTGTAACAGACAGTATCATCTAGACTTAAAGGCCGATATGTTGCAGGTAGCCAGATGAGCTTTTCCTCACTGTTGGCAAGGACGACCCAGTTCTTTTTGATCGTGATTTCTTGCTTCGTCTTGAATGCTTTGAATATATTTTTAATTGACCAGTCATAATCCCGATGCTTCATAATTTTCGGTCTCAACCAAGTCTTCTCATCCATCAAAGAAAAGGGTGAACGAATAGTCCCCTCATCCTTCTGAGGCCTGGCTAGATGAATAACATTTGCAGTCATTGTTGCAGTCATATCTTCGTATAAATAAGCAGACACAATTGGTTGAGCCCAATCTTGATCAATCACCGTCCTCCAGTAGACTCCCGCTCCACTTTTCGAATCGTATAAGTGAATGCTGTACTCTACCGGCTTGCGAGACCCGCCTTCGCCAGACCAAATCATAACAAGTTTCTCATCGGTAGAGAAACTGAGGTAAAATACTTCAGAAATCGAATTAATTTTGCGATCGTTTCGTTTCGCATGCAAATCCCAGATGGTGATGGTCTTGGTTCCACGGCACCAGAATGCTAGCTGCGTACCAGAAGGTGAAAGTAGTGCAAAGTGAACAGGGAGCAAGTCACCTATTGCTGTGCTCCCCTTGATCCCATGTATGGCGGCCGATGTATCCCACAGCTTGATAAGATTATTCTTGACGCCCATAATAACTTGGCCATTAGGAGAAAATACAAGCCTCCATTCTTCATGCGTATCTCTCCCCAGGCTGTTAATCTTGCTCCCTGTCTGATAGTTCCACAGGTCTACACCACAGCGAATAGATCTCAAAGCAAGTATCGCGCTCGACGGACAGAATGCGATGGAATTGTCAGTAGATGAGGGGATGGTTATGGTTATCACACATTCCCATGTGACAAGACGTCGAATTTCAACCGTGTCGTGAGAACAAATCCCGATCAAGTCTCCATCAGATGAGAATGACACATCGTAAATGTGCTGCTCTCCTTCGAATTCTGTCTCGATACTGCCCGTATCACAATCCAGTAGACGGATATTATGCTCTACACAAATGGCAACATATCTCTTGCAGGGCACGAATTGACTTTTAACCCGATGGGACTCCGTTTCAAGTGACCACCGCGATCTCTTTTTGACGATATCCCATACGCAGGTTTCTCTAGGTGAAAATGACAGCAGGAGTTGGCTGTCTGATGAGAACTCCAGGTCTTGGACTAGGTACCAGTACTCGTTTCCGCTAGAATGATAAAATGTCTGATTTGGAGTCCACGTTTTTCTGTCCCAAATATCGATTTTGTTTGTTTCACTGCTTACTGCGAAGTTTCTGTCGTCGGGGGAAAGAGCGAATGTACTATATCGGTCGCTTGGGATTGGCAAAGTTTCTCTTATGCTGCCCGTACCGGTATCCCACAGGCCCACCCCAAGTTTAGGAGATCTCACTATAATGGATGCGCCGTTAGGCGAAAATTTCGCTTGTCTCTGGTCACACTCAATCTCATACAAGAGCGAACCCCAAGTTTCGTCAACTTCAGGAAACTTGGAAATCCATCGGGGAATTATGTCCTTATTCCGCTCCCTGACCGTACTTTTTTTTGGTGCGAAAATCAATGCAGAAACATATAACTGTAGTGGTGCAAGCCGGGCAATCGAGGTGTTTGTGAGAGTGAAGCGCTTTGCATCGGCAAGGAATATATACAGCTGAGAGTCTTTGTCGTTCTAGATTTTGTATATTAGATGTTTGCACCAATCCCAGAGATTCAAATTGTATTACAGACAACACGGGCGACTGCGCCGAAAAGGGAAAAAGGGATTAAGGGACCAAACAATGATTTGCCTTTAATATATAGTGTAGAAAGATACTATAGAGAAACAGACTTACAATAATAAGCTGTTGAAGTTCATCTATTAGTTCATAGATGTTTGAAACCATGTTCAACAAACTCATGGCAACCATCCAGTGAAGAAAGTAGCTCTCGAGAAAGTCACAAATATTGGATTCATTGAGATGATTTCCACTGTTTTTGATATGATGAACCCAGTAGCGACATGCATATTTAACTGGATATAAGATGACTGGTTCCGGAGCTTCAATTCCTTCAGGCCTCAAGCCAAAATCGGGAAGATCATATATGTCCTCTCGGAGGATTTGTCGCATGCCAGCCATACAATTATTAGCAATCCCATTATGGAAATCCTCCAAGGATGTATTTCGGATTTGCTCTCGATGCTTTATTAAGTATTCCTGGGCTGACTGATGGATGAGGGACACTGTGTCTTCGTAGACGGTAAGAAAAGAACCACAGTCCTGAACGACATCTCGAGCGCTATCTGGCGGTACATGAGCCATTAGCTGTATTTCACTGCAGGTAAGTGGTCTGCATGCGAGCATGGCTGTAATCAAAACTTCTGTACAGAACCGGAATTTGGGCGAGCCAGGCTCGCCGAGTTTGGTGAACAAGTATTCATATAAGTCCTCGAGCTCTTTCGGGACTGCCTTCAATATATCTTCCCATAAGTACGGTTTAGAGTTTTTAAGGTATCTGCAAACCAATGAAACCCAGATGAAGGTGTTGCTCTCTGGTTCTCGAAGCTGGGAGACAACCCCATCGAGCTGCTCCTTTCTTGTCGTATATTTTTCAAGCTCCTTAGCTTTGACGTCGATATAAGTGTTGATGGGGTCTCTCAAGGAGGTGTTGTCAAGGTCGAGGTGGATCATTGCTGGTGTGCTAATATCTCTCATTTCATTTTCAATTTCAGTCAGGGGCCGACTGGAGATGAGCCATTTGACCTTTTTCGCAGTCTTTTCTCTCTCCAAAGTATCTGCAATGAAGTGCATGACCTGATGTCTGCCCTCTATACATTCGTCGAGAGCATCAACAGCAAATATTACCGGCCCAATTTCATCCTCCTCCAAGATAGCTTTTAAGATGCGGCATAGAGTTGTTAGAGCAAGGCTATTGGTAAAGAGAACTGGACCGGTTTTCTTGTATTCTCTCAATAGGTGCGATATAGCGCCTGGTTGCTGATCAAGTAACAGCCATAGAATACCCCGCAATATTGCAAGTCCGTTGTTCAAATCTTTGCTCGTTTCTTGACAATAGAAATATAAAAGCTCGGGAATATCTGGATGAGTAAGCTGGTGGGCAATCAGTCGTTTTATGATGCCTATCATAAGCATCGTTTTTCCTGTTCCAGCTTGTCCGCGAATCCAAAGGACACGATGGTCTGTGTGATTTGTCCAGTTTGCGAAATGTTGATACTCCTGTGTATCATAAACCCAAGCATAGCAACCATCGATTAGTTTATCTTTCAAATCTTCAAGTTGAATAATCTGAGTTCGCGGGTTGACTACGTGCAAATTTCGCATGCACTCGGTCTCTTCCGTTCGCTCCTTCTGACTCTCAATATCTACCATTATCATTGTTTCAATCTTTTTGGGTTGCTTCTCCAGCTCATAAATAATTTGCTCGCCTTTGTACTGCTCAAGCTTTCTCTGGACAGAAATTTCGGCGTCGGAGATGGATTTCAGGTCACCGTCCCAATCGTCAATGGACAAGGCTGCACGGAAAGCGACCAGGAATTGGTTCCGATAGAAAAAGCACAGGCTTTTGATTAAGTAGAATAGAAGGCTTTTGTAGAGTTTCAAATAGTCATTTTCAAGGTTTTGGAGTACCTTTTGCAGATTTTGCTCTGTTTGCGTAGCGAGTAATTTGTCGATGATTTCCGCATACCAATTGATTCGCTCAATAACAGTATTCACACCACTATAAAGTGCCAATGTGGACTTAGCTGCTTTGACGAGGATCTAAACCCACATATTAATGCGCAGCTCAGTTGTTAGACTATTTGAAACGAATTTTCACTCACGTCAATTGTGGAAGCGATGACCGCCCAAGGCAGAGCAACTTGCGAGGTAGCCGTCATGCCTTTGTCTAGGAAATCCTTGAGACCACCCACGGACTCTAGAATTACGCTGGTTTTCTCAAGTCGTCTTCTGTTCGTGTCAACCCTTTCAAGCGCTTTCGAGATGATCGTTTGGAGCTCTTGATTTGTCAAATCAGTCAACGTTTTGGGTTTCTGCGGCATCACTTTAATTGCTTGAGTCGACTGGGCCTGTGGCTTCAGAGGCATCGAGGGCGCAAGGTTATCAGGCGCTTTAGTGATGACCGATGGGTCCCCAGTAGCTGGTTCGGGCTTTCCCAGAAACATTTGCTGTAATATTTGTTCATATTGATCGACGTATTTTCCATTATGCTTATCCTTTTTCAAGCTTGCATATGCCCTTTTCCAGAGATCTCGATGGATAGAACTTGCTTGTTCTGCTAGCATGGTGTCCTGATTGGAGTGTTTGGCCGATAAGTCAATTGCTGCCCTTTTAGCCGTCTCGGAGGACTCAGGGGGGTTCTCATCGGTATTTGTTGACCTTTCAGGCTTGTGTACAACATGTTTTTTATCTTGTTGTCTGCGCTCTAATGTCTCCCGGATTTTCTGCATTATGTATTACAGGCTATTCAGCAGAGGTCTCCAAATAGGCACTTCACAGCTTCAAGCAGTAATAAACTCGGGTTATTCTTTTGCTTTGTTATCGCAAGGAGGAAAGCCTCGTGGTAGCTGCAAGTCCTTAAGTAACTTACTCTTCTTTCCGTGTGATCTTGTTCATAATGATTACCCCGCTTATCGTGCGACATGCTTGACAGGGATTAAGGCTGCGCGCGTTATTAGTGTACGCGCTTAGCGAAGTGAAGCAAGGCTGTTGAATGTTTAGGCCACTTTGAGAGTCTTCTTGAGCTGGACGTGGATGTGCACTCGAGTATTTATTTGAATGAAATGCCTAGTCCAAAGTGCCGCTGGGTAACAATGAGTTTAAAACCACAATTACTATTTTTAAAACTTCAAGGCATCTTGAACGCAGAATGCGGCTTCACTCCAGTATGATGAAGCTACTGCTGAGTCTGAGCGGTGGCCGCCTTCTAAAATGTTGGAGCAAACAAGAGGTTCATTTAATATATATAGCAAATAGGTGTATTATACGTCATAATTCTCTCAAGACTCCAGGAAAATTCAGACAAATAGCTATATGCTATAGCGCATCAATGTATGTAGTATAAGAGCGTAACTCGGTATGATGAGGCCCTCGGTTCCCCCGAAGAGGGAGCAATATTGCTGGCCAACGGACTATTCCTTCCACGCTGCATCGTCCTTTTAATCTTCCAGTGCTTGTTCTCTTGGAGACGAGGGCTCATTGCAAAATTCTAGACCTCTATCTTCTTACTGATTTATTGAGAACGATAGTCTATGTAAGAAATGACAGATATGATGATGCTCATTCGCAGATGACTATGTATCTGTTTAGCGTCAAGCTCTTCATGATATCTAGTTTATGCATCACTCAATCAACTCAAACCTAGTCGAGGTTGATCAGATTGCACAGCTTCATTTATAGCCGTAATAGCCTCCACGACGCTCTCAGGCAACGGACCCAATTCAATGTCCCTGACGTTTTCTCTCAACTGCTCAATTTTGCTCGCGCCAAGAATAATTCCATCCTCCTCTCCAAGCAACGAGTGATACGCCAGCCATCGCAATGCAGCTCCAGTGGGGCTAATACCAAGTGGTCCAATGACCTCCTGCAACTGCCGGACTGTATCATGGAATTGAGGCTGATCATATGCTTTTCTGAAATTTTGTGCTAGTGGACCTGCGAAGCGAGTTCCCTCGGCATTGCCAGCTGTGAGTTTCCCGGTCAAAAAGCCGCCGCCGAGGGGCGAGTAGGCAATGAACTTGATATTGTGTTTGCGCAGAAGTGGAATTAACGTTGCCTCGACTGAGCGAGAGATGAGATTGTATTGGCCTTGATACACAGATGGTTTTGTATAGCCTTTTTCTTCGCAGATTGCAATAAATCTTTCCACCATTTCGGGTGGGAAATTGGATATTCCAATCTTTTCAATAAACATCCGTTAGTAACAAGGTACTTTTGCATTTTCACTAGGGTTGCGATTTTGAACTGGTGTGTCATTTGTTTTAAACTTACAGCCTCACAGTATCCATTCCTGTGTTGCTCATCGAACGCTGCCGCCTGCTCCTCCAATGGCGTCACATTGTCAGGCGCATGGGCGTATAAAATCCCGACTTTCTCTACTTCGAGAACTTTCAAGCTGTTTACGACACTTGCCCGCACAGCATCTCTGCTTAGAGTACCATCGGAGCTGGTGCCAGCAAGGAGCACTTTTGTGTTGATGGTAAAGCTGCCACTAGATGCATTAGCCTTTGATGCGCTGCCAATCAGCTGCTCAGAGGCGCCGGTGTTGTCTGGTGGGTAGCGTGCAGCTGTGTCAAGTTCAGTGATGCCGAGAGCGCGTACTTCCGTGAGCAAGTTTGCTACAGCTTCTGGCGAGACAAGTGAGGGGACCTGGGCTGAGCCGAAGATGGCGGTACCGAAAAACAGTGTGGGATGCGGTGGTGTCATTGTTTTGCAGTTACAACTCAGCCTGTCGCTCTGTCTTGTTAGTTTCTTTTGAGGAGTAAAATCTTAGTCCTACTGTAACAAAGCGAAAGAAGGAAAAAGAAAATAAAATAAAATAAAGGGTTGTCATCAAATTTATTACTAATTGCGACGGACAAAAGCGTCGGATGAAATAAACAAGGTACTAATTGCAATCGACCAATTAATTGATGCGCCACATCTGTACATACGAAAGCTGAAGTGAAGCTTATTTCGTGAAACAATTTTAGCAAACTGTGAGTCTCTTGTTTTAGCGACTGGAAGCCTCTGTTCGCAAACGGCCCAAATTTATAATTAGCAATTTGGTATACATTGATGGTTTTCATGATCCAGGCTTCGTTTCTGTGAATAACACATTTTCACTTCTTTCTATATACAATTAATTTCGTCGCCGGAATTGGATCATTCATAGTAAAAATATACAGTCATTATTATTCATATGTATCCCCATGTTTCAAAAAATTGCGCACTCGGCTATCAAATGCTTACCTGAATGATCCATTTGCTGCATGGTGGTTCGCTCTATATAAATGCTTCCATAGTAGGCGTCATTATCTCGAATATATATGTATATATATGATTGATTGATCTAGTCTATGAAAGGTTGATAATTTGAACAAATGATGAAAGTCCCATCAACCGACATGTGTCGGTAAAACTGCCTCATCCTCATCCTGTTCTGCCTCTCTAATCCACCTCTCATACTCCAACAGCCCGATTTGGTTTTTCCAAGCTCTCCCGGATCTAACGTCAAGCCAAATAGCCAACAGAATCACAAAGACACTAATGACTCCTAGCCCTATAAATCCGGCACAGATCTGGTATCCGTACTTGTAATGCGGTGCGTCCGAAGCTGGGAACAACAGCACCAATGCCCACGCATTGATGGCATAGATGAACGTATTTCCAATAGAAACAATGAGCCCACGCAATGTGGCGTTGCCCTGGCATACTTCACTCAGCCAGGTCATCGTTAACGACTGCGCGGGGAGACCCGTGGTGATGAAGATATAGCCAACGAACTTGAGTGCAGTGGGCGCTGACCAGACGGCGAGGAATGCATTTCCCAAGAGACAAATTATCTGGTCAATGTTAAGTATTAGTCTGAGATTGCAGAATGTTCTTGGATGGGGTAAAGTATCACCATGTTGATAACAATAATGAGTGGGCGATTCTCCAACCAATCCGACACATAACCACTGATAAGGGAGTTGACTACCGCAGCGCCCTGTCCAGCAGTTGGGATGTTGTTAATATTCTCGACACTATATTTGTTCAGATACTGAAGCCAGAGCGAGAAGTAGCTATCGCCCCAGGAAAAGGCACCGTAGAAGCTATACACTAGTTTTTAGCAAGCGTTCTACACTATCTCTGCTTTGTTTCCATTGAAAGAGAGAATGATGAACATACACATAGCAAGCCACGAATAGGTAGACATGCCACGTCTTCCATATCCGTTTGAAGCGCGTCCAGTTGACTTTTCTGACCGGCTTACGGCCGACACGGTCCATGCGTTCAATTGCGAGAGTTCGTTCCTGCGTCGAGAATATTAGCACAGTAGTAGAGGCGTATATTGACAATCTAAGATGAGATGATTTAGAATAAACATTACCTCTGACTTCAACCACCTCGCTCTAGTATCCCTAGGTTGATCGGGAATGGCATAGAAACCCCAGAGAGCGATGGGCAGAGAGATTATTCCGTCAAAGATGAACAACCAACTGTCAAGAATGTAATGGTCAGCAAGTTCTCAAATTTCAAAATGATTAGATAGAGAAGACAATATACCGCCAACTGGCCATCCCCTTGCCGTTCATATGCGCATACAGTCCCGCTTGGATATACCCACTAAACATACCAGCAATGTTCTGTGAGACCTCGTACAGAGCCATCCTCTTTCCGAGCTCCGCGGGCGTATACCAAGCAGCCAGTAAAGACGCAAATCCCGGAAAGGCAATGGCTGCGAAAAAGCCAATGAAAAAGCGTAGACCGTAGATGGTCTCGTAGTTTTTGGCGCCTGCAATGCCCATGACGAGCACAGACCAGCATAGCTCACATGCCGGCATGAGGATGGAGGGACGGATGTGCGTTGATAAGAGGATAAGAGGGACTGTTTGATGGATTAGGTGTTTTCCATTATTTAATAGTTGGACGGATAGTGTGCGTACTGGCTCCGCATATAATTCCGCAGTTGAAAAATGTGCTGAAAAGATTCAATTGATTGCCGTAGAGGTGAAGCTAGATATGGCGTTATTTATTCGCTTTGGTCTCTTCATTGGAACTTATAGGCAACATTTGGATAAACGAAAGGGTTACGAACATCAGTCTGCATGCCCGAGACATATGCGTTTCTTTGATTTGTTAACCATCCCTTCTCATGCAAAGGGGTGTCCAGGAAACATACGAAATATTTGTATTATCCAGGTTTTTGATAAATATTGACAATGCCGTATAACTTCTATGACCCCGCTGGTTAGGTGGTTCCGGTGCCATAACGCATAAAAACTCACAACAAGATCAGATCTAATTTCCGTTTAAAGCCAGACTCGGCGTCTGAGTCGAAATACGATGGCAGCGTTATCCCTAACAATTGACGTCGGTAATGTTGCGTCTCTTTGTTTTCACTTTCGAAAACGTTATTGACATTGTTATCGTCGATTGCCGTTATTGAATTGTCCTTTTGCGCGACATGGAGTTGTCCTCCTTCATAGTCTGCCATCATGCTTTAGGAGACTTTACTAACAGCACCCTTTGTGTCAGCATGTTTCGTCTCTAACAATTCATCACAGCATATGGTGTGAAGTAAAGTCAAGTCTCACCGCTGGCTATCGGACCATTTAGCCAAGGGAGCTTCTGCTGACGATTCAACAGCTGAACCATGCGTGGGGCCGGATTAAAAGAGCGATGCCTGATCAGTAATCTACAGCCTGCACAATTGCAGCTAGTCTTCCTAGCGCTGAAGGATGTGCCTCCTTATGTAGTGTTGTGGGTATTGTTGCTTTTTCTCGTATCTCGGTTGTGTATCGTGTCGATCTGTTGCTGATCAGGGTTCATTCACAAACTTCTGCGCTCTAGCAAGGGCTGCGATGTATATTCCTACCGCTGACTTTTTAGTTGATACCTCCCTCATTCATGGCAATTCTTATATGTTGATAGAGCACAGCGCCTTTAATCTTATGGAAATCGAACATCCAATGTTCAAGGGATTTCGCTGGTGCGATCTGATTGGCCCAAGGATCGGCATTCCAGCAGCGACTGACTTCCCATTTGGGCAAAAAGAGGTGGAACCTGTCAGCGCTGGTCCCGAAAAGTTGTATCTAATATGAATTTTAATTGGCTGTATGAGCTTGCTGCGACGCGCCTTGCCGTATTAGCATAGACAGCCCCGTTCAGTCTCGTTCTCGTTGGGACGACCAATCATTATGCCGGCTTCTTATACTTCAGCTTCTAATATCTGAATCTATACGGCGTCTTTTTCTACAATTTTCTGATGCATTTTCCAGAAAAGCTACGGGTCATATCCAAGCGATATGCGGTTTTGTCAGAGAAAAGCTTGGCTAGACCACAGGCAAGCATTCAGACCTACCTATTGTATAATGTTAAAGAAGTATGAAGATAAAAAGAAATAGGAATGACCTGTAACTTATAAAACTGTTCTAGCTTGATAGAGCCTGGAACTTTGTGCCGGCAATTCAAAATTCTGATGAACTCAAGGATAGATACATGATATACTCAGTCGTGTCGAATCTGTATACACTGAGATTCTGAGATTACCTGCTCAACGTTAGCCATCAACCACGGTCAACCTCCATAAAGATGCCCTAAGTGATAGAATTATCATGTATCAGCTCATACAGCCTAAATGGAGTTTTAAGATCTTTACACTTTGCAGTGGCATTACAAGAAGGCTGCAGCTTTCTAGTCCTTCAGATAAGATAGATTGGCTCCCACAATATAGCAGCTACGAAATTCTCGAGAGCGTGTCCAAAGCACATTCCATACACTGAAATATTCTATAGTATCATGCTGAGGTCATTCAAACGACTACCTGGGATTTTTATTCTGGTCAAGATTGTCAGGTTGTTTTCATTTCTTTCCAGACAGGACACCAAAGCCATAAACGTCCGATACTCTCATGATTAAAGCTACTACATAGGTGGGCGTGAGTTCTTCATTTATCCCGAGCTAACTGCTTTAGGGGATTGCGTGTGTGCAAGAGATACCTGGGAGCTTGATGAGGAGGCATCACCATTTAAGATGTTAACAATTATGCGGGGGCTTGATGAAGCCACCAGTATGTGTAAAGTACGATGATTGGTCGGATTGGACAGCATGAAGGGTTGTTATATTGCCGACTGGGAGGGGCCGGCTTAGTGCTGAGGCTGAAGCTCAGACTGAAGCTAAGTCTGACCCCTCAAATGACTCAGCCTGTTTCCCATGTGTTTTGCTGTCTATAATCACACCATTTCTGATACCTTACAACTTGAGGACTAACATCAACATCCACATAATGGAATCATTTGCATCTACATGGGCATCTCGAGATGCAGTTATGGGGACGCCGGAGCTCTTCCAGTTGATCCTGTTGTGTCTTGATCAACGAACTCTTCTGACCAGTGCTCAGAGGGTCAACAAATACTGGCACAGGACCATTCAGAAGACGTCTGCAATACAGCGTGCTCTCTTTTTCAAGCCATTTGCCACGTCGTACAAAGGACCACCCATTTTCAACCCCCTCCTTGTTGAAATATTTCCGCCATTCTTTCCACCTAAAGATGGAGATCAAGACGACAACGATAGTCATTGTCGAGAAGGCGACGCAATGATACAACATAATTCATTTGAACCGCTGTTTCCCAATATAAAAGCCCATCAAGTGATACGCAGGTCAGGGGCGTCGTGGACTCGGATGCTGGTACGGCAGCCGCCAATACGCAGCTTCTGTGAATGGCACGCGCAAGGCACCCAACGGGGACGGGCCATTCAAACCGTCAAAAAAAGAAGTTGCAAGAGAGGTTTGCGCATGGACGCTCTCTACGACAAGGCAATGCGTTCCATATTGACTATATATTGGGAAGGGGAGATGGAAAAGGTTACGGCTAGCCAGAGATATCTGGAAGAGAAGGTGAGAGAAAAGGTGAACCGCATGGCAAATGAAACAGACCTTACTGTGTGGTCGTACACTGGAGCTACTTGTATTAAGCCACGACCACCCAGCAGGGTGTGGGTGAAATATAGAAGAGGGGTCGACATATCGGACGAGGAATTACAGATGGGCGAGCAGGAATTACTCGCAAGAGATCCTCGGTTTGGACGTCGACGTCTTGGGGAAGCCTCATAAATCATAGGAAGTTGGCATAATCTCACGACCCACATAAATCTTGTCTCTAGTCCCAGCCTTTGGAAAGCAATGTGTTCCTGCTCCTACCTACACTACCAGGCTGTCTGTCTGTTGTACTTGTCAAGATGAATTCATCTCTCAAAAACTCCACCATTCCACACAGCCCGCCTCCGGAAGCTTTTGACCACCAGAGCATGACCTCAATATCAGAGTGGGAGATGATCATGTCCGAGCCAAGTACGCCCACATC
Organism: Eurotiales sp. R13A2; assembly: GCA_023625935.1. Lineage (NCBI taxonomy): Eukaryota > Fungi > Ascomycota > Eurotiomycetes > Eurotiales > Eurotiales sp. R13A2. The sequence goes on from JAMAFV010000020.1 coordinate 57,768, forward strand.
GCAACTGGCCAGCCTTGAGGTCGACAGTGCAAAAAAATGAAAAGGAAATTATTATATTTAAACTAAATATACTTATATCATAACTTGTCAGTCTTAAATTAATAATATATGTATAAAAAAAGAACAGAAAAAAAAAACAGAAGATCATCATGTCTAAGCCAAGTACACCCACATCGCAACTGGCCAGGCTTGAGGTTGACATGAGGGCTCCTGGGATCCATGTGCAATTAATCCGAGTACCCTGCATCCGTGTGCTGGTATAGTATCTCTACGACCAACCCGACCATATTGGTAGATCTGCTAAACCGGTATAGCTTTCGTGTTAGACCGTCTATGTAACAACTCGTCCTGGAGATCCACGTCACGCGATCCCCTCGACGTTATTCTCAATAAACGAATCAGCGCTCACAAAGACCAGATTGGCCCATTCGAACTCGAGGTTTAAGGGGAAATGCAATTTACAATTCCCTTCAAGAAGTTGAAGAATACTGTTGCCAGTGGTGTCGCTGGAGCAGGAACTACTCCCAAGGGATCCTCGTGTGGGACGTCTCTTGGGGAGGCCTCCTAAACCATATGAAGTGGGCACAATCTCGAGACCCACGTAGATATTTTTTCAGTCCCAGTAATCTGTTCATTACTCGCAACTGAATTCATTTGATGTCGGCAAAAACTAAGTGCTGAATAAATAATATAGACTAAATTACTAACATTGTCATTCCTGTTTTCATTACACCATTACCACCTGTCCCCTCTCTCCAAACAGAACCTCAACAAAACACTAGACACGGCATAAATCACATTAAATCATTGTCATTCCCTTCTCATATATGGAGATATTTAATTCATCCACATCACGTGCGTGTATTTCCGAACTGCTGCATTGTCAATTTCACTGTCCAATCAGGCTATAATCCCGACTTACTCTGCGTTTAGACATTAAAAGCTTGTTTGTTAGAAGACCGCAAGAATGGCCGCAATGGCTGCCACAAGAGTGCCACCAGAAGCTGCAGACACAGCCGACGCGGCGCCAGTGAAGGCCGATGGTGCTGGCTGTGTCGAGCTAGTTGATGCCTCAGGAGTCGTGCTTGTAGACTTAACACTCACACTAGACGATGTCGCTGCTGGTGGTGCTGGGGTTGTCGAGCTAGTTGTCGTCTCAGGAGCAATGCTCGTCGTTGTCGTCTCAGGAGCGGTGCTTGTAGTCTCTGCACTCACACCAGGCAATGTCTCTGTTACGGGGGCGACAGATGTTGTAGTGGTAGCCGGTGGTGCAGGTGTGGTCTCGCTTTCAGACTCACTCGATACGGGCGGAGGCACAGTGCCCGAGGTGCAAGGCTTGGTGACAGTAATTGTAGTCGTGATACTGATTGGAGGTGGGATACTAGCAGACTTAGTGCTGGTAGCCGACTCAGTACTAGAAGCGGATTCAGTGCTAGAAGCGGACTTGGTGCTAAAAGTAGAAGTAGTGCAAGGCGTAGATTTGGTCAAGGTAGTGATCACTGTTGAAGGGGTCGACGTTGTGCTGCACGGAGTTGAGGTCGACACTGGAGGCGGTGGTGGAGGAGACACGCTTTTGCTGGTAGGGCAAGGCGTTGTAGTTGTCGACGTAGTTGAAACGGTAGTCGTGTTGCACGGAGTTGAGGTCGACACTGGAGGCGGTGGTGGAGGAGACTTGCTTGTACTGGTAAGACAAGGCGTTGTAGTTGTCGATGTAGTTGCAACGGTAGTCGTGTTCCATCTCCGAGCGAATTGGTGATCGATACCTCCATGTGCATTTGCTACAGCAGCAAGGCCCAAGGCCAGAAGGACGTTGTGGTATAGCTTCATTGCTTTGCCTTGATTGTCTTGTCTTTTACCCTCGAGAAAAAGACCAGATGCAGGAACGAGTGAAGCTGCTGGTCAATGACAAACCAGCGAACGAGCGTGGTAGGTTGAACGAGTGCCGTTATGCAGGTTCAATCGACAGCCAAACGAACGACTCTGTTGATTTCCCTCCTCTCTAAAGATGTACTCAGTCCTACAAGTAAAATGCCGCGTCACCCTCTCATCATATATAGACAGCCGGGCCAAGCCGACGCTCAAAGCTACCGGGGGCGGTAATAAAAATCCCAGCCATTAGTAGACGGGGCATATGGAAAATCCAGTGTTTATCGAAGTCTACCAAATCATGGCAGGGCAATTAGATTGGTTAGACTTTGAAAAAGTCTTGACCTGACAAACAACCCCTCCTTTTCCAGAGCTAGTGAGACATGTTGCTCTCCCCGATTGGACCTCTTGCGGCTCTCTCCAGCGATAAGGGTTGGCATCTTGGTCATGGCCGCATACCCGGCACTCTGCCCGTAGTCGCTTCTGGGGCAAGCCACGGAATCATGCGCAAAGCATGGAACTGACATAATGTTTTTCAATTCCTAGGATTGAATTCATTTTGCCAAGGTGGATGAATAAGCAGACGATGTATGTAGCTTTGTTGTGGTTGGTGCATTGACAGGTTGTATGGTGAATCCGATTTGCCGATTGCTTGGACTGCATTGATTAGGGCAAAGGCCCAAAACAAGACGAATCAGATTAAAGATAGTCCTGGTCGTGCTTCCCAAGCATGGTCTCGATGATGTATTAAAGGTACCTCGATATCATCCAAGGAACGTGGGTGAGACATCTCGCCCGTTCTAGTTTGGCGCCAACACTGAGAACCAGGTTTGCAGCTCCAACCTGAGCTTTGTCCGCTCTCATCCTCCCCCACCGATGATGGCATGCAGCTGGCCTATGTACATCCATGAGCGTGTTGCAATGGAGTACATTAATAAATAGTGGGAACAACGGCAGGCCGATAAATCGTATCCATAGCTGTCTCCATATTCATACAATAAGTATCAGTGGTGGTGCCGTATGCAGGCACCCCGCACCTGACAGCGCAGCGATAGCACAGACCTATGATGGTCGCGTCCGTTGACGTCGACGAGACTAGCTTACAAGAAATTACCAATTGGATATTTCTTAGTCAGCTCTTATCTACGGGTTAAGTTAGTTTATTTTGCCAGGGAAAGTCCATTGCATCCTTGTCTTGTTTTGCGGAATACTGGAAAATTCGATCTGATGAGAATGTTGTTCTGTAATGCCCCCGGTTCAGGTACTTGGAATCTGAATTGAGTTACTGAAAAATCTGGTCATATCCATATTTCCTACCAAGGGAGATGTGCGTACTACTGCAATCTACCGTTTCATGCCAATTATTCGCACCCGTACAATGAAACTATCAAGAAGAACACAAACATTCAGGAATGTTTCGAAGAAAGCGGTCAGCTATCACATATCATTCCTCTTCCTACCCCGCATATAGAGTCGTCCATCAACAAGGCAGCGTTCTGTGCGAGATGTAACGTCTCGTTCTTACGATGCACGTTCCATGGTAAAGCCAAACTTACCAGACCGACTGCAGACCTAGAACGGTGTGACGAGACTATCCAATGAGTCAAAGAAAAATTTTTCAGGAATACATCTCACAAAGTACACCGTGTACATGGTCGCCATACTAAGACTCCCATTCTACATATATCAACGGCGTGTAATACAACCCATCCGTGTTGACAGTATACGACAAGTAAATAGCATTTTCGGACGCATTTGCCAGCAGACCCGGATGAGCCTGCAGCGTGTAAGACTCCGAGACATACTCTGCCGAGTAAAAATTGCTCGGTTCAGCCCACGGTCCCTCCGGCGCAGAGGCAGTCGTAATATAGAAATCAGGCGCAATACTCAAACTTGCCTGTCCAATCCAGACATACAGATCCCAGACACTCGAGTAGTAGAATGTCCCCTGCGCGCCCGCACCTGCATTCGTGATGGCGATGTCGGTGTCGTTGACGCCTGGAATACTACTCGTCCACGCCCCGTTTACATAATACTGATATGCAGATTGGTCGGTGACTGAACCAACAGGGACCTGCGCAAGGCCAACTGTGCCAGCCGCGTTTTGTCCGTATAGATACGCCACGCCGTCAACCACCACGCCACCGTATGAGCCGTAGGGCATTTGGTCTGTTGTCCAAAAGTTCTCCTGGACTGTTGTCACATTCGGCAGACCGGTAGAGTCTCCGTTCACGTTCGGGTCATAGGTTATCTGGTACAGCGTCGTGCCGGGGTCGGGGTTGAGATCGCCAAGGTCACTCGTAATATGCGCTTCAGTGATCCATGTGAACGCCTCGATAACGCCGGAAGTCGTGTCGTCGCTGGTCACCAATGGCGGGCTGTTTGGCCAAATGGCATAGCGAGTGCCGTCTGAACACTCGCCGGCCGTGTTTGTGTTGCATTCGTCTGCTTCAGGAGGGAAGAAGGGTTCTTCGTAATTATCACCATAGCACAAAAGGCCTGTTTCGGTGGAGCCGGCGGCGTCTGTCCATGTTTGGATAAGGGGTGTGCCGTCAGAGGCAAAGTCGGTCCACGATGCTGAGCTTGAGTAGATAGGTAGCGTCGGTGCGCCGTCTGCGTATGGCTGCGAGTCTCGACATGTCCATAGCTCCCGGCTTCCAAATCTTGCTGAGCCGCAGGAGTCTCGGTCGATGGTTGGGTCTGACACGTTCCCTAGAAGCTGTGGTGTGCCAGACACTGTTGGGATGAAATCGGCCTTTACCTGAGCGTGGTCAAGGAGAGTAGTTGCTGCGACAGCAGCCAGTAGAGATGAATGCATTTTCGATACTCTTTCTGTCCGATCTATGATTTAATTCAAGCCTATGGTATTAAGTTATACTGAGTTTATATTTATTGAATTCTAGTCGAATCCCTAACATAATGAGCAAAAAAGATTTTGAAAATAACGACAGGTTTGAAACGGCCCCAGTTTCCCGTGCCTAGTTGTAGTAGGTAGGTAGTATCAAGCAATGGGGCTAATGCTAAGCGGCGCTAGGTCTCATATTGAAGCGATCTCAATACTCAAGATCGAACTCTTATTGGCTGCATTATACGAAGTTTGTATTTAGAAACGCATCATGAATAAAATTACTACCTTGTGCTCCACACAAGCAACGATGTAGTATAAATCACTTTTAAGATTGTCGACTTCGAACAACAGGCATAGACTGTACCCCGCAAAGCTTAAACCGAGTGCAGGATTCTGATGAAACGCTAAACAAATAGAATGTTCCGTCTAAGATACTTATTTACTCCTTTATTTCCTATTTATAGCTGAGTCCAAAAGATACGAGTGAACAAAAAAGACAATCGAACGAAAAGCTCTGGGACCTATATCCATGATGCATAATATCTATGCTAGTTCTAGTGCAACCAAGTAAATGAAAGATCGCCGGAGAAAGGCGGAAAGACTTTTCACTTTTGAACTATAAGATCCGTCTCGTCATTTCAATAGACTTTATATATCCATACTTTTCACGTCGGTAACTCGATCCATGTACATATGCTCTGGCCCTTTCCACATCATTCGTTATGACTCGAAGATGACGATTTCCATGCCACATGCAAGGTCATCCTGCACTGACAACGTAGACGAGTACCATGAATATGCTAAAATGACCTGACTGAACATGGCTGCAGAGCAGTGAAATGTTGATGAACCCTCTCATGTTTGAGCGATTGCTAGAAGATGAGAGCTTCGGCAAACATCAGTACTGCTATTGTGATGTATATTGCATTTTTTGATGATGAGTCTGAGGACAAGCAGGTTAGCAGAGTTTAGGAGAATAAACAAGTGCGATATGAATACACTGTCAAGACACCTCCTCTCACCAGTTCCTCGATTTGCATCTGTCATCCGTCACGAAGCCTGGCATACGCCGCTCACTTGAAGGGCATTTTTTGTATCTATTATATATATAATTAAGAAACTACTCACCGTTATGAACAGCACTCTCAGCCCGTGTTAGATCATTCGAATCTACACACTGTGCCAGAAGGCAGCTGGCGAGTTGATTTACCAATGCACCCCTGTGCTGATCACTAGAATACTGGCACACACACTTCAAATCCGAGCGTTCGAGACTACTCTTTGCCTGGACGTCACAAAACGGAGCCATTTGTTGACTGTAATGGGTATCCATGCATGGTTGTGAGCAAAGAGGGAACTCGGTTTCCCATTGTTGACATGACGTGCGTGTTGTATTCGCCGGTGTTGTAGAGACGACTTCTCCTAGAAGGATGATGGTGACAAATGTGAGTTTCATTGCTATGACTAGGTACGTATTTCCTTTGGTGAGGTTGTGGCCATAGCCAGCTTTTGGGTGCAGGTCAACTTGGGTCCTATGTGAAACATTTCATGGGTACATATTTGGTGCGTGTACTTCGTACGCAGGTCATCCGTCAGGGCAGTCGATATTTGAGTGAGGCACAGGAATCAAAATGCTGCTCGTAGCTTTTCTCGGATATCATCTGTCCTAACGTGAAGTGATATGTGTATATGAAACATCCTCAACGCACAATAGGTGTTTCCATTTGTTATTGTCGATGCAAAGGTATCACAGACTGCCGTTGCGATATGTGTAGCACAAGGTTTACTTCAACGAGGAAGAAAGAAATGTCACCTATTATAAAAGGCTGCAGAACGTAACTGGGCTTGCTTGTGTGTAGGGAGGGAGCTGAAAATTCTGGGTTTCACAGGCTGTTACCGTTAACATGAAATTATCTACACACGGAGTGAAGTTGAACAATGGAATTATTAAAATATAAAACGTTCAGTCCAACACAAGAGACTTGCGAAGAAAGAAATACATCTAGATCAAACCTCCATTCGCCCTCACCGTCTGGCCGACCACCCACGAAGTCTCTGACAAATAAACCACTGCCTCGGCAACCTCCTCCGGCGTCCCCAGCTTATTGAACGGAGACTGCTTCTTAATAATCTCAAGCAGCGACTCTGGTTTCCCTTTCAAAAACAATTCCGTAGCAGTCGGTCCAGGCGCAATGGCATTCACGACAATGCCCTTTGGCGCGAGGTCCCTCGCCAAAATACGGGTGATCTGCTCAATGGCACCCTTGCTGGAAACGTAGGCCAGTTGAGGCGGGATGATGGTGTTTGCGTGGCACAGCGTTGTGCTGAACAGGACAATATGTGACCCTGATGCCATGTGTGGGACAGCAGCCTGTTGTCCCTCTTAGTTATTTGTCTATTATCGATATCAGAGCATAGCTAGTTACTAACCTTGGCCAAAAACAGCGGACCCTTCACATTCACCTGGTACACTCTATCAAACTCCTCCTCGGTCAACTGCTCGAGATTAGCCAGCGGCATGATCCCCGCGCTGGCGATCAGGATATCGATTTTCCCGAACTTCGCAACGGTCTGGTCAACGATCGTCTTGATGCCGCTGCCCGATCCCGCGTCTGCCTTGATGGCGAACGCATTGTCGGCGCCGATTTTGGCGATGACTTCATTGGCGGCTGATTCATCGGATGAGTAGTTGATGACGACTTTGGCACCGCGCGCTGCGAGTTGTTCAGCGGTGGACCGGCCGATGCCTTTGGATCCGCCTGTAATGATGGCTACTTTGCCAGCGAATGAAGACATGGTCTTTTGTGCTTAATACAGGTATATGAGATGTGACAAGTCTACAAGCGGGCTGGACCAGTTGTTTGTTTATCGCAGTAAGTTGTTTTGGCAGGACTCGGAATGCTGGTATATTCTGATATTCATGCTACTTTCACAATAAGGGATGTGATCGTATTTATACTAATTATCATATCCGGTGTCTCTTTTATTCTATGATCTATACGAGTCAGTATCAGTGATCGTTTGCGGTTTAACGTCGGCTTTTCGGCCTAAGGCATGTTTGCATTCCAGTCCAGCCGTTGGTTTGTCTGTTTTGCCACGCCTGCAAACCGCCCGTATATCCGCGATGCAAACGTTTGTTTCTGCCAGCCACAGTACAAATCCGAACTATAATATTGTGTACAGTTTTCACGGAGATAACGCCGGAATAATCCATCTAGGCTGTCTGGTATTTATTCCAGATTATCGGTCGGTAGTCGGACATTCGGCCATAATTGCAGATGCTGTTTCAAGTAATTCGAGGTAATAAAACAGACAAACTGCCGCTTCAAGCTTAGCGCCCGTCAGAATGGCATACAATTTGAACGCTAGTTGTAATTTACCGTGTCATGGATGTGTAACACGATGGCCATATGGCAAATCGACAGTACTGCAGAGCACAGTTGGTAGGTAGTAGTAGGAACGCTGTTGGTCGCATTTATTTGCAGCCTACTTCGATACTGAGTGTAGTACATATACAGCAATCTTCCTTGCGTTGCTAAAGTGTGTGTTCGAGTGCTTTGACTACCAGTGCTTCTTCCTTTGCGAGTAAACGCAGACCAAGTATCGAAGCTACACAATCTTAGTATCAAAGTAGTACATCGCCGTGTTCAAAGACGATATATCTCAGCGCAAAACTCCTACCTGAAAGTAATCAATTGCGTTGGCGGCGGACTTCGAAACACCGATCTGATCGTAACATTCAGTGAGATCGCAGATATAAGTAGAAATCTGAAACGACGTGTTGGCGATGGTTCGGTCAGCAGTGTTAGAGATCAACGCACGATCTACTCGATATAAATAGACTGCCAGTCAGTTACTTCATGGCTGTCAGCAACCCAGCAACTGCCAAGGCTTTCGGCGAGAACAGTCTCCGCCTTTGTTCCTCGCACGCTTGATTTGTTTGTTTGTTTATTTAATTAATTTTTTCAATGTTCTTTATGTATGTCTTGTCGGATTATATGTTATATGCGCCGGCATTTGGGTGCTATGCGCATACGGAAAGAAAAGGATGGACGTGTCAACCGGTAATGTTCGTCTGTACAACGATAAGATCACATAGCCAGATCAGAAGGAAGATGATATCATCCTGAAACGCACGCCCGAAACCAAGCGTGATAGGTTTAGTTGATATCGGATCTGTCACTTCCAACAGGTCCAAATCATTTTGATGCATCATCTCGTCTGTTGACTTCTATTTTTACGTACGGCACGTGAGCTAAGCAACGTTCGCGTGTTGGTCGTCTGCGTCATTGCTAGATTGGCGATTCAATGCAGCGGAATTAACAATGATTTTGAGTAGAAAATGGGTAGAAGCGCAGTCTAGCGATGTCGACATTTGCTCCACCAATTGGCGGGATGTCGCCGGCTGTTGGTCATCGCTGTCATCCAGTTGGCATCGTCACAGCTGGCATCACGGTGCATAAAATTAAATAGCAAGTTCACAATGGATACGAACAAACGCCATCTCGGCCTAATCAGGCAGGCGGTTGCAACTTAAAAACGACACTCGACTTTCTACTCGAGCAATAACGTCCTAGATACCTCAGAGAAAATTAAACAACATTAAACAATATCTGGGCCGCGGTCGCCAACGTTACAATGGCTCCGCAGTGGCGCCGATAGAGGCCCGGCTCTGACGACGCAGCCCAGCAGCACTGGATCGCCCCTGGAAAGAGGGCTGCTGATCTTTGCTAGTGGCTGGTGCTAGCGTGGATGCGGGGGGCTCCATAGATACGAGCTCTGTTAGCTGTCTTATGCGGGATGCAGGCAGTCTGTCTCCAGAGTCTTTCTGTTCAGCGGCTGCTCCTGGCGATCGCTGACGGCGCTGACGGCGGGCTGCTCGAGCTGGTTCTCTTGCTCGTCTAATCAGCAGTCAACACAGCGCAAACGTACTCTCGGCAGGAACAAGTGACAAAATGAGGGAAATAGAAAAAAAAAAAAAAGAGTTAAAATAATTAAGGACCATCGCTGTTTAAACTCTCCTTCCTAACCGGGACAGGCCCGCTTATCGGCGGCCCACTGGCAGAACAACAGCGACAACATTCCACTGTCAGACAGCAACAAACGCCCGCATCACGGCATTGGCCGTGAAGATTAACAATGGGGCCATTTCTAGCTAGTGATTGCCTCTGCCCGCCATGCAGATCTATCTCCGAATTTATCGAGGGCAGATAAATAGTCCCGGCGCGCTGCCGCTCCCATGTCGCACCGGGCCCTTTTGCAACCGTCGAACGAACTTCTCTCCTTCTCAAGCACTCAATTCGACGCGGAACTTTCACGATGAGCCGCAACTATCTTCTAGGTGCCGCTCTGCTGGCCCAATTGGCCGCTCCGGCTCTGGGTGCCGCTGCTCTGGCGTCCCATGAAGCCCTGGCCACGGTGCCCTCGGGCTGGAGCCAGGTCGGCACGCCGGCCAACGACACCACCATCCAGCTGTCTGTCGCTCTAGCCCTGCAGAACGTGGACCAGATCGAGAGCGCGCTGCAATCCGTCTCGACTCCTGGCAACGGGAGTTACGCCCAGTACTTGGATGCCGACGACATTGCCTCGCAATTCCTCCCTACCGACGATTCTGCCCAGGCCGTGACCAGCTGGCTCCAAGAAGCTGGCGTCACAGACATCTACAACGCCGGGCCATCGATCAATTTTGCTACAACTGTCAGCAAGGTAAGTAAACAGTTCGCTGGAATTAGATATATAATGAGAAGAGGAAACTGCGTTGCTGACATGTACCAGGCAAACAGCCTTCTTGGCGCCAACTTCGCCTACTACACCAACGGTGGCACGACCAAGCTGCGCACCCTGGCTTACTCTATCCCAAGTGACCTGAAGGGCGACATTGATCTCGTTTCGCCCACAACGTACTTTGGCACCACGACCGCGTCTCGCACGATCCACTCATACTTGAACAAGCGGGCCTCATCAACTATCACCTCGCCAAACTCCACGGTCTCCGTAGCTGCGTCTTGCCAGACAATCATCACGCCTGCTTGCTTGAAGCAGCTCTACAACATCCAGAACTACACGGCCAGCGTCAGTTCCGGCAGCCGAGTGGGCTTTGGCAGCTTCCTGAACCAGTCTGCCATCTACGACGATCTCTTCACCTACGAGCAACAGAATGGAATTCCATCTCAAAACTGGACAAAGGTGATCATCGATGACGCACTCAACGACCAAGACCCAGATGCTGGCAATGATGGCGAGGCCAACCTCGACGTGCAGAACATTGTTGGCATCTCTCACCCACTTCCCGTGACGGAGTATCTTACAGGAGGATCACCGTTAGTTTCTCTCTTTCCAAAGCAACTCACAGATTTTGTGTTGAATACATATATATTGACTTATCTTCAGCCCCTTCATCCCCAGTCTGGATTCGGAGACTGACACCAACGAGCCTTACCTCCCGTATTATGAGTACTTGATGACTCAGAGCAACGCTGAGCTGCCTCAGGTGATTTCTAACTCCTACGGCGACTTTGAACAGTCTGTGCCGTACAAATACGCGGTCCGCGTGTGCAATTTGATTGGATTGACTGGATTGAGGTTAGTTAGCAGGACATACCCAAGAAGACTTGAAGACTAGAAGAGTAACTGACAACTACTCCAGAGGTATCTCCGTCTTGGAATCAAGCGGCGACCTTGGTGTCGGCAGCGGATGTAAGAGCACTGACGGCAAGAATACGACCGTATTCGAGCCTATTTTCCCCGCCACCTGCCCGTATGTGACCGCTGTCGGAGGTACTCAGGCCGTCACTCCCGAGGTCGCCTGGGTCTCCAGCTCTGGCGGATTCAGCAGCTACTTCCCGCGAGCCTGGTTCCAGGAGGCTGCCGTCGAGACCTACCTGAATAAGTATATCAGCAGCGCAACAAAGCAGTATTACAGCCAATATACCAACTTTGCCGGACGTGGCTTCCCTGATATCGCTGCACACAGTGTCAGCCCCTACTATGCGATCTACTATGGCGGTGAAATCGAGGAGACTGGCGGTACCTCGGCTGCTTCTCCTGTCTGGGCCGGCGTCATCGCGCTGCTGAACGACGCTCGTCTTTCCGCCGGCAAGCCTGCGCTGGGATTCTTGAACCCGTTCTTCTATGCCCTTGGATACCAGGGCCTGACTGACATTACTGGCGGTGGCTCTGTTGGCTGTGACGGTGTTGATGGCCAGGACGGCGAAGGCGTTGTTGGAGGTGGCTACGTCCCGTGGGCTTCCTGGAACGCTACCGTGGGCTGGGACCCCGTAACTGGTTTGGGCACGCCTGACTTTCAGAAGTTGAAGGACATTGTGCTTAGCTTCTAGGCAGTTGGCCTAGGGTTGTATATAGCATAGAATGTTAATGAGTACATCATAGACTCGACTTGTACATGTTTATTGAATAAATCCTTATGATATTCATCGTATTTCATTGTGGACCAAAGACTAGGGCTATTAGTAAGCCGATTGCCCGAGATAAATGAATGCAATAGCACCCGTAGAGCTATGCTCCTTGATATCCTCGTATAGACGTATGATTCTGTTTCTATATTGATACGTCTGAGCATTTTCGTAGCGCCTCGCATGTACAACCAAGTGGCAGATATGAAGGAATCAATGTTATGCATCAACCTTTTCCGGCACCAACGCATCTTGATTGAGTTCGCGTCCTAGAAAGCGTGTTAAAAGACCCAAGAAGTCGCGATTGCTTGACCCTGGTCTTAAGATGATCTGCTGGAAATCATCCCACGCGTCCTTGTCCCAGGGATCACCGGCAAATCTCGTCAGATACATATCTTGAGCATATGCGGAGCAGCTAACATGATCAGTATTCTCTCATCTTTCGAATTGTGATCATTGAAACATACCATAGATATGAGTAGTAACCAGCATCATACCCAGCAGTCAAATGGCCCACTGTCGCAAAGTCATATCCGTCCCTGCACTGCGAAAAGTCCATTCCCGTCAGCTCCTCTTGTCGGTCGTACCAGATTTTTTGAAGATCCTTCTCGTTGTCTGGGGCCAGGCGATGGATCTCAAGGTCAAAGAGTGAGATTGTTCTGTATGCATAGATTAGCAAGGAAGCTAGTTATCTTCGGTAAGGATAATACAAGAATATGGAAACATACAGCAGGCGGGAATACCATAGTCCTTGACCTATATAGCGGCTTCGAATGAGATCATCGAGGAGCTGGTCAGGAATACTTTTTGGAGGATCAGCCTGTCCAGGATGCTTGTTTCGCCAGCGATGATGCTCCTCTTCTTTTCCATGATCAAGACGCGTATAGTGGCAGCTCAGCTGCTTGAGAATGTCTTTCCTCCAACACCAATTTTCCAGCATCATACTGGGGATCTCGCCAAAGTCCCGGGGGACCTGCGTCCCATGCAAGCGTGCGTATCGTGTGTGCGAGAGCAGATTATGAATGGCATGGCCCATTTCTAAACGACAAAATGAGTGCGATGTGGAAAGCTAAAAAAGCAGAGAATACTCACCATGGAACAAGGTGACCATTTCGCGGTGGTCAAGGAGATGAGTTCCCATGTTAGTGGGATACGCACACATTAAGATAGCAGCTGGATGTTGCCGGCTTCCGTCAGGTTTGGAATAGCCCTAAGTAAATAAGAGACTGACCAAAATGAATCTGATCAACAACAGGAGAACTCACACATTGCAAGATGACACACTGCTCGCCTCGATACTTGTTCTTTCGCCACTGCAGGTCCAGGTAGAGATGGCCCAGTAATTCCCCCTTGGACCATGCCGAGAAGACTCGCACAATCTCGTGCCAAATCCACGGCGTGGTGAGATTCTGGATAGGCTCAAAACGGAGATCCAGCCGCGCCGCGAAAACGTCGAGCATTGCAACAGCAGTGTGCTCGAGGGGAAAATACTCCGCCATGCGGGCACGATCCACCGCGTAATGCAGCTCTTCCACCACGCGTTGGTAATATGACTGATCCCATGGCGGTAATTCTCGTTCCTGATGATCTGCTGATCTTGCCTCGCACAGCATGTCCAGGTCTCTGCGCGCCCAAGGTATCAAACTCTGCTGGAGCTGGGCTAGAAAGGCATCTACCCATGCTCCCTCTTTAATCATCCGCCGCTTCAGTTGGAAATTAACGTGATTTGCATATCCCAGTCGCTGTGCCTGTGCATCTCTTCGCTTCACTACCTCGCTCAGAAGACATGCATTTTCATAGCTTTCGATATTTCTGGCATGGTACATCTGTCTCCGTGTCTCGGCTGAGCGGGCATATCTCAGGACAGTTTCGAACCCACCATTTGCAAAGGGGACGAACACCTTTCGTGTGCCCTCCCTGTCTTGGCTGCCTGTTTCCTCCTCTTCCCACGTTGCAAGCTCGTCCTTAGGCACGCCGTCCAGATCCTCCACGGCAAACCACGCTCCTCCGCTTCCTCGGGCTATATTTCGGTGAACACGGCGTTCGAGCTCTGCTATGGCTGCCTTTTCCTGGCGGAATTCCTCTCGTTGGCTCGCCGTGAGCGACCCGTGGCCGGCCAATTTATATTCTTGCAGTTCCAACTCCAGCCAGCGCCTGGACTCTAGATCTAGCGCTTCCGCATGCCTCTGTTGTACTGCTTCCAGAAGGGCGAGAAAGTCCGCCCGCGCTGTCCACGCAGTCTCTGTACGGACCAGGATGCGACGCGCCTCCGCCACTGCGTCATGGGTTGCCAGATCTGGTGCTCCGTACTGTAGCATGTAAATCATATGGGTTTCGGCGTTGGTAGCATTGTCGACGTCTACGCATGGCTGGACCACTGAGCTGTACGTGGCTGTGGCGGGCGTGTTGGACTGCAAGACTTCATTTCGAACACGGTCATACTGAGCCACAATCGTCTCCATCGCTGGAACGATCTCTTCGGCGTATAGGACACGGGGTAGTGACTCGGTATTTGCCATATTGAACAGTCAGGCTTCTGGTAGGACAATGAATAAAATCAGATGATCCGTAATTTGCTGCTTCTTGCGTCCTTTGATGCGAAAGACATAGCAAATTTGTGGCGCGGGGCATGACAGCACGATAACCAGGCTAATTGCTCTATGATAGATTGCAATATATGGATTATCTAGATATCATTGTTGCTCATTGGTTGGTTATTAGTCGAGAGCAATATCTTCGTCCTAGCACGTACCACTAACCCGGCACCCGAAGGTCACAAGACGTAGCTATCCCCTGCAAGCACTATGAGTGTGGGTCGCGCCTACTCTCTTTAGCTATACTAAATCAGTGGGATCAATTGACGCGATTACATACCATGTTTCTAGATTGCGAGATATTGCCTGGAAGACTGAGCTGTGTGCACGGTGTAATATTCCTTACTGTCTATAGATCGACTATACTAGCCAATAATCATTTCAGGCTCTTCTTTTCTATTAAACACACTCATCTACTGTTGACTTGTAGATCCATAGTTTGTCCCTCATTATTTTTACTTGGGGATATAGGAGAAAAACAGAATATGATAAAGATGTTCTAATTTTGTTTATGAGTCGAAATTAATGAGTTGAGAGTGCATACATACGGTTGATCTACTGAGACCACTGTAGTAGCCATTGACTCGCAAGATCAGCGGACAGTTTACATTCTTTTGTTCTGATATTCTTTTAGACAGGTTCCTAATAAGACGCTGGCTTTGGGTGCGCTATCCAGAATCCAACCGACGACTTGCTGATGGTTGCCACATTTGTTCTGGGATGGCTATGGATCATATACTTTATACCTCTCCCACGTGTGTATAGTCTATAGTGTCATCGATTGGGTATTAAATGGTGCTGTTTAAGGCTGGCTATGGCAGACAGATTATCCGAATACGGAAGGCTCCTTCCTATTCAGGCAACTGATCGTGACCCGCGCATAACATGAGGGCTGGATCTCACGATTTATTGATGTTGTCATTTAGAATGGACAGGACGAAAGTCATGAACTAGGAGCCTATTGCCAAGTATTAGCTAACTACCGCGCGGGTGAATGATGGGTATGACTTTGACTTGGCTTCGAAACCGTGGAAATATCCGTTCATGTTTTTTTTTATCTACATTATGTATATACTCATTGAATCGAAGAGGGTGTCTGATTAAGATGCAAAGTACTTTGAGGAAACATATTGAGTGTCGCACCTCGTCCTGCCAAATGCTTCGATTTTCAATGGCCTTCAACGGGCAATCGCGATATAAATGTACGTGATTTATGACCAATTACTAGATGAAGACTATTGCCTTGCTTTTACTGCACTGTTTTTACGTACCTTTAAAGTAGTTCGTTAATTAGCTTATGCAGCGAGACATCAAAATCACGAATTGGACCACTTATTCATGTTACATGAATGAGTTGACAAATGATGACTAGGTCGGTATGTGGTATCGACACAGATAAAGCAATACCAAATCAGAAAAGAGCATAAATTTCTAATTAAGTAATATATCCCAGTACCTAGGTGTGGACTGTAACCGAAACGCCGCCTCTAATTGGCTCGCGGGCATTGAGACGATGCTACTCTGTGATCAATTTGGCCCCTCATCGGATGACCACACGATAATGTAGTTTAATTAGGGGACTGCACTTGATGAGCCAAACCAGGCAGGGTAGTGAGAGGGAAATGGATATTGAGAAATACAATATAGACTTAAAGAGAAACAAAACCCAGCCAGGTGTGATATCATGTATGTGATTTTCGGCAGTTGTGCGATCAAACCCCAAAACTCCAGAGTTGGCAACAACACTAAAACCCCACAGCCAAAAGCTACATTCCAAATTACCCCGTCAGCCGTCCGACCCCCTGAAAAATCCACGCACTGGCTCGTGATACCTGCCAATGATTTGCAGGTAAGCGTCAGTCGGCATAGTCATGCCATGCTATCATTCCATGCTATGCCGTGTTTGAACTCTGTAACACAAACACCGTTTAGTTCGCTTTTTGTTTGCCTAAAATATCTACTGAACGAGAAATAAAGGACACCCGTTTCATAAGAGGAGGCTGATTCTTTAATTCTGCCGGGTGACTGAGGTATGTAGATAGCTCACACTCAGCTGAGCATGAGAGATAGTCTGTAGGACTATGTCGGGCATTCAACCAGACCGTATAAACACGATGTCTTCCTTATCAGACTTCAGATCTCATGTTCGTGTGTAACTACACTGCGTCATCGCGCACATGGCAGCGCTTGGCATCATGTTTTGATATCATCGTCAAAGCACAGGTGTGCTACACGCGCGTGCATTGCTACTGTGCCGTGTCGGTCGTAAGACCAATATAATTATGGAGCGCAAGCAAACGTGACGCATTCTGTCAGAGTCGGTCAGATTGCTGTTGGCAATGTTCAAAGCCAACTTAGCCTTGAATAAACTGACTGGCGGATAGTCCCTCTCACCATCCTTGTTCTGACCTAGTGAAGGTAAGGCCGAAGTAACATGGTCGATGTACCTGGGTCTGTGCTTGCTTATCTGGTTAGCTTGCTGTGCAGATCACCTAGGCGCTTATTCCTTTTCTATACCGTTTTGCTTCGAGGCCCCTGGCTAAGAATCAAACCATTCCTAATACATTATACCCAGTACTCCGCACTAGGTAACAGGCAAGTTTCACAAGCTCGGCCTTGAAGCCTTGACTCCATCTGTAGGATGAGTGGCCAACGGAACGTTGCATCAATCTTTATTCCAAGCCCAACTCTCTATGACTAGCCTCCGGTTTTTAACACGGAATATCTCCGAACTTATCGACGCCGCTGAGATCGTCCGTTTCATTGAGAAGTTCTGTCCCGTGGCTGAATGATCTCGGTTGTCGGCGACCCATTACTCCCCTCAATGGACGAAACGGTCACAATCACTTGATAGCTCTGCTCCTAACCTCATACGTTAGGGGATCGTCAAATGGTGATTACAACCTCACGAGAGTTATAGCTACAGTATCATATGCCTGGTTGCATTCACCAGCCCCTACCTTATTCCCCATACCTTGCATCAACGTTTGCGAGAGATCGCCAGTGATTCAATCTATAACTGAGGCCCCATAAGCTAAGCACGGCTGACGAGAAGTCGAGATGTATACCTATTTATACTGTGTGCCTCTCCGTTCGTCTTCCCTTTCTCCATCCACTCGAGCAAAGGACTCGCACAATCCAACACTCCTTCTAACAACGTAGGCGGTCCTCGACGGATCTCCTCAGTCCACTCCTTCTCTACTTCTAACAAGTAACTGTTGTATTTCAACAATTTATCCTTCCTTAGCTGTACATATTTCCATATACCCGGAAGTTTTTGAATTATTATTTCACAAGATGCATTCCGTCAGCGTGATTGCCGCAGCCAGCCTTATGGCCAGCGCCGTTTTGGCCAAGCCCATTGATCTCCCCAAGCGCACTACTTCATCCGGTCAAACTGTAGTCTACTGGGGCCAGAACGGCGGTGGAGAGGAGGAAAACAACGACCCTTCGACTTATTGTGATGGAACATCCGGCATTGACATCTTAGTCTTCTCCTTCCTTTACGAGTTTGGCAACGGCGTTACTACCCCAGGAGGTGGATTTGGCCAAACCTGTCAAATCCTTTCTTCGTCAGGTGCAGCACAGGATTGTGACGAAGTCGCCGCCGCCGTCACCACCTGTCAGGATGCTGGCATCAAGATATTTGTCTCGCTTGGAGGTAGTGAGGGTGGCTACTCTCTGGCCTCTGTTGCTGAGGCTGAAGCTATCGGCGAGTACCTGTGGGACGCCTACGGTAATGGTGTTAACTCCAGCGTCACTCGTCCGTTTGGCGACGCTATTGTCAATGGATTTGACTTTGACATTGAGAATGCCGAAGGCAGCGAATATTACCCTTACTTGATCTCTACTCTCCGTTCCAAATTTGCGGAAGACACCGTGAACACATACTACATCTCTGGTGCACCCCAATGCCCCATCCCCGAGCCCAACATGGGTACAATCATCCAGGACTCGGTCTTTGACTACCTCTGGATCCAGTTCTATAACAACAACAACTACACTTACCCATGTGCTCTTGGCATCAACGGTGATGCTGCATTCAACTACGACGACTGGGAGACTTTCATTGCCAGCACCAACTCGTCTGGTGCTGACCTCTTTATTGGCGTGCCCGCATCTGAGCTTGCAGCCAACGGTGCTGATACTGGTTCCGTCTACTACGCCACCCCGGACCAGCTTGTCACCATTGTTGAGTCTGTTTCCGCCTACAGCCAATTCGGCGGTGTCATGTTGTGGAGCGCCGCTTTCTCTGACAACAACGTCAATAACGGCTGCACTTACGCCCAGGAAGTTGACAGCATCCTCTTGACTGGAGAAGCTTGCTCTGGATCTTCATTTACTCTCACGCCGACCCTTACGCCGGTCGCGCCCACCCCAACTTCTGGCCTGAGCGCTACAGCAACCGCTTCTGCAACTGGGACACCAGTCGCTGCATATGGACAGGTATAAACCAAACATTTTCCTTTTTTTATTCGTTATGATCTGCAATTGAACTAGATTGGCTGTGAATATGTGGTGTTTGTTATGTCATGTACTTTTAAATTGGGACTGGGTGTACTACAAACGGGTTGATAAAACATATGCTGCGCCGGTTTCTAATTATCATCATCGAATAGTGCGGAGGCGAAGGTTATACCGGATCAACAGTCTGCGTGTCTGGCTACACTTGCGTGGCAGAAGGTGCCTACTGGTCGTCTTGCGAGCCATCGTCGTAAGGTTTTACAGGGTCACGTTTTGTCTAAGGTGATGATAGCTACATACCACTATTTTTACGATACAGATACAAAATGCGAACAGTATCCTGGTGATATCGGTCGCTACTACTATTACTACCGACATTCATCATCCATTCGTCCACGACTTAGGTTGAGATATCATGATTGTTCGATGATTGTTTTCACTAGGGAAGTAAGTTACGTGTAGTTTGATGATAACAACTACCCACAACTGTCTTTATTGGTTAGCGATGACAAGATGCATATTTGATGGCCATGTACATAGATTTTATGCCCGTCGTTTTTGATGGACCATCTTCAAACAAAATGAATTATATCCTATAACGGGAAACTACTATTATGTGTCATATGTTCGGTTTTTTTAAGTAGGATGGAGAACACCATGCAGTAGCGAGATTTCGAGTCCTTTGCTTGTTGTCTAATGCGATTTTCAGGAAAGTGTCTAGTTGTCGATGTACAGAACCTTTGCTGGTTTTACGGGCTTGTTAGCGTTCTGTCTAGGACGAGGTTTGCGATATCATTGGCGGCATGCGCATTTTCATGTTTACTTATTACTAGATTTTATGCTTGGTAAACGCCTGACAGACCACACCTCGCATCATATACGATGCTCCCTTGATATAAAATGTACACAGTAAACTCGGGTATCAACGCCTAACAATCAATGCTAATAACGCCACAATGCTCCAATTACTCCGGCAGTTCCTGATTCCAATCAAAGTTATTAATCCATTTCATGAACTCCGAGTCTTGGCTCAGCCAGAACTCGTCACTTGTCAACCAGTCAACAGGCCCAGAGCTAGTTTCTGTGCTCGAAGGTACCAATGGTACTACGGGAGTCGACAGGACGCGGTCCAGAATACTTCGAATGGCTTTGCGACCTTGCTGGCAGATTTCATAATTGCCGGCGTCTCGTGGAATCGCATACTCCAAGTCCGCCGCAAACCGACTAAGATTTTGAATAATCTCCGAGCGTGGGAACGTTGGATCACTGTCCGCATTTTGACACTGACGAAGAAGTTCAATAGCCAGGACCCCGGCTGAAGGCAGGCCGTAGTAGGACACCTAAAACTTAGATTAGCAACGGTGAACAGTATTCCAGATAAGAAAAAACTTACATTCCAAGCGACATTATTGTTGTCCCTCCCATCAGGTGCTCTGTTGCCGGTCAACAACAGACAGCTTCTTAGCATCTCGTGGGCAATCTCCCTCAGGGTATCTGATTTATGACCGGCTCTCTTCACAAGGATTCTCTGCATGTTGAACTCGTTATAAAGACACTCCATGTGCATCCAAAGAGACAAGATGTTTGCTTCAAATTCCTCCATAGTCTCGCAATCAAGCCAATTTGGTTTTTGAAGACGAAGTGGCAATTTGCTGCGGGTATTACGCGCGACCTCTTGGATCTCTTCAACCTTTCCTTCCACATCATCTATACGAGTGTTGAGAGACAGCTCAAGTATGAGCTCCCTAACTGGGCCCATGACGTAGATGGAACGCGCAAATGAGGTTCTAGAAATAATCCCCTGAGCGTTCCATCCATTATGATCCAGTCGTGAAATTGCAGCGTCTCGTATGTCAGGCCCAGAGAGGAGTTCTTCATATGAAATATCAAGTGGAAGATCCACATCGATGTGTCGCCAGCTAATCCTCGGCGGGCGCCCAAGAAATGTGGCTAGCTCTTTGTCAATGGTGTACGCTCCCAGCAACAGTCGTTTTCTATGCTCGGTCAAGAAAAAGGGAAGATCAAGGCTGTTTGCCTTTTGATGGTAACCAAGGGCGAAAATAAGTGTACAAAGGTCACCAAGTGTTTTCCAGGGGCGATAATCTAGACGTCATTAATATCAGATATCTTATTGACAAGTATCAAAATGGCCCTCATGCCGAAGTCTTGGTTTCCGCTTACCGTGATCCCCATAAACATGAGTAAGTAGTGATACGTGAGCGAGTAATGCCCATGAAAGCGGTTCAGACATGACTCCCGCATTGTCGCAGAACTTAATGCACTTGTCGGCAGCAGCGATGCTGACGAGTGCCAGGCCGTTTCGGTCGAAATTGGCGCCCTTGGGGTCTAAAGCTATAAAATCAGAGGCTGGAAGAAGATACGAGCTGGACCCGATGACCGAGAAAATGACTGCAATAATCTCCCATCTATTAGGCATCGAGATGAAATAGTCCTGCGCGGTCATGTGTGCATCGACATAGACGGGCTTCAAGCAATTCTCAAAGATTCTTTGCGACAGCCTGAGTAAATCAGGCATTGGATTGGAGCGATCTTCAATAGCAGAGTTAAGCATATGGCGCACCGAGGCAAACAATAGTTGCAGGAGAGGTGGGGCAAAGACGTAACCCTCGCAATGGCAATATCTTGATATCGACATTCGTTCGTACAGGGTGAAATCTTCAAAGAGAAAAAGCAAAAGCTCTGCTCCTAGCTGGATTTGTCGACTGTCGACTATCGCTAGATTCTTCCTCAGAGATTTCGAAGAATCTCCGAAAGAGGCAGCTACCATGGGCGACGATTTGATCACGTCTTCACTTTCGTCATAGACAGCCGAGTAGCTTGTCGGACCAAGCACCCCAGTGGCATGCGGGGATGTGGTCTTTTTGCTCAACTCGGCGATGAATTTGGCCCGTAGCGAGGCATCAGGAGATAAGTGATCAGAAGCTACCTGATTTTGGAGAGTGTTGTGTGTATTGCCTGTCGTCCACGATTCGTCTGGCGAAGGAAGGGTATCCCGTGCACGGGACAGTAAGGACCCTTCGACTGCTTCTGACGACGCCCTATCCGGAGAGCCACGCTTGGTCATCGGCGCAGGATGATAGACGCACTGATCTGGATTCTTTCTTCGCCGACATCGACCACACGGGGTGGCATGATCGCATCGGAGTTTGGATTTCCTGCAAGGCTCGCACGAGCTGAGCAGTCCATTCCGACGGCGTCCCGACATGGTCACTTGGCCACCAGAGTGTCTATTCTGAAAGACGAGATACAACTGTAGGCTTGAGTTCTTGTCCGATGGACTTCTACTGATTTAATCCGACACGGAGAGAAGTTCGGAATGGGCTGCGGGCGAAGTTCATCAGGGAGTCAATTAATATCGAAGGCGAGATGGTCGTCGGCGTTAGATGTCGGAGTTCGGAGTGGGGGCCAGTCCGGCGATTTGTGCGTTTCTATTGGTTGCTTCCGGGATGCGTTCTCTCTTTCGTAGCCCTACTTTGACCCCCAATTCGGACGCCGTCAACCAGTCCGCAGGCAGCAGTTCTCAGCCTCAAGCTTAGAATAGTTATATAACAATGCTACATACACAATCCTTGAAAAACAATCAGTCACTACTCTCAAAATAGGCAGTCAACGCTTTCAAGATAACAGCACGCATCCAAAATGTCTAGCCAATCTCCCAGTCTCAGCTCCGTGCCTGGACCCTATCAATCACTCGAACCATCAGTCGTCATCAAATCAAACGGAAAGACAATCAGCTCGTCTGCATCTATCATCAGTGATGCCGAAACATTAGACAAAATTCCCACAAAGAAGTCTGTGTTGCGCACGATGGTCAATAGTAAGTGCACAACGTCATTCGACTTTATTCCCGTGCCTTGAAACGATGCTAATGTTTTGGTCTTGTTTGACAGTTGTGAAGCATATAGTCCCAAAATAATGCTGCTTATCCTACGTTTACGCCAGTGTCGTTCGAATTTCTTTTAAATAAGCTTTCAGAGTTATAGGTTATCTGGGCGGAGTTGTAGCGCTATCACCATCAAATACACAGGGCTGGAGAACGGAGTTATAAGTGGCAATGCAATGATGTTGAGGTATCCAATGTAATTTTATCATACCATTCTATATGAACGAAATCAAATTGAAATTCGAACTTTGTATGGCTGTCGTTTTTTCTAGAATAAACCATGTCAAAAAAACGAAAACAAGATCCAAAGGCGACATTGCTGATGATACCGTTCCCTACTACTCGAAAATTACACAGCTAGGATCTAGCATGTAATGAAGTTATGGCAAATCCTTTTTACGGGAAATAATCACCATCGTAAACACGAAATACTCATTTGACCAAGCATTAATATTGAAATAGGTAGGTAACCTAAAAATATTTGATAAAATTCCAGCTCTATGCCGCAAACCTTTTTAAGAGAGGATCGACACTCCTGAGATCTGCCAAAACATCATTCCAAAGCCTGTTGGTGAAGTCAATGCCCGAGTCCTGCTCCAAGAATAGGACACCGCTTTGTTGTGGATAGTTAGCCCCACGTAGTCTGGTTTAAAGGCTAACGATAATGAGGTGCAAAAACAGAATGAGGAATGGAGCTGCGGTGGGATGTAGAAAGGTGCACACTTACTTGTCGATCTGGTTGTTGTTTATGAATTTTCCATGGCTCTCTGGCCCGAAAACGCACGACGCATGCAGAATCGTTCGGCTTCCTTCCTCGACGGTCCGCGCGGTAAGCGCTCTCAGTATGCTCATTGGTGACCTGACCCACCAAGGCATATGTTTGTCGAAAGAAGTCGCAACCAGACCAGGACAGACATTGTTGATGATAATCTCGGAACTGGGAACAATCTTGCTCAAGCTTCGGACAAATGCGTTGACCACCAATTTGGTATCCGAGTACCTGTTTATATTATATACCTTCGGGTCGTCAAGGTATGTAACTATGTTTTTGGAAGGTGGAATAGGCTTTGCATTAAAGCTAGTCTTGTGTTGCATCGACGATCCGGTAAATGTAATACGAGATGGATGCCCGGTTTTTGCTGCCGTGGATTGAAGAAGTGGGAGTAATTCAAGCATGATCAGGAAGTGGGTGTAGCAGTTCACTAGGCAGTTGCAACTGTCAGCGTTGGAGCTAGGCTAGTTACCTATAATAGAAAAAGAGAGAATAAAACAAACCTTGCATCAATTTCTCGTGGCCACTGCGGCTACTTTCGTATTTTAACAGGCTCATCCCTCCATTGCACACGAGTATATCCAAACTGGGGACCTCCTTTCTGACTTGGTCATAGAACTTCATTCCCGACTGATAGTCCTCCAGGTCGAGAGTAAAACACTCAATATTAGCCTGGCCATTGATTCTCTTGACATCTGGATCTTGCCGAAGCACTTTGACAGCTTCTGCGCCTTCTGATGCCTTGCGGGCTGTGATGATGACCCGCGAAGCTTTGAGAGTGAGCATCTGCCGCGCACACTCGAGTCCTATGCCGCGGTTCCCACCGGTAATCAACACTGTTTTGCCATGAATGTTGGTACCAGCAGGTACAGGAGGAATAAACGGTTGTTCGAAAGGCATGGCTGGGTGCTGGACAGTGGAGGTTGCCCGAAGAGGAATGTAGATGTTGAGCTGTAGCCATCGCCACCACGGCAACCAGGCTATATATATGTGTCATCACTAGAATTTACCATTGCGCATAATTCCTAGATGCTCTGATTTATCAGCAGGCCCGACAGAAGACAGCAAAACTGAAGATGATTGATATCGCTGTATTTTGTGAAGTAGAGGGCGCTCTGGCGTCTGATTGGCTGGCTACCTTTGAAATCTTCAATTGTCCAATCACAAAGGGGCGGGGTGGGGCTGCGGCAGGGGTCGGGAGCGGCATGGACCCACTCCGCCTCTCTCTTTCGTCTTTCCTTTTTTGTCTTTGCAGCTCGCAGCTTCTACAAAAAACACCATCCTTGGTAGCCACTTTTACTCTCTTAGGCATCCCACCGCCACAATCAGTGGAGATGATTGCCCAGTCGGCTTGTTTGTCTTGCAGTCAGCGCAAGAAAAAGTGTGACAAATCCTATCCGGTCTGTGGGCGATGCGAGCGGTATGCCCCCTTTGAGAATAAAGACTGCGGGTCTATCCTACGTAGTCCATGCTAGCTCTATCAGGCGCTGGTTTTGTCTGTGCACTTGATGCCGAGCAATGCAAATCGAATGCTAATCGTTCTGTGCAGTCTGCTTCTGAACTGCAACTACCGGCCCGCTGCAACACCTGGTCTACCGGTGGTCACTGAAGGCGTCTCAAACGACCAGCAGCGACAGCAGCGGCCATTTAATTCTCAAAATAACTCAAGCGCCTCAGGTCAAACACTAGTCGATGACCTTGCACATCTACATCATGTCAAAGACTTGCAATTTGTCTCGCGTCTGAGCAACATAGTTGTCAAGCATAAGCACATTTTCGATCAGTTCGCCGAAGGCTTTCTTTCATATTGCCAGAAATGGATGCCAATTTTCAACAGGGAGACCTCCCAGCGAGCTTGCGATCAACAAAACCAGTCGATGTCTCGAGAGTCTATGCTACTGCTTCTTAGCATGTGTATGGTTACCCGCCCCTTGATAGACGCCGGCGGCCAACTGGATCAACTGCGCGAATACCTGTATGCTACCGTCAAACGGCTCTTCTGGGACCCTGTCACTATGGAAAGTCCAACACCTACACTAATAAAAGTAGGGCTGCTTCTTTCAGTGTATGAGTATGGACACGGGCTGCTGAACGCTTCTTTCTTAACAATTTCGGTATGCTCGAGCATGGCTCAAGTGTCACATCTTGGGGGAGTTGAGTACTATTCCCCGGATTTGCCACCATTCGGAAGCAGTCCTATCAAAGACAATGATTTGAAGTTATGGTGGAGTATAAAAATACATGAAAGGTTCGCGGGCGCCTTTCTCATAACAAAATATTACCCTGCTAATCGCTGTCTTGTTTTGGATTATAGGATGATAAGTCTGAAAAGTGGACTTGCCATTAGGTCATTAGTTATTGATGAGATGGATATCATGGATAATCAACGTCTGAAAATGAAGATCCAGTCTCTCAGCCATCATCTCATAGATGACCAGCACTATGCTGCATTTCATCTCCAGGCTAGAGCTGCCATTTGGCTAGACATAGTCTTGGATCTCGTCCGAGATCCCAGCATAATAACGTCCGCTGGCCGCCTCCGCTTTCGAACCGTGGATCAAGGTCTGCTGCAGTTCTTGACCCTGCTATTAGAACTAGGATTGGGTTCCTGCTGTGAAGCAATATCTATCTCCTTAAAGTGAGTATTGTGGTTTGCATCTGAGATTTATTTTCTCATCCAATTTTTGAAAGGTTTATAACCTGTCTAACGTCTATAAACTGACATATAAATCCCCTATAGCGCGTTTGTTTACCTTCACAAAAGTCGGCTCAATTTGAGGAACGCTTTTCACTTCCCCGAGCAAGATCGAGCGGAATCTTCCAAAGCTATTGAGACAATTCTCCGTATCCTATCAGACTTTTTCGATGACTTTAGGCGCACCAACCCTCAGTTCGACATAGGTGGCAATGGCGATGTTAGTCACACTCACAGCGGTCTATTTACTGACACGTTTCCCTATTTCATTCACATGATTTATGTGGTATTGCTTGAGATGCAAGAACACCGCCATCTTACTCAATCTCCAACCGACTCGTATACAACCGATGATGGTTCAGATATGTCATTTTCTTCTACATTTGAGAGAGAAATTGGAGCGCTTCGTATGATTTTGCAGTCCTCTACTCAAAGATGGCAGATGTCACGTAAGTACGATGATTGATGGCCCTCTGTCCAAACCTGTTCTACATCAACCAATCGAGCGGCTTTGTCATATTGCGGTCTGTAAGTTCATATACTGACACACTTATAGGCGAATACCTCTCTGCGCTTGACAAGTCGACATAAATTTCATTTTGACACTCGATTTAATAAGAATATAAATGTTGCAGCAAGCGAAATAAGGCTTGCGAGCATCATGCATTTCTAATTAGATAGTCTAATCTACAGACATTAAACACACGAAAATCGGTTTGCAACGCCGCGGTTCTATTTCCATTTTAAAGTCGCGCTCGACCATCGATGGTCTCTTTCCTGGCGTTCTCAGCGGCTGCTTGCGCCGCAGCCTTACCTGCTCTCCTACCGAATACAGCCCCCGATGTAAGACCACTGCCACCAGGGTAGTTGTCGTAGAAGAGGCCGCCGAGCATTTCACCGCAAACAAACAGGTTCTCAACTTCCTTATTCGTCACTGATGAAAGAACTTGCGCCTTGTCTGGATTTACAGCCAACCCGCCAAATGTAAATGTTATTCCGCAAGTCACATGGACAGCCATAAATGGGCCCTTGTCCAAAGGCAGAGCCCAGTTGGTCTTACCCAATGGCAACTTGATTGAGCTGGATTGAGTGGACATGCCGTCACGAATCGAGGGGTCCCATTTCTGTTGCGGGTTCTCCTTTTGGAAAGCGTAGACCGCTTGATTATAGCGATTAAGGTTGTCAATAAATGCTTGTTTGTTTTCAAGACCTAATTCGGCCAGTTTGTCGGCCAGCTCAGGAATCGTGTTGGCGAAGATCTGTCGTACCCGTTCGGGTCGGTATTCCTCAGATCGGAGCAGAGGAATCGCGCGCTGATCCCAGATCTGGAAGGCGCTCTGGTTAGGCTGGCCAAGAATGGCGCGTCCGAATTTTGCGTAGGTGTAGTTTCGCAAATCGATACCTTCATCCACAAAGCGTTCGCCGTTGTTGTTGAACATGAGTCCAAGAGGGTATCCGGATTTGGTGAATTCATTAGAAGCGACTCTGTCACCAGTGTCGGCGGGAGCATTGGCATCCCAGGCCACAGAATGGCAACCAGACCAGTTTCCAACTTGCTTTGCCTTGACGTCTCGGATGGCGGTTTCGAGTGCATCGCCCGAATTATATGGTGTGCCGCGCACTTTGGCGAGATCCCAGCCAGGTCCGAGATATTGAGTACGCATACGAGAGTTTGCCTCAAACCCGCCAGCAGCAAGAATCACTGCGCCGGTTTTGATGTTCACAGTCTTGCCTTGGTGTCTCACTGCTACACCTTCAACAGCACCCGTTTCCGGGTTCGTCAGCAGGCGCTCCAAAGCTGTAGAGTAGTAGGTCTCGACTCCATGGCGACGTGCATTTGCCTTATGATCTTCGATTAATCCTGCGCCGCCATCTTCTGTCTTTAACGCCAATCCACCCCAAAATTTGAGTCGTCCATCCACTTCGTACGCCTGGCGATTGAATGAAAGCTGGAATCGAATTCCATTCTGTTTCAGCCACTGAATCGTCGGAAATGACTCCTCCACTAGGATCTTGCTCAGCACAGGATCCGACCGGCCTTTGCATATGCGTTGCATATCATCGGCGAAATGTTTTTTTGTGTACGGCTCCATATCAATTTTTTTAGCGGTAGCTGCGTCCACGTTGTTGACCAATGGTAGCAAGTCGCCAGCGCCGTTGTGAGCTGTGCGATACGCTCCAGCTGTGAAGAAGGAATTCCCACCAGCCCATTCTTCGGGCGCCTTGTCGATGAGCACAACGTGTTTTGCGCCAGCTTGTTTAGCTGCCACCGCGGCGCTGAAGCCGGCATTGCCGCTTCCAGCTACCAAAACACTGCAGGATGCTGGGAGTGCCATGCTTATTTTTTGTTCTGATTTGATATGGTGCGACGTGAAAAGACGTGCACGAAGCTTGATTTGCACAAATTGGATTTAGATGTGTGGAAAATAAGGATAAAACAGTCTCTCAAGTAGCTGATTCACTTTTATTTAAGAGACCTCACGGGTTGCCGAGGCCGGTGCTGTGCGGAATGAAATCCGAATTTCGTCAATTATTTGATATTTTGATTTTGCGTTTATCGGATAAATCCGCTCAGAATAGCGAAATTTGTTGGCCGACAACGAGAAGAAGTGTCCCAGTCAATCTAAAACGAGACCATCTCCAATTCCGGAGGGTTTCTATCCGCTGGTAATGCGGGGCTCGGAGAGTTGTTCTCCGTTGAAGGTGCCGCGGCCGAACAATTCCGTGCTGCCCGCTTTTACTCGCCCTGGCAATCCTGTAAACGCACTTTCTAGGAACGAATCATTTGGTTTGAATTGATTCTATGTTGGATATTATTTATGTGTTCTCTAATTGGTCTAGCTCTATATCCTGACTACCTTGCAAATACGTCAGATGACTTACAGCCGATGGGACGACCTGGCGGTGATCTACCACATACACCGGCAGTGATATGTGCAATATCCGAGTCATCAAAGATTGAATATAGGCGAATTGCTTCTTCAGTGCTCTCGTAGTCATACTCCAAAACCCCGCAATCAATCTAAGCTAAATTCGTACATATATACATGCATGCTATGGAGGTGCCTCAGAGAATATAACGATATGCAAACCAGTATAGCAAAATCTTTGAATACCTTTTAGAGTTGAAATCAAGAAAAAGGCATCATTGCATGTTATTATGATGGTAAAGCCTCTAGACTTATCGAGGTCTATGAGCTAGAACCATTAAAGCTTTTTGAAGGTCTTGAATGCGCACATACTGTAAAACTATGGGGGGATCTTGGCTGGTGTGGGGAGCCATGCAAACACTGCAAACACCAGCATCTCGATCCACGCCGCACGCAACTCTACAGCACAACGTGAATATCCATCAATCAAAGACCTTCTCGTACCAATATGCAGTAGCAAGCGGTATGTGACCGCAGCGTGCTCATGGCTACCCCCCGGCAATCCGGCGCGTCGTTAGTTCGCGCATGCCAGTTCTGTCGAGCACGCAAGATCAAGTGCGATAATGAACAGCCTCAATGCGGCTCGTGTGTCAATCACAATCGCCAGTGCATCTATAGCAAGGATCCGCCGAAGCAAAGGTAAATATCACTTACCTCTTATATTAGCACAGCAGTTCTAACTTAATGACATTAGACCCTCGCGCGCCTTGATAGATGCGGCTCAGGGAGAAAAAAGAGCCCTCCAAGAGCTTCTCATATCTTTGAAAAATGCCGACGATGAGACACGCAACAACATACTAAATTCTCTGAATCTCAATGAAGAGAGTGCAGTTGTATTGCCGAGCCCAGCGTTGACCGCTGCTCAGGGTAATAGCGGGCGCGAATCGATATCGACAGGTTCAAATCCAATCAACGACATATCTGCTGAAAATCACCGAAATTATGACACAAACAGCACGACTAAAGAAAAAAACATTGCTAATTTTATATCTCGCGATGAATCTGGTGCTATCCGGATTTTTGGGCCAACTTCCAACCTCCATATTGAAAGCCCTAGTGATAACAACCTTTTAGACCCTGCACAGTCCCCAGCCAGAGTCAACACGCCAGACCGCTATCAACTGATTGCGAACGCGGCTCTACAGAGGCAGAGAGAGCATGACTTGCGCAGACGAGAAATAATAGGGGGCATCCCCGGTGAACTAGCAATGCACCTTCTAGACTTACACTGGAATCGACAGCACCATACGTATCACCTGACTTATCGCCCTGCCTTTATGCGGGACCTCGCTGATGGAGGCCCATATTGCTCCGAGTTCTTGCTCAATGCTGTATTTGGCTGCTGCAGTAAATTTTCTGAGCGCCTTGAGGTCAGAGCAAACCCCGCCCTACCCGAAACAGCTGGTAAAATGTTCTTTGACCGCTGTGATGAGTTAATATCAAAGCAATCGCTGTTGGAGACATCGAGCATCCCAACTATTACCGGTCTGCTTTTGCTCGGTGCAACTTTCAATGCAAAAGGACGCACGTCAAAGGGATGGCTCTATGTTGGCTACGCATTGCGCATGGTATACGACCTAGGGCTTCATCTAGACTGCAAGGAAGTCTCTGGAAATGCTGAGGATGTAGAAATTCGTCGCCGCGTGTTTTGGGGAGCGTTCATTTGCGACAAGCTGCAAAGCCTCTATTTTGGCCGGCCATATATGATCCCTCTTCGTGATGCACATGTATCATGGGATTTAATGGACACCCTTGAGGAAAACGAAATGTGGATGCCATATATAGATCCCAAATTCGCTGTTCAGTATGGTAACCCCGAAAAACAGCAAGGTGCAATCCGATTATATTCGATAACAACGTTTCAACAGTTATGCTCTCTTTCACGAATCATGACTAGCATAATTGATCATTTTTACTTTGTCGGAGCCAATCCTGAGAGCGCTCGACAATATCTTGGTATGGTGGATGAGAAATTAGTTCTTTGGTATCAAAATCTGCCCCCACCACTACGCTTTGAGCCATGGAGAGATTCCACACATATACCAGCACCTACCTCGATTATTCTCCTTACGATATACTGGTCGCTTATGATTCTCCTACATCGGCCGTTTATTAGAAACGGCCATCTATGGACTGCCAATACATCAACAGCTCACTCTTGGGAGCAATGTGTCATGGCGGCGAGAAACATTACGAGCTTGGCTTTGACATATCAATCAGCATACTCACTTCGTCGTGCTAATTACATGCTGAGCTATGCGCTTTATGTCGCGTGTACCATCCATGCGCGTAATCGAGTAGTCAGAGAAAGTACAAGGCGCGGCGACCTTTCCTCCCCTTTAACGGTGTGTCTTCGGTGTCTTGACGAACTGGCCGTGCCCAATTGCGGAGTATCAGTGCCAGCGAAAATAATTCGAAAGTTGATGCGCGCCAATGACATTCCAGACGTATCAGGTATGTTTTTCCCCTTCATCCAGTCGTGATTGCTTATTTACGAAGGTCTAACGTATAACAGGCCCCGAATTGAACATTGAGGATGTCCTCCCGCTCGATATTAACCTAAGTCAACAGATGTTTCCAGAAACTTCAATAAGTCCGGGTAACATCGAGCAATATCAGAATATTGCTGAAATACAGCCGTTCATCGAGGACCTCGATTCTTTATTCGGGTTTATGCGTGACTTTGACGGTGCATCTACATGACTCAATAATAAATATTTAGAGGGCTCGACCTGGATATCATGTAATGATAGTATTCTTGTTATCTATACACTAGGAGACCCTTAAAGTCTTTCCCTTGTTCTGGCACTGGTGCCATTATAGCCTCAGGGACTTCCTCCCTAGTGGGTGATAATTAATAAGACTGCTATTTTTTGCGGATTGGGCTTGCTTATAGCGATCATATTTGATTCCTGGAGGTTCTGTACATAGTATTAGGAATCGTAGATTCATATACATCCCAAAATGGAAAATTAATGACTTTAATACGTAATTATCACAACATGTTAACAAAACACTCAACAATTTGTATTCCATCGTGCTTAGAGAACGTCCTTCCATACATGTGACAGGAGAATGTTACGGCTTCTTTGTGATCGAATCCTCATTTCCGGGAGAAGCCTGTTCAATGTGAACAGTCTGTGTATCTATACCATCTGACTTTCCCGGGGAAGAGTCTTGACCACCCATCTCAATGTCACCTGATTTATAATTTTTAGCAGCAGGGACGGTAGGAATGGCTGCATTTGGATCTTCCTCGTCCCACTCCTTGTTAAGGCTTTTCAATGGCATGCTTGCCAGCGTAATGAGTAGCAGGCCAATAACCTAGCAATCATTAGTCTGTTGATACTCCTGCTGTAAAACAATTTCGAAAGCATTTTGTTCCACTTACAATTCCCACCAGAATCATTTGCGTCCGTGCATAATTTGGGGTTCCATCAGCTGTTGGAAACCTCTGTCCGAGCGCGGTCTCTATCGTTGGAGCAACCGAGGAAATTGCATTGCCAATATTATATGAAACTCCCGTGAAAGCAGCACGCATACCCGGATGAGGGCAAAGTTGCTGCATCAAATTACCCAGATTGCCGATTGTAGCACCGTAAAAGAATTCAAGGAAAAAGGCGCCAACAGCGAGTTCATTCCATTTCGTTGGAAGTGTCCAAAGTGGTAGAAATGGCGCCATGAGAACGGCGCTCGTTGCGGCAATCCATCTCGGGCTGAACCTGTGCGAAAGGTAACCGCCAATAACACCACCAAGTATACCACCTATTTGAAGGATGATGGTAACCCATGTCTCGTGAAGCACACTGAGTTTACGCTGGGTTACCAGAAATGTCGGGTAAAGGTCCATTGTACCATGACCCATCGTTGCCAGGCAAGCTGAGAGACAAGCAGCGTAAATAAAATTTTTGGGGTGGTGGCGAATGAGGTATTTCAGTTTAGCAAGGAAGGACAAGTTTCCTCCTACAGCGGAGCGTGGGTCAACGTTTTCCACACCTTCCACGTCTTCCACAGCCTGTGCTGTTATGGAATAGGTTGGCGCAAACAGTGCGACTATGAACATGGGAGCTGTGAGTCCAGCTGCCAACCAGAACAATGACTGCCACCCATATTTATCTATAGCAGCTGTCAGCAAGAACGAGACATACTCTATAGAGGGTATACAAATGATCCGTCAACTCACTCATTGCTAGGTGCAAGCCTGAAGCAAAAAGATATCCGGCCGAGAATCCTTGCTGAGTAAAACCTGCGACGATTCCTCGAGTATGTCTCGGAACAGCCTCCATGACCATGGCCATGGTTAGGCCGTAGGTTCCGCCGTACGCAACACCTGTAGTAGACCCTCCAATCAGCGTCCTGTGTTCCCTGGTGACCCTTTTCGACATAGGATGATAAAGCAGCATGAACATACCGAAAAGAAAACGACAACCGATCAATTGCCCATAGTTTTTGGCAAATCCCGCGGAGAGAGAAAATACCCCCATCAGTACCAGGTCAACTAGAAGTGGGATCTTGCGACCATATTGATCAGCAATAATGCCAAATATTATTGCACCAAGCAGCCTTGATATCATCGTGATAGTGTTGGCCTCTGAGATTTTTGTTTGGGCCACGTCCAAGTACACAGCCACTCTGCTCAGAGTGAATGGCAGGACATAATATTGTAACGATCCCAGTGTCCAGATGGCCCAGCCTAACATCCACACCATGAACTGGATGGGCTTCATGCGGATGGAGTCCATCATGACCGTTGGTAGAGAAGATATGGATTGGAGCGGCATGATGAGTGATACAAATTAAACAAAGACGTTGATGTATGCAGTGTGGCACGAAACCCACATGTACAAACAAAAAAATTGATGTGCGGCAGGCAGCAAGAAGGGGAGAAGATTTTATAACACTCCTACAGGTAATTAATTCCTTCACTATAAATAAGACCTAACGGAGGATAATCAAACGGGATACGTACAGCGTCCCGACCGTGCATGCCAATGCAGTCCATGTCTTGGTATGGGGGCGTTGACATCAATACAAACCCTCTGCAGATTACTACATCCACGGCCTGATAAACAAAGCTAGCTTTGACCTCGTCTCGAAAACCCAGCATGGCTGGCCAATGGCTTAGTGCGCGAGTGAGCAACCCACATGTATAGGCTCCCCAGACTCATTCGAAGCGGAGCGAGTCTGCGGGGTAACCGCCTAGTATCATCCTCCCCAGTTTTTATTCCATCCACAAGACAAAGGGACAGAGTGCGTGTATTTCGGTAAACGTCCAAATACGGGAGATCTGGGCCCGGATGATCATGCAGGCGGAGAAGGGACTTCCGTTGAGAGACTAAATGTTCCGGCATGATCACCGTAGTTCACTGCGGGGAAGAAGCTGACAATAACACGCGCAGAAGTTAATTGAAAGTCTTGTATAAAGCAATTCGGGTTGTCAGGCTGCTGGAAATTTAATCTCTTTTTCTCAGTACATAGCCTGCACTAAAGACATTCACATTAGCTATATTAGCATCATATACACATTCTGGAACTTTGATTCCTCCCTCTCAGTGTTGTTGGGAAAGTACACTTCTCAATTCATCCATAGTTTTGTTTACAGATCCGATTTATTCTCACCATTCTATAGACATCATGGCGGAATTGGTTCCAGCGGGCGCATGGGATACTCATATCCATGTTTTCGACCCTGCCAATTTCCCATATGTGGTTCCTCGCTCATATACTCCGAAAGAGGCAAAAATAACTGAATATCCCACATCCGTGACAGGATGTAAGAATATTGTGGTTGTTCACGCTTCAATGCAGGGCTCGTCCCCTGCCGCCCTTGTCGACACTCTTAAAAAAGAAGGCTCCGCCGAGCTTGGACTTCAGGGCTACAAACTCCGTGGTCTTGCCACCATTGACGTTAACTCTATTACCGATGCCGAACTTGATGCACTCCATGCTGCCGGCGTTCGTGGTGCTCGTCTGCATGAAATGTCCTGGGGCCATGGAAAGCAAAGCGGAGGCAGCGATATCATCAAGAAAGTCCGCGGACTTGCCTCACGATTAGCACGATTGGGATGGGTGATTGGCATCTTCTGCCCTATTAGCGCCTGGGCTGCAATGGCAGATTTGATCCGCAATGAGATTGACCCAAGGATCAAGATGGTTGCAGATCATCTGGGAGGCACTTTTCCCGGAGAGGAGAATACAGAGGATTTCAAAGTGTTCCTAGAGCTCATCCGAGAGAAAAAGGTCTTTGTAAAGGTCTCTGGCTTTGAGCGGCTTTACCACGGTTATGATGATAAGATGGACCGAGTCGAGCCTATCGCGAAAGCCATTATTGCAGCTGGCCCTGATCAAATTGTGTTCGGCACTGATTGGCCACACACTCAATTGGGTGTTACCCGAAAGGGGAAAACCGACGAACAAAGGCTGAACGAAGTTGAGGGATTCAGAGAGGTTGACGATACTGGACACATCAGGAAGTTGAGAGAGTGGATTCCTGACGAGGAAACCTGGCAGAAGCTTTGGGTGAAGAATCCTGAAAGACTGTTCAACTAGAACTGGGCCTTCGTTGTTGGACTTTTGTAAATACAGATTTAGAATCAATGTACGCCCTGCTTATTACGAGAAACCTTGGCAAAGACAACGTAGTGATGACCCATTTCTTATCTTATAGCCATAAGTGATCAATAACTATAGGACTATTTTTGCTACTTATTCCACAGCCTACATGATTTGTTTGACCTAGTAGATGAATATTATCATAATTTATATAATTCAATGTCAGTTAAAGCAAGGAGGCTGGTTGGAGAGGACTCCAATTATCTATTTTTTTTTCTATTCCAGTGTCGTTAAAACTGTGCTAGCTCTAAATCTTTCAAAACGCCGTTGACTGCGACGAATCTACCACTATATACACATTATTCAACCACACAAATAATTTTTCCAGCGCTCACATTATTTTCCATCCTTTCATGTGCCTCTCCAATCTGCTTCCAGCTGAACACCTTGTCAATCGTCACCTTTATTTTCTGCTCGACCAGCGCAGGTAGAATGTTTTTCACGAAGAAATTCCTAACGCCGATCTGATATTCCGGCGATCTCACTCTGAGAGTCGTGTTACATATCCACACTCGCTTCGTCAGCAACGGCCGCATATCAAATTCTGGAATTTTTCCGCCGCTCATCATGGCAATAATCACAATCCTTGAGTCGACAGCAGCAGACGCAACGTTTTGCGCCCAGTAGTTGGCCCCAACAAGGTCAACTATCAGATTGACCCCCTGGCCATCAGTCTCACGAGCCACGACTTCGGCAAAATCCTCTCCTGCGCGATAATTAACGGCAAAATCTGCTCCAAGGGACTTGACTAAGTCACATTTCTCCGGCGTGCCGGCGGTGGTAAATATTTTCTTCGCACCCGCTAACCGAGCAACCTGGATGGCAGATTGCCCGACGCCGGAGGCACCGGCATGTATTAAGACGTTAGAATTTGGCTTAATTTCACCGACTAGGTGGATTGCTTGGCTGGCAGTGAAGAATGTCTGATCCGTTCAAATTAGCACCAAGAAAATAAGTGACTTATAAGCCAGGCCAAAAGATTCAACGTACCTCTGGAATTCCAGCTCCTTCTTCAAAAGACAGTTCCTTTGGAAGATGCATGAGCATTTTCTCCGAAATTGATACCTTTTCAGCATACTAGAAGTATAATCTGGTTAGCGTATGTTCACGTTTCCATGGAGCATCATAGAAAGCTTACAGCACCACCGTATACCAGTCCGAAAACCCTGTCTCCGGGCTTGAAGTCGTCTCCAGAGCCTACTCAGTTGGTCAGATGGGTGCTTCCATTTTTACTTTCCCTAGGTGATCATCAAGCTTACACTCTGGTCCTAGTTGCTCGACAATACCACTAAACTCCACTCCCATAATATTTCCATGTGTTTCTTCTGGAAGCTTGTATGGATAGGCTTGTTGACGCTGCCAGATATCCATACGATTGAGGCCAAATGCTTTGATCTTAACGACAACTCGGTCGCCTTTCGGGACTGGGTCTGGCACGGTGTCATCAATAAACATGGCCGACGCCGGACCATGCCCGTCGCGTACTGAAATTGCGCGCATTGTGTATTAACTATTTTCTTCCAGGTTTGGTTGTAAACTCTTTCAAAATCTGAGTGCTCGTGTTGTGAATATATACCACTTTTATGTTTATTGACAAACCGAATAACCTATACAATATTAGTTATGCGGGGTTGGGGTCACATGAATATGATAGGCTCATCAACAAGCTTGCATCACTAAACATAACTAAACATCACTTGGTCCTCATCAATCTATGAACAAGCGCGGGCAGCACGGATGCGCGGCCTTCCTCAGCCCGATGACAGCAACGCAACGTAACTCTCCGTGCCCCACCTTAGTTACGGTGGGGAGTCCTCCGCCATCATAGATTATCTTTGTATGGACAACACACGGAGCGAGGAATGCGACTTCGGACAATTTTCCTTGATCTTCAGATGGCAATAAGACGCCTGGAACTGCGGGGTACGCCACTTGCTGGGCAATTCTGATTTATCATGCAAACTATATTTAGGCGTTTAGCATCAGACATCAGTTGAAGACTGAGTTCCGAATTCTACCAAAAATCAACCACAAACACGCAAACACATAATGTCGACGACAACAACAACCACTACAGCTACGGTAGCTGTGAATGGTCACAGTGAAAATGCCAATAAGCCAGCAGACTTCTTTGAAGATGTTCACTTTCTAGGGGATGCCGAAGGCAAAATTGTTATCCGCTCACCACCAAAGTTTGCTAATAAACTCGACGAACGCAAGTACCAGAAGCAACATCTAGCGGCGGCATTTCGAGTATTCGCAAAGCAAGGTTTTGATGAAGGTGTTGCTGGACACATCTCTCTTCGAGACCCTATTAACCCTGGTAAGTTACCTTCGCGCCCCTAAAAGAGACTGTATGCTAATCCCAACAACAGACAATTTCTGGATAAACCCACTGAGCACCCACTTCTCAATGATAAAGGTTTCGGACTTGGTGCTGGTTAATGAGAAAGGCGAAGTCATTGAGGGTGGTGCCCAGCAGCCCATCAACGGCCCTGCATTTGCAATTCATAGTGAAATCCACAAAGCCCGTCCAGATTTAAACGCGGCTTGCCATGCACACTCCGTCTATGGAAAAGCCTTTTCGTGCTTTGGTCGCCCCATAGAGATGCTTTACCAGGATGCTTTGCGATTTTACAATGACCTTGCGGTCTACAATCATTACGGCGGAACTGTTTTATCTAGCGAGGAGGGAGCACGGATTGCAAAGGCTCTCGGTCCTACATGCCGAAGCATTATTTTGTTGAACCATGGTATGATCACATGCGGCAAAACTGTTGACGAGGCCGCATTTTTGTTTATTGCGTTGGACCGATGCTGCCATGCGCAACTGATGGCCAATGCTGCTAGCGGTCCCGGATGGGAGAAGGTTTATATCAACCAAGCGGAAGCAGAGATGACACACAAGAAGAGCGGAAATTCCAGTAAAATGTGGCTAGCTTTCCAACCGTATTACGATCAAGTCGTCAAGGAAGACCCGTCGCTTCTTGAGTGAAACCCTTGCCGTTAGTCGATATTATGAATTTGTCACACGGGATGGCTTCGCAGAATGCAAATAGTTAAAGTGTATGTATGTACTAAATTGAAATCCATAGCCGGAGACGGTCTGAAGATAGAAGTTTAATCAATCAGATTATTTAACCTGATCGGTTGATAATTTTCTTTGTGAATTCTCTGTCAATTGTGAGAGCCAGCTACTGCTTCCAGAGTCCTGGCAACGTGGGTGGATTTATAAAATTCTCAATAAAACCTTGTGAAGGCAAGCTTTTGCAAAGCTTAGTGTGACGAGGGATTAAAAAAATGGCTTAAGATGATCCGCAACACGAATCTAAGCAAGTATTGAACAGGTACCTATAGGAAATTTATCCAACTCAATATCCACGAAGTCAGATATATATTTTGGTTGGGGCATTGACAGTAAGCACTGCAGTCGACAGCGGTCAAAAAGGTGATGAGGAAGGACTTGGCAATTTCTAAGTCTAAAAAGGATAGACGATCGCCACTTAGGTGATTTCATAGCTTCAATACCTCCTGTTCATGCTGAAGTTTTCCAACCCAAATCTTTTGCATTTCCATGTGGCACTTACAAGTTTCGTGCTCTCACCGTCTGTATATCGAATATGGAAGCACTCATTCCATGGGCATATGGGTTAGTGGTATACTACCTCTTTAGCATAGAGGTGGTCCTGGGTTCGATTCCCAGTATGTCCAACTTTCTTTTTGATTTTTTAAATCATCTCCAGTGGTGTAGATATGGAAGAAAAAAAGCGGGTGGTTTTATTTTTTCGGGCTTTTTTTTTTTTCGATGTGGTGCGCGAAAGATCGGCTCCGGGATTACTATTTATGGACTAGCTCCCGTTTCCGCATCATTTTGAATTTTGTATTAGAAAAGAGACCTAAAAGGCCTCGAGCATAAAACCGCTCACGATTTGAAGAGTGTAGTAATACAATTTCCGAGTATTTCAGCCCAATTTCAAGTATCCAAAATCACTTGTTAATTAATTCTGCAGGGATGGATAAGGAAAGAAGCCCTGCCCCAATCGACGTACTTTCTGACACTACAACTACTACGTATTATGACTGGCCTAATTTTCATGGAGTCCCTTCAGATAACCCACCACGCTCGCAAGGCAGTCCTGATATAGGAAGAAGATAGTCGCCCTATAAGAAAGCTAATCGGGTACACAAATATCATATCGTAACGACATCAGCACTGTTATACGACTCGCCCAGACCAAACCGCAGATTTGCTGTTTGATCTCGACTGTGCTGAAATGGACAAAACCATCCACTTGAGCAAAACGCTCTTGGGTTATGAGGTTAATCTTTACGCCCCTAAAACATGGGCATATGGGTTAGTGGTATACTACCTCTTTAGCATAGAGGTGGTCCTGGGTTCGATTCCCAGTATGTCCAACTTCTTTTTTGTTCCCGAAACATCCTCATATAGAGTAATGGGCCTTTTTTGTTTAACATATTTACATACATACATCTATCTGTGTTGTATTGGATGGAGCCTGAGTTGAATGCTTGTTGGAAGCATAGAAACTGCTACGTGGGATAAAAAATCAACGATGATCGATTAATTGTTGATGTACGTTTTGTTTGGTCCAAGGAATAGTCCAGGCCGCACCACGGAGTTAAGCGGGATCAGAAAAAAGAGATGGTGCACCACCTTACTCTTCCGTCAAATTCAAAACGACATCCACAGGGACGAAACACGTTTAGTTGAGTGAGATAATATAAAAAAAGAAAAAAGAAGTTGGACATACTGGGAATCGAACCCAGGACCACCTCTATGCTAAAGAGGTAGTATACCACTAACCCATATGCCCATGGAAGAATCGAAATAAAATTGGTATATGACCGTCATCAGTCTGTGAGAGCGAATCATCGTGGAAGAAACTGCAAACTTCGAGGTAACATGAACTGATTTATGTTGGTATTTATTTCGGGTATAAAATCTAGCTCGGATCTTAAAAATCAGAAATACACATCTAGTGGAGTCATGACGAAATACCATACTGCGCCCAATTATTTTTTTGGCTAGCATCACAAATATATATTAAGGTGGATGTGTACAGGATTACATATTAGATACTT
The DNA here is from genome assembly GCA_023625935.1 of Eurotiales sp. R13A2. Lineage (NCBI taxonomy): Eukaryota > Fungi > Ascomycota > Eurotiomycetes > Eurotiales > Eurotiales sp. R13A2. The sequence goes on from JAMAFV010000020.1 coordinate 98,968, forward strand.
GGGAGGCTCCCATCGATGGTCATCACTTCTATCAGGGTGTATTCGTAATTCAGATCTTAGAGCTAGACCAGGGATCAGCTTATTAAAATACGACGAGAAAAACCGATCACGTCGAAACAAGATCAAGCCTGTCTGCCACGCCACACACACGGATCCGAGTAATGAATTTACAAAGAAGACATAAGTCAAAGTGTTCTGGTGGTTTCTTAAGTATCACCAAGAGCTTGACTGAAGTCATCGATGATATCCCCGATATGTTCAATACCGACAGAAATTCGTATAAGATCCTAATTTGTCGTCAGTCATTAGCGTCTGCTCTACGTAAGTAAGTAAACACTGATAACTACCTCAGTAATGCCCACATTCTTCTTCTCTTCTCGTGTCAGGGAAGAATGAGTTGTTGACCAAGGATGAATCGCTAGCGTTTTCGCATCTCCAACACTGCTTGAATAGTTAATGGTCACAACTATGATTTTCTGAAATGAAGGCGAGCAAGCTTAAGCAGAAGAGTATTACTTTGCGAGATGTGAAACAAGACGAAGACGCTCTACAATCTCCGGTCCTGTAAAATACCCATCCTTGACTCCAAATGAAAGCATACCTCCAAACCCAGATCTAAGGTATTTCTTCGCAGTCTCATGTGAGGGATGACTTTCCAAGCCTGTTGAAAATTCAAAGTAAGCAAATCAAGGAACGTGGGAAGGGAAGGGATGTTCTCCTACCCAAATAGCTCACCCAAGCCACCCGTTTGTGAGACTCGAGCCATTGTGCAAGATTAATTGCGTTTTGGCTTTGCCTCTCTACTCTCAGGCTCAGAGTCTCCAGTCCCTGAAGGAGTAAGAAAGACGCAATGGGGTTAAGACAGCAACCGTATTCCTTTAGCATCTCGTTACGGACTCTTGCTGCGAAGGCTTTCCTCCCATACTTTTTCCAAAAGCTCAGTCCATGATAACGGGCTGATGGCTCGGTCATGTAAGCGAAACGATTTGCATGTTTTCCCCAATCAAAATTGCCAGAGTCAATAACGACACCACCCATTGTAGTACCATGGCCCCCTATCCATTTACTTGCAGAGTGAGTAACTACATCAGCCCCATATTTAATGGGCTGCATAATATATCCGCCACAACCAAAAGTGTTGTCCACCTGGGGCACATCTAGTCAGTATCTGTACTTCAGCGGGGCCTATGAATTATATTCAACTGACCACTAATGGTATCCCAGCATCATGAGCTAGTTGGGCGAAAGCAGTTAAATCCGGGACTTGGTATTGTGGATTGGAAATGCTCTCAAGATATATCAGCTTAGTTTTATCATCAATGTGAGGACTGAAGTCGGCTGGTTCCATGCTCGCCACAATTCGGACCTCAATTCCCAAACGAGGAAGTGTTATTCTGAAATGATCCCAAGTACCCCCGAAAACAAACGCACTGACAACAATGTTATCGCCCGCCGCTGCCAGACAGGTTATTGCCATGAACTGAGCAGACAAGCCAGATGACGCTGCTACTGCCGCAATGCCGCCTTCCAATGCAGCCATGCGGCTTTCAAAAACCTCTACTGTTGGCTAAAGATATATAGTCAGCAATGATAGCCACGCATAGCTTGCTGTGTGGTTCCTGAATTTGTACATGGCACTTTCAAGAATAGATGAAGCCAAATTCTCCTGCTTTAGAGAAGCTTACATTAGAGACACGGCTGTATGAGTACCCATGCCCATCGAGTGCGTAAAGGTCCCGTCCATGGTCAATGGAGTCAAACATGTAGCTCTGCCGAACATACCAGTTAGTATATCATTTAATGAAGACCTTTGTAAATTACCGTTGTGGCATATATCGGAGGAGCCCGTGCGTTGGTGTCCGGGTCAGGGTATTGCCTTGAAGTGAATCAGAAAGTTATTCATCCCCCTTATGCCACTAATGCGTTATGAATAGATGGAATGGCTACTGACCCAGCGTGTAGCTGGAGGGTTTCAAAATGTTTCCATTCTTTTGCTTTGGTAGAATCTTGTTTGTTACCCGCAAGACGCATTTGAGAAGCGGTTTCGGACATTGTCATCAGCGACAGGGCTTGCAAATGACTACTTTGGAGAATATATGCTTGTTGGTGGTATATATTTATGTATATGTTAGATCTTGATCACGCCTGGCTTTATATATTGTTGTAAATACCAATAAAAAAGAACTACTAGCATAGCTCTGCTATAAAGTGCGTTTATGTAAGTCACTGTGCAAGCGCATGCAGATGATGCGCAGACAGCATGGAAATATATGATACAGAATGTATGTTTGACAGCAGCATGAACTATGTTACATTCACCGCTAGGTTCATAACAAGGAGTACGCTGTAGACGGAACCTAGATTGGTTATGTCAGACCACTGTGGAGAATAATTTAATGAAATCATATAAGCAGTATGTAGATGGAATGGAGACTGAAGGTAGATAGAGCGTGTAAACACAGGCAGGATAGAGATATTCGACATAGAATCTACGTATATTTGCTAGCTAATGCTCATACCGTTTTCACCGCTTGTTTCATGGGGGGAAATCACTCTTGGTCTTGCATACAGAGCTAGCCCCTCGCGTCACAAATTGCAGGTTTAAAAGAAAGCGCCTTTCCAGGGTCGAATTTGATTTCTATTTATTACGCGGTGTGTTTGTTGTTTTGCATGAGGGAGGTAGAAAGGGTATGGTAGACATTTCAGTGACTACACTTTTGCGGGACCGACACAAGGACTCATTGTGGCTGCGGAGGAAAGCCTTGGTAATGGTATTTGATGTGTATGGACGGTGGCCTCTGGCGAGTTACCTCAGTCCTTCTTGGCTTCTGATTGGTCCCGATACCATGTTCGGATACCTGCGATTTGCCCTAAGGGGTCGATGGTTGACCTCCGAGATCGAGCGGCTGGCTTTCCTGCCACGTCTGACAGACAGAAGAAGGCGGTACCATTGAACCAGTCATGCATGAGGGGAGATTATTTCCTACTGCAGGAAATATGCGAAGGTATATGAGGCGCGCTACGAATATCTATATTCTATAAATTTCAGGTTTACACCCTGCAGATCGCGGCAAACAACTTAGATGATATAGCATCTTTATCACTGATACTTTTATCTAATATTAGGGATGTTCTTCTACCCAAAAAGATGCTTTTCTTAAAGACATAAAATGTGTTCTGGCTAAGATCAATAATGATTTATTTTGGTTGCAAGCGTTGATTTCTCGAAACGCCAGGACAGATACATTTGACTCTTTAAATTTCTCCGTCGTCTGCAGTCAATGATAGATGGCTCAAAGTCCTCATGAGAGGATATGTTCTAATAACCATCAAAGGCGAGGTCAGTCCAATTCGGTGACCAGAAAGCTGAAGCAATCGCCTGTTGTACTAGATGATGCAATATCAGAAAGGCCCGAACTAGACGCCGGTGAAGTGTTTCGCTTTGTCACAGGTTGGTTTGTACATGTTGCCGACGAGGATGTGGGCAAAGGAGTAGCCAAAGGACCTCCATGAGACTGCAATGATTAAAAATGCGTTACTTTGTTGAAGATATGATAACGAGAACTAATATACACTTGCCGCAAACGGCTGGAGATGAGTAAATCTCATCCTCTAATATCTCTAGATCCGCTAATGATCGCATGGGAACAAAGTGTGGTATTTGGTCATCCAACACATCCAGTATGCCCTCCATTATATTGCGTCCAAATCAATATCCTTACGATACCTGGCCGATAGGTTTGCACCCGCCCCTACATGGTGGCCAGGACCCGTAGCCGTGCTCTCGTACGAGTACTTCGAAGCGAAGACGGCCTCTTAGCTATAGCCGTGTACGACAATCGATATCATCACTCCAGATTAGTTTCAATGTAGATTATACGACTTGTTTAAGCGTTTTTGACCAGCAGAATTACCGCTACTTGTGACCTGGGTGGTAGATTCTATTACAACCACCACCGACTTGGGCCGCTTAGTGCCGTAGGCGAGCTGTTGCTAGAAGGTATGCTCCTTGTAGATGCCTACCTGAACGACCTTGAGAGAATAGCCACTGTTTAGTTGATATAATACATATCTTGACGTGAGAATACAATACCAAGCAGCGAGGTAAGAATTAAAAAGATATCCATGCCCGGCATGCCCGGCAGTAGCCGAGACGCCGACGGGTAAATATGGAGAAGAGCGAGTTCAAAAGAATTGATAGAATTCAGGGGATAATTATTCCTGTATTATTATTATCTGGGTGGAATACATAAATATCTGATAACAAGTAGAGTCGCCGTCGAATACTATAAACAAAGACGCCAAGTTCGAGAAATACATCATTGATGACGTGTAATGTTGGCAAAAAGCCAAGCGAAGATGTATAATCAAGGAAGCGTCTGGGAGAATACGGCCACTGATACTGACCAACACCAAAATACGGCCGGGCCACTTTGACTAGCACAGCCTGCACAGTCCGCTTATTCTAGCTATTATTCCGTAAATTGTAGTGTACGGAGTAAACATTGCGCAAACTGAAAGGATTGGGAATTAATTAATTTAATAAACTACCGTACCTTGGTCAGCTCCAGAGATGGGCAGCTTTAACCGAGTTCTAGTGGCATCCCAATATCCAATCATGGATTGGCCGAAGGCTATTGCAAGCGCTCAGCCCTTGTAACTTGCTGCTACATCGCTTTCATGCTATTCTTGAGCAATGGCCGTGGCATTTTAATACTAAATAGTAGACAGACTGAAGGCTTTTGATCAGAATTTAGTAACTTAGCTCTTGCAAGTTGCTGCCTTGTTACTCTTATACCGCACCTAGAGCGACGGCTGTGGCATCATAATATCTAATTATAGATAGGCTGAAAGCTCTGACAGGAATACGATTGCTCAGCCCTTGCGAGTTTCCGCTCCGTCGCTCTGTACCGAGTAGTTACTTCGCATTGCGAGCAATTTGTGTCTATCGGCCAATTTATCCACGCTGCGCAATATTAAATATACAGTAACCCTAAGCGTTAAACAAAACAATTAAATCAGTGTAACTCTTAAGTTAACTACTTTCGACTAGACGATGGCCACGATTGCAACTAGGCTTTTTCAGGGCATTTGCCCCGCGGTCTGGGGTAAAAGCAGGAACGCCTCACGCTTGGAAGCGCTCGGATTATGCGTGTTCGCCCAAATTAATTGCGCTATTTCTCCAGCTCGAGTGATCGAGCTTTCCCAGTGGCCATGGAGTAAGCTGACTACGTAGCTTTGCATTTGCCACCTCAAGGCCCCCCAGCTGTTCCAAGCGCCAGCTCTTCCCACTTAAGAGTATTAAAGCGCTTCGTCCCCACGACCCTCTCAATGTTTACTCTGGACGTTTATACCGGAGACGCAGATCCTCTTCAACGTCAAGATGGGTTTTCTTGAGTCTCTTCTTTTCGTGTCTGGACTATATCAAGGTGAGTGATGAGCACGCAACGCAGCTCCGATGATACATACAGGTTATAACAAGAGACCATTATTAACCATCGAGTGCATTTCCTTAACTATAGTCGCATCGTCCTCGGCAGTCGATGTGCTGCCACGAGCCCTGCCCGATGCCCCCAATGGCTATGCCCCGGCCAATGTGACTTGCCCCTCGAGCGGCCCCAGCATTCGGTCCGCGTCAACGCTGTCGCCTAATGAGACCGCATGGCAACAGCTGCGTCTGAATTCCACCACCGACGCGCTGAAGGATTTCTTCGGCAACGTCAAGATTGCCGACTTTGATGCTGTGAATTACTTGGCCAATGTCTCGACCGAGCAACCGCCCAATGTCGGCATCGCTGTCTCCGGTGGAGGTTACCGCGCCATGCTGATTGGGGCTGGTGTCGTTAAGGCCTTTGACAGCCGCACTCCAGGGAGCTCCGACGCAGGCCAAGTTGGCGGCGTGCTCCAAGGCTCTACCTATCTGGCTGGCCTGAGCGGTGGCAGTTGGCTGGTTGCGTCGATCTACGCGAACAACTTTACCACCATCTCCGCTCTGCAGGATGATACCGCCGACCAAGCCTGGCAGCTAGGCAACTCGATTGTGGATGGGCCCAGCTCCATGAACACGTCTGTCTACTTTGAGACCATTGTCGAAGAGGTCAATTCCAAGTACGAGGCCGGCTTTAACACCACTATAACAGATGCATGGTACGCTCAACCCAGTCCCTTCCTTCTGCCCTCTAAACAGAGCCCGCCACTGCTTCTCTAACTTGCTACTTTGTTTTTACGAAAAGGGGTCGCATGCTGTCGTTCCAATTCATCAATGCCACGGACGGTGGCCCTTCTTACACCTGGTCATCGATCGCGCTGGACTCACAGTTTGCCAGCGGAGATATACCTATGCCTCTTGTAGTGTCCGTTGTGGAGAAACCGGGGCAAAATTATACAACTCTCAATTCAACCGTCATTGAATTTTCACCCTTTGAATTCGGCTCGTGGGATCCATCATTGTATGCCTTTGCCCCGGTAGAGTACTTAGGATCGTCATTTAATGGAGGTGAGGTATCCTCTGATGGGAATTGTGTGCGCGGGTATGATAATATTGGGTTTATATTTGGAACGTCGTCGTCGCTTTTCAGTGAGCTTGTGGGAACCAGTTACGCGACTTCAGTACTTGATCCTCTCACCTCTTTCCTCGGTACTCTTGGGATCGACCTCGATACCGCGGATGAGTATGTTGCAGACTATCTGAACCCTTTCTACAATTACACGCAGAACAGTGGAATCTATTCGGATGCCCAGTCGTTGAGCCTGGTCGATGGGGGTTTTGATCTGGAAGAAATTCCGTTTCAGCCTCTTATTCAACCTGAGCGAAAAGTAGACGTTATTTTTGCTGTCGATGCCAGCGGCGATACGACCTATGGGTGGCCAAATGGCTCGTCCCTGATTGCTACGTATGAGCGTGTTGCTGGCGACTCGAATATTGAGAATGGCACAATATTCCCTGAGGTGCCAGATGCGAATACTTTTGTTAATTTGGGCTTAAACTCACGGCCTACCTTCTTTGGATGCAACAATTCCACCGCACCCCTTGTTGTCTATCTGCCAAACTATCCATATGTGACGGACTCCAATACCTCTACCTTTGACTTGACCTACAACAACAGCCAGCGCGATGCTATGATTCTTAATGGATACGATATCGCCACTATGGCCAATAATACCCGAGACTCCAACTGGTCTACATGCGTCGGCTGTGCTATACTGAGTCGATCATTCGGCCGCACTAACACCACCGTCCCCAGTGCTTGCTCTTCCTGTTTCGAAACGTACTGCTGGGATGGAACCGTCAACTCCACGACGCCGGCACCTTATGAGCCGGCTATTGGTTGGACGTCTTCAAATACAACCAATACAACTGGAACTACAACCACCAGTGCTACCGGAACCACCACTAGTGCTACTGGCACCGCGGCGTCGTCGAGCGGTACGCAAAGCGCTACCAGCACAAGCGCTGCTACTCTGAAAACTATGCCCAATGCAGCTCTTTCTGTTTTGGGTGCTGTTTTTGCTCTATTGGGCTCCATTTGATTTTATTTTACGGAATTACGAATCTTTACTGCCGGAATTTCATTTCCCGACGATGATAGTAATGTGTACAAAGTCATTAGGTTTCCTGCCATGAAGAAACCTCAGAATATAGCGTAATATAACACTAAATATAGTACAATTAATGATTGGAATACGAATGCCAAATGTTCTTTGGAACTTTTGAACTTCTTGACGCCTGATGATGCGGTAAAAGAATATTAAAAGTGAGTAAATTAATCCTGTGTCGATAAATCAACACAAAAAAAAAGCCACCTTCATCTCAAAGGAAATGCCTCTATAGAATAATCGATATTGTAAAGCTCTAAGGAATAAGCAAGAGCCAACCTGCTAATATGACAATAGTTCGCACGTTTGTATGCATGCTTGTCCCAAGAGTATTTCCTTTCCGTTTGGCTCACAATAGAACATATGTGCGGAGTTTGAGAGAAACATGACGAATGGAATATATTTGTGTAGTCTGCAAAGTAGCAAGGATCCCAGGTTTAATACATATGTCCACCGCCAGAACGTAAATAAAGTTTGCAAACAACGTTATTAATATCCTTGAACATGATTTGCTGTCGTATTCTGTCCCACCAAACCTTCAACCGCGCATGCAAGGCGTGCAGAGTGGCACACCAAATAAATGAGTTCTCTCACCTACAAAAAGTTTTTTTTGGACCAGTCAAATTCACAGCTTCTATATTCTTCGCCGAGTAATCGTCTTGCAAATTTCAATTAAGAATTTACCTCGTCGAGGACATGAATCCCACCTGGTAATTAGCGCCAAACATCAACAATGCGGCGAGGTTTTATTGCCATCATCTATAGCTATCGGGATTACCGTGGGACAGCAGTAAAGGAGTCAGTTAGCGCATAAAATGTCTACGAGGCTTCGACTATGGTTACAGAAGCGACGGTCAGGAAGGAAAGCATCATCAAGTAGCGACGCAAAATTCAGTGAAGAGCCGGGATTACCATTCCTCAGCAGTATCTCGAAAATTGAAACTTTTGATCACACATGGAATTCCGAAGATGCCTGGGAATCTAGCCAGTCAAGTCCCTTTTATAGGACTCTGCCACCGGAGCTTCGTCGGCAAATACTCACGGAAGCATTTGGTAGCCAGTCAATCCATATCTCTTTGGATAACCTGGCCATTACCGACTCGCAGCCTGCTCACAAGAAGCCGAGCCAGCGTATGTCGAAATGGAGCAGTTGCCTTTGTCGCAATATTGAACAGGACGGTCGGCCATTTGCACAGTGGCACGGTATTTGTTGTGGAGACGGGGATGAAGGGTCAAATTGTCAGCTTGGATGCATGGGTTGGATCAGAAGTTGTCGGCAGTCGTAAGTATGATAGCTCACAATGATTTCGAGCGCCTCGAGGTTGTCAATAAGAACTGACACTTTCCAGATGCAAAGAAGGACTTCAGGTCTTGTGCACTACAAATCAATTCATCCTCCACAAAGGGCCGTTGCTCAATCACCTTCTGCAGCCAAGTGTCCCTTCCGAGCAATTTCTTATCCCGTCATTCAACCTGAACCTTATCAAATCACTTTTCATCCATTGGAAATTTGAGCTCTTTATAAGTGATTCCAAGAAACAGTCGGACGAGAGAAAATTACTTCTTCAAGATCTAGATCTCATTCCTCAGACATTTGCGGGTTTAAGAAAGCTACACATCTCCTTTGCCGACGAGATATATCACATTCGAACCCATCCAGACCAGAATATGGACGAAATTAGTGAAACTCTCATAACGCCTCTACATAGTCTTTGTGGTCGACTGATGCATCTGGAAGAACTGATTGTTTCGATTCCAACAGTTCTCTTTGACCCATTGTCTTCCCGAGCTTCGAAAGCAGGAAGTCCGTGTGCGAAAGGACGTGGCTTGCGCGACAGGAGACATTGGATAGACATTGCGCAACAAAAGAAGATTGATGCAGAAGATATACAATCGAGAATTGAAGGGACTATGGGATTTTGGCTTGCTAGAGGTGAGGAGAGTGACTTTTACTTTGACTGGAAGGGAAACCCGCAGCGTTTATCTACTAGACCGAGCGTTCTCTATTGAAACCCTCGGATGATTAAATTTATTCCTTCGGTATAGCTTAAACACAATTTTTATTTCGGTTTATCAGATGTTGCAGTATCCAACTCGAGGAAATACCATTTCCTGGCCAACCATCGTCTATCTTAACAATGGGGATTTCCCACTTGACTTTTTGTAAAATCCCCTGATCTCATACTTTACGAAAATTTATGCAGCCTAAATTCTAGATCTATCAAACTGTCGGCAATTCGACGACAATATTATTGCTTGATTTGTAAGATTTTGACCTGACTGTCATCACCGGTCCATGTGCCATGCCAAGAGGTCGAAATTTTGCTGGAGGTGGTAGCTGCCATGAGCGGATATGTATATCCACTCCACGTTTTGATTTAGCTATTTTGTGCAAATTGAGGTGTGTCCTAAAAAGGATCAACGAGAACCTGTCCGAGTAACATTCCTAGCAGGAGTGGTTTCAAGAGGCGGATTTCAAGATATTGTCATTTGATATTGGATGCGGCGCGTGATAATTATATACCCCACCTCGTATTGTTTAGGCATCCACCAGCCTCAATAGAGCATTGGACTCTGTGTAATCTATCTTTACCTGCACTTAATAATGAAAATAGACCGCAAAAATGGTAGAACATGTCTTTTTCAATTCGGACTGGCTCGACAAGGTCATCGAATTCGAAGCTTCTGAGCCCTTCCCCGCCAAGCAGTGGAAGCTTGTGAGCCCATGGAATGAGATACACGTTCAGGGAGACGAGAACGAAATGATGGCGCTTGCTATGTTCGAATGTGTCAATCTAATGGACACTAGCGATTCAGCGGTTATAAAAATATACATGCAGTCTGTGCTTAGTTGATTCCACATCCGAGTTCCTATCAGCCAATATGAGCATGCTGATACCAGAATGTAGGATTCCAAATCAGTTTACAGAGACTCTCTCCCATGAGGATAAGGCCAAGCAAGCTTTACCGGAAGCTGAAATAAGTGAAGAAACAGCCATGCTCACTCTCACGAAAGGAGGCTGTGAATCAGTTCCGCAGTTGCTCAATTGGAAAAGAGAAAAGCAAAGTAATTTGGGAGCTGTTCCTGGAGGCTACTTGGTTTACTTAGTGCTACAAAACCTACCTGGGGTTCGTCTCAGTCGAGAAGATTACTGGAACCTCCCAGAACCACACCGTGAAGAAATCCGCGAAGCTTTCAAGGCGGCCTACATGTGTGTGACTCAGTCATATCAAGGAGCTCATTTGGTCTAGTTATACTGACAGTGATGTATCGATAGGGACTGTTTCAACAAGGGCATCATTCGTACCGGAGGATTATTGGGTACCAGCCTGATTTGGGATGAGGCTACGAAGAAAATGTAGGGTTGAATTTCTGATGTGAAATGGCAAAGCTGATAATGCTACTTTATAGGTTCATTGTGGGCTTGAGGCATAGCCGTCCTCCGACTGAAAATGAAAAAGAAGCCGCCTGGCAAAGCAATATATGGTTGGCTTGGGGTTTCGGCCGAGAAGTATCAAACATTATTTCACCGAAAGCATCGAACATAATACAAGACGGTGAGGGTAAACTATGGGAGTTATGAAGGCTGTGGAAATGATTTTAAAGGTAAATATGAGCTGAACTTCCTTGCTGGAGACGTTCTGCGTCGCATGCTCACCATGGTTATCCTCGTAGAATATAACTTTAAAACACAAGGGCTTTTTTACATTTAGCGGGAGAACTTGGTACTTTCGAAATATTATGACATCGTTCAAACCATGCAACACGGTTCTTTAATGATTATGCGCGATGATAGAGCACTTTTGAGAATATTACAAGCATAGTCTTACGACTGCTAAATGAATACGAGAGCGTCTCGGCAAGCACGATAGAGGGGCTAATCACTAATACTAATGTAGCTTACTTACGAAAAGGGCCTAGTTTGACACCATGATCATTATCTTAATAAAACTTATCTTAAGAATGAGTCAACCAATTCCGAGCTGGTTTTTATCCGGCATCCGCGGACTCTAGCGACCGACCGCTATTAGACTTTATATCTAGTCGACGCCCAGTGTTTTTGCCTTCCTAGACAATAACAAATTACGATGTTCCTTCTCTTGACCGCCTTGGGTTGCGAATGAATAAAAGCAAGGAAGACGTGTGAAGATGGAAGTAGCAATAGATGCAGAGCCTAACCATCCACTTGGGTACCGATGGCGCTCGTCAAGATTCCTCATCATCGCATGCGTTACAATTGCTCTTTTTACAGGTTGACAATATGCTCCAACCCTTAAACAATGGACCGGAGTACTAATAATTGTCACTAGAAAATTTCATGTTCAGTTTCATTGTCCCAATTCTGGATTTCATGGTAGAAGACCGCCTCCATGTTGACCCGTCCAATGCCCAGTACATCATTTCTGCTGTGCTCTCTGTCCATGCTTTAGTCTGTGTGATTGTAGGACCAATCACAGGTCATATAGCGGATAAAATATCATCGCGAAGAGGCGCTTTGTTGATTTCGCTGCTATTCGAGCTTATCGGGACAATAACAGTTGCTGCTGCAACATCTGGTACGTCAGCCATTGCCTAAATCCCACCTAAACACGCCGAGAAAGAGCTGATGAGCCATAATCAAAGTGCCTGTTCTCATGTGTGGTCGAATAATTTTGGCCGTTGGCGGCAACGCAGCCTGGATTATCGGTCTGGCAACGATCGCCGATAAAGTTGGATCTGACAACACGGCAAAGACATTAGGAGCAGTCTCGACGGTCTATATGTCCGGCCTCCTCGTTGGCCCCATGGTTTCCGGATGGTTGTTGCGGCTCTTTGGTTACTGGCCGACGTGGTCTGCTGCAATAGCCGTTCTTGTTATCGATATGCTTATGCGTCTGGTCATTATTGAGACTCCCAAAGAAACGAAGGACAGCAGTGGTCCAAATACAGTGGCCCCATCTACGACCGGTCAGGCTAGGAGCTTACAAAGAGATGTAGAAACGTGCGGAGTAGACAGCGACGACAACTCGACTGACGAGACAACTGCCCTCCTTCAGCCCCCATTACAGGATTACCAGGACATTCGGGATGCCGAATATGATACCACAAATGGAAAGTGTGCACAGGCAGGAAACGTTCCGAACTTTTATCGGGTATTGCTCGTCCATCCTCGTGCTCTTATAGCTATGGCATGCCACATGGCTAGTGCCCTTGTCGTGACCAGCCTTGATACTACTTTGCCTCTGCATGTAATACGAGAATTCGACTGGAATACGGCCCAAACAAGTTTGATGTTCCTTCTAGTTCAGATACCACAGCTTATGTTAGGAGGCTTTACAGGGTGGCTTAAAGATATTTATGGTACCAAGGTCCTGACTGGTGCTGGTTACTTGATAACCGGGGCTCTACTATGGCTTTTAGGGACGCCTGGACAGAATGGCTTTTCATCTATTGGTTCTGGCCACAAAGGCCAGGTTATTTATTCCGGCACGTTGTTTGCTCTTGGTTTCGCAAGAAGTATGACGATTGGAACTGGTATCCTCGAAATGACAAGTAAGTAAAATAGCATATACAATGTCCATCGAATAACGGAAAATAACCATCTATCTGTATAGGTGTAGTAAGAGAGATACAAATAGCTAAACCAGGGATATTTGGACCTAACGGAGGATATTCGCGAGCATACTCTCTTACCAACTTGAGCTGGAATATTGGTCTGCTAGTTGGACCTCTTTTGTCAGGCTCTCTCGTAGAGACAATAGGCTATTACTATATGAACTTCACCTTTGGTCAGTCAATCATTCTTTTATTTGGGGTCAAAAGGAATGCGTTGTATTCTACCTCGTTCTCTTCGACTAACCTTTCAATATCTACAGCGATGATATGTTCCGTTATCGGCATATGCTGTTTCATATTTCTTCAAAAGAAATAATTCAAGTCATTAATAGTACGAAAAGATAGAGAGTTTATACCAAGACACCTTATAGTGGAGGCATGGGAGCTACATTGCGTTGTAGAGGCTCCATGAAATGCTATTTTCTTTTCCGTGTTTCTCTACTTAAATTCCCACCTTCGCAACTATATCAGTCGGTGAAGGTAGGACTTTTCCCTATATAATCACATCTCAAGTTATATGCATACGCTAGTTAGAATATAATCTTTGGTTTTAGTTGCTATTCGGTTGATCTTTGTTTTCTTTGTACACATTGATGGTTCATTGATATTTACTATTTACTATACCCAAAGACTCAGTCAAGTCTCCTTGAAGATAGTGAATTAAACTACCATTAGAATAAAAGTATGAGGGATCTATGTACATCTCACAATCACAGATTGTGAATCTTATATCCATTATATCCCATATGTACACCGGAAGAATTGAACATTGAGCACAGAATCTCGGAAGGATCAAGCTTCTCAACTTATCCACATCTTGAGAGACATCTATTCGTAGGAGATAGTAACAGTGTTGCCAGAAGCACTGCTAGAAGTCAGGACAGTGCCATCTTGCTCAATGTCAAATATAGTAGCACCGGAGGTGTCAACAGTGGTGCCATCAGAGACAGCAGAGGCTCCAGTAAAGGAGAAGTCGCTGCCAAAATCGGCGAAGCCAAGTAGGCCACCGCCAGAAGAAAGATCCTCCATGATCCATTCGGCGTTCGTCTCGCAGAGGTCGCTGGTTTGACCAGAGAAGGTGTATGAAACGGATTCGCCGCTAGACTCATTGGTGACAGTAGCAGTACCACCGCTATCGCTGCTGGCAGTGACGGTGGCGGTGATTGTGTCGCCAGTGCTGACCGAGATACCAGAGTCCCAGTACTCTTGAGCCGCAGGGTACCATTCGTACCAGGCAGTATTGGTGATCTCTCCGTTCTCAATGCAGATGTTGACTCCAGTCTGCAGGATGGCGGTGCCGCAAGTGTCACCGTCAATCCCGACCCATGCAGCAGCGCAGTATTGTTCGCTGGAAGATCCACCGCTGGGAACACTGACAGAGGGAACGACAAAGGTGCCAGTCACAGATGTATAGCCCGATCCAATGAGAACAGCACCGGCCCAGTTGCTTGAGTAGGATTCCGCTGTGATATCGGCTCCAGCAGTCTCAACACGCGAGTTCACGTGCGACTGTTTGTGAGCACGAGCACGGCGTGCTACACGGTTGGCCTCACGCCGAACAAGATTTTTCTCAGAAAGAGGAACTGCCAGCGCGGCGCTGGAGAGCAGAAGAGACCCAGCAATGGTGGAAAATTTCATGTTGACGGCGAGATGAGAGAGACCAGAGAGATAAAGCCAGACCAAATTTTTATCAATGACTTTTGATTTTTCCAGAGTCCAAAAACGGACTCCTAGCCTCATATTTATACCTAGCTGACCATAATTGACCTCCCCCAAATTAACCATGGTGGTGTCAACAGATCTAGTGCCACTACCTAAACGGAGTAACAATTAATCGCGAGATCCCTGCCATTAGAGGGAGAGAGATCTAGAGTGACCAAACCTACATAGTTTGGGAAGTGATCGGCCGCATGTGGCTTCTCTTAGAAAGTTTGAAGAAGGTCAAGGGGTGGTTGAGTGCGACGTTGGAGGCGTTCTTTAAATTGCAGGGCCTGCTGGTAGGCTGACTGGCAGCGAATGCCCAGCAGCCGCTGACCCCCTAACTCATTTGGTGATGGTGTCAGGCTGGCGCCGCGGTGGCAGAGTAGTACCGACGACGTCGATCACCAAGCTAACAAACAATAGGCGCTGGGCACTAGATAGCAGAATAGTCACTGGAAGACTCGAAAACACTCGACATTCAGTTCCTGATCACTCAAATGCAGACCGATTGTTGGTTATCTCAGTTACGTAGTTGGTACTACAATGAGCTGTGCAAGTCATGGACCGAGTAGCCACGTGAGGGTAGCAGCATCGCTTGGTTCATTGGTGTGTAGATTCACTAAGCTGCTTTTTTGTTGTTGAATACTATGCAGAAATGCTTCGGACCTAACCGCTCCAAGACTTCACTGGCTTAGCCTACAATTAAGTCGTATCTTCGATTTTGAAATCCGTGTTATCACAGATGGAGTTGCGATATGGGCCCTACCCAACGGCCTAGATACTCTACGGGAAACTATTGTTGTAACGTCGGACGGAGAAGCTTAGATATTTTGGAAATATACGAAGCAAGCATGCAAGTGCGCTTTGCGTTCTATAGCCTGATACAAAGACTACTATGCATCGTGCACAGTTGTCTGTACTTTGTGTCCGAGTCAGGCGCTCAGTGCGCGGAAAAAGTGCATTTCTTCAAGACACATGACATGCTCACTTTCACTCATTTGAAAGAGATTAACGTGACATTTATTTGTCGCATAAATAGAGTGGAAAAAAGAAACCAAGGGAAAAAAAGAAAATACAAACAAAATAGAAGCAGTCAAATGATTCGCCAGGCAAGTTTTGATTGCAGACGAAGTCATGCTATATTGCAGGATGATTTCGGAAATTAACCATTGCGTGTCAGGGATCTGCATAGGGTCTAACGTGGCTGATTTATCCAGCGCTAACCAAAACACATAAAAATAAAAAAATAATTAATTGTAAGCCATTATACCACCTCGCTGCAAGTCAGTTTACGCGGAGAATGCGATAAGAGCCCCTGGCAGGGATTCTGCTACTGGCTATATATAGTTCATCTCTGCACGCTTTACGTGCTGCTTATTACCAACAATATAATGCAAATGACTTGCATAACTACCTTGGAAATCTCAATGCGCTATACTAGGACCTCTAACCCCTCATTCACGGAGTTGCATCGGCTGGCTTCCATCTGGCCACGCCGTCAGTGGGCGCTATCCTACTTGGTTTTTTAATTGGCTACCCTGTAATATGGGGTCCGACAAGTTAAACGAGCTTATAACTAGTTTAATAAATAATGTATGGGCCCCGGGCACTCCCTTGCTACCCAGAAGATATCTATACGAGCTGTTGAGAGTATTTTGCGCTCAAAAACATAACCAAGGCACTTCTTTATGTACCCGTGCAAGATAACCTCTGGATATATACGTTGGGTAGGTATTTAAGCATGTTCAAGGGGTTAGTCAGCCGTTTTTCACTATGAGCACATTTGAAACACTGATGAAACGAATACAGCTGAAGAGAGGCTGAATCCTATGAAAAGAAACGAAGTACAGTAGTACTCTGAAAATACTGTAACACCCATCCCTGCGTAACGGGCCGCCCTGCGTGGCGAGCCAAAATGCGGATTCTTTGTTCTCAAGACAACCTTCATATCACATATACAATTTCTTAAATATGCGTTAAATGTATTTTTCATCTACTCTGGAAGCTTTAAATCCTGTTTTAAAGAAAAATCACATTAACGTTGTTACATGTTGCATAGATTAAGGTTATTATCTTTCTGTTGCAGCACAAGATTTATTCAATGCAAATTTCACTCGCGAGTTCTTATAATTCTCCACTAGCTATCTTCTGATAGCTTATGAGACCTCTGTTCTTGGTTTTATTCTGAAGAGTCTCTATTGACTGTATGCTTACTGTGGAAGAGTGTCCATCGGTATCTTTCAATCCTGCCTGTGGCTGACAACCGTGTGGCAGTATAGATGAAAGCACTTGATTCCCTCAGACCCTGCCTGGATCGCTTAAAAAATTTGATACTGTTTGACGTTCAATTAAATTTCATTGTATGCGAGACATTTCATGTAAGCTACCGTATCTTTTCTAACAGTAACGTATGATGAATTTCGCAGACTAAGGTCTTACGATGAGTAAGGCTGAGCACCCTCATGTACATCCGTCTAAGTAGCTCTAGTCACAAGTGTAGCAAGGTCCACGCGTGTTAATATGTCGTACATTTCAGATAGATCGAGAAAAAAAAATGTACAAATACATTTGGCTGAAATCCGCCGCCAAAGCTGAATTTCGGTGGGTGTGCAACGCTCATTCCTCTAATTCCAGTTCCGGATACTCTGGGAGCTGCCAGGTTTCCCTCTCATCCTTCACCAGCGCATTGACTAGCCTGTCTATCTTGAGCTTGGACAGAATTGCCAGGACAAAGTAGGATATATTTAAGCCGAGTTTGGAACGAAAGATAGCAAGGTTCATGGGAGGAAGTTGCTGAACTCTTTCCACGTAAGGTCGGAGCACCGTTTCGTAAGATTCTAGAGCTGCGTCAACATTGTCTCCATGTCTCGCGAGTTCGCCTGCAAGCACGTATGCCCCGACGAGTGATGCCGTGGTTCCAAGCCCAGTCAAAACACTCGGGCAATATCCGGCATCACCCAGCAGAACAACTCGCCCTTTGAACAATGTGTCCACTTTGACCTGAGCAACCGAGGTGGAATAGAAGTCATCGGTATTCCGCATCTCGGCAAGTACTCGTTCACTTTCCCATCCGAAATCCTTATATAACTTTTCCCATAGGTCTTTCTGTTTCTCAACCGGCTGTTTAACCATCTCGTTTAACTCCTCCATAGTGGATACCGTAAGCATGGCTTGTGTGAAGTCCTTGTGCGCGCAGCGAAGCGACAGCACCTTCAGCCCTGGAAGAAGGCAGCTTTTGAACAAGGTACTGTGGAGCTCTTCCTCTGATTTTGGCATATGAAAGTAAGCAACCGAGTAGCCCGTATACCTGAGCGTGGTGTCGCAGTCCTTCTCAGGCTCCCATAGGATACGCCGCGTCAGGGAATTCTGGCCATCCGCACCAACGACGAGATCATACTCGTCTGAAGAGCCGTCTGAGAATACGACGTTGACCTTGGAGTCAAGCTGGGTAAGCTCAATCGCATGCTTTCCAAAAAGGTACCGCAGGCTGTGGGACTCTTTCCCCAGGATTTTTGTAGTGATCGCTTTGCTCCCTTCATATAACACCTCGACCAGATCCGCCCTCATGATCTCATATTCGCTCGTCACTCCTTTGTATCCTTTACCGGCTTCGTTGACGCTGAATCTCGCCCACTCTCTGCCTTTTTTGTCAACAAAAGTGAAAGCTGTCTCGTGTATGCTCCTTTCTCGGACCGCATCAATCAGTCCCAGCCTCTTCATCAGCGGGGCACCATACGATTTCAAATCAAGCTGGGTTCCACCGGTGCGAAACTTGGACGCTCTCTCGACCACAGTGATGTCGTGACCTTGTTTGGACCGCACGAGGAAGTTGGCGAGGGCTGTGCCAGCGACACCAGCACCGTTGACAAGAATCTTCAGAGGCATTGCGGAAGAGAAATGAGCAGGAGCGTTTTTGGATGAGACAACTAGTTTCTCCCTGTTTGAAAATTTACTTCTTTTAATCTTAATACAATAAATCATGACTTACCTTACCGATGTGGTGCTCTTTATACGCTCGCCAACGGACGTAAGCGAGCGCGGAGCTAGAACGGACGTAAGCATCAGGGGTCTTAAAGCGGCTGTAAGCAGAGCGGGTGTAACGAACCCACATAGTAACGGACGTAACTAGTCCTGAGAAATACAAGTAAAAATATCTCAAAGAATGATAATTTAGCCTAGTTCAAGTTCTATATATATAATTTCGTCCTGCATCGCTCGGTCTGGCTGTAAATTACTGTTGACGTTCCGACTACTGGACCGGATAACAATAGCTTATGCGAAGGCCTAGTAGGCTACAAAGGCCCCAGATCAGGCAGAAAGGATTCCAGATCAAAGTCCCAAAGCGAGCTTTCGGGCAAAGTAAAGGACGTGACGCCCGCGTCGTCGTAATACGGCACGGGCTCAGTGCTGGCTTGTGCCTGCAGCAGATCATGGCATAATTGAAGGCTATCCCTTGCTCCTTGTGCAATCATGGGCTCACATGGTAAGCCATTTTCTATAGCTTCGGTTTGTGCTAAGATCATACTCAGAAACATGTGAATCTTGACGTTGGTGTCGCCTTGGTGCATCCTCGACACCGCCAAAGTGATCATATCCCTCACGGCTTGCTTGAGAAGCTCTCGCTGCTGGGCTTTGTGATGAAGCGTCGCATCTTGATACTGCACTGAAACTTGCGAAAGAAGCTCGCGGCCGATGATAGATGTTGCATACCAGAATCCCTCGCGAAACAGACCCCCTCCGGTAGCCATGATTCGTGAGAAGCCATCGTCTGGTTCGGGAGAGACGATGGCCATAGCAACGTCTAGGTTAATTTTGAGAGAATAATAGAACAATGGGTTTATGTACGCCTTGCTGGCAAATAAACAGTGTAGGGGGATAAGAAATCGGCGTACGAAATAATCAAGCAGATTCCTGTGGAATGCGGTCATACCAGAGTTGATGTTCTCTTGGCCAAATTTCCTGTATGCGCCATATGAGTCAGTCACTTCCGAACTCAGTGAAAGCACCTCCTGGTAAGATAGTTCTGCTTTCGGCCCGCTGAGTAGCTGGAGAATGCGGAGGCGTGTCGGTATCGAGTCGAGGAGGATAAGCTGTATTGAGGAAGTAGTGTAGGTGCTTCTCGGATGGGCTACCAGCTCGATAGTCGACTCATCAATCTCATCGTCATTGTAGTTTGAAGGTGCTTCGGTATCAAAATGATTTAACGAGATTATGGGTGGCATCGCCGAGTCTAGGGACGACTGTATTGCCATCTCGAGCACAGTAGCCCATAACCGCCTTCGGAGTTCAGCCTGTAGTAATGACATCTCCGGCAGGTGTTTAGGGTCGTGATGAAGCCCTATCTGCATGGCCATACGAATTACCGACCCCATCGATACCCAAACTAGGTCGCCGCCAATTGAAAAGATCTGTCGTGCAAGGATTACCAAGCAGTAGACTTGGAGCCCACTGACGTCCAAGCGATCTTTTTCGAGAGGGCCGGAAAGCCATGCTTGAGCAGCATGAACCCATTGTTGTACCTTTTGTCGTAGACCTGTGGTGGCCTTCCCATGGTCGTGTAGACTTGACCCTATGCTGATTACTAGGAGGATTTTGAGCCAGTGACTGACCGAGGCACTCTCTGGATTGTCCCAGTACCTTTGGTACTCGGAACGAAATGAAGGCACGTGAATTATCCGATACACCGACTCGAAGGAGGCGCAGTAGAGATTGACCATGGTGTCTGCCAGCTCGCGAGAGGGGGGCCGAAGATCAAAGCCAGCTCCTCCGAGAGACTTGCTTGGTCGCCCTGTCTTAAGATGTTTTGCGAACACTTTAGACTTTCGCAGAAGATCCCGAATCTCCCCCAACAGAGATTCAATCTCAGGCCCGTGGAAGGAGTTCGGCTTCTCGTTGTGGTGTGCTTCGCCGTAGCTAGCAAAGAGGCCGCCGCCAGCCGCGGAATAGCAAGTCACGATCAGGTCAAACTGGAGTAGTAGTCAGTGCAAGGTGGCAGAAGAATGTAATTGTAGGCCATACCTCATCAGCCATACCCACCCAGTAGCTCCATTTTATGGTCCTTGTCTTGTAGAGACTGACTCGTGTATCTTGATGTACCGATTGGCGATCAATCAATTGCCCTCCAGGCTCAGAGTGTGCAGGTGCGGGACTTCTTGTTGCCAGAGAATTTTCGAGATGTTGTATCCGTCGTAACAGAGCATGTACACTTGGCTGCTCATCTTCGGCATCGGTGGTTTGTGGGGCTGCTGTGGTGGCTTCTGTTGCTGGCGTGGAGAGTGATGTATCCGCTCTGGCGACAGGAGGCCTGGACGACACTTTGCCCTTTTTGTTTACAATTCGACGGCCCTGCGTGCTGTTTTGGACGGGCTGCAGCGGGTTGGAGGTCTCGGGCGTATCCCGAAAGACCTTGTGCACACACTGGATCGCGACGGAGACGCAATGCGAGCACGGATCTTTCCGATCGCACTTTATTTTTCGTCGCCTGCATTCCAGGCACGAGAATGCCGGTCTTCGGCGTCGGCGAGGTCTCTCCATCTGGGGCGTGCTGAAACTTAAGAAGCGGACAAAGACGGCGCTGCTCTTGGCCCGAGCTTAGTGGTTGTCTGGCTGTCACGACGTCGATCTAAATCCTGAAGTTTCGATCCTCCTAGTTATCCGATCTAGTTAGTGGCTGGAGAGGTTCTGATTGCCCAGCCACTAGTTATGCCCTGCCGATGATGTATAAACCACCTTCCTACAGCAGCCTTAGAGCTAATGATGACTTTTACAATTGAAAGAATGATTTAGAATTCAAATACTGTCATCCTTGGATATGATTATAGCAATAACTCCATGATAGTTATTCTAAAGATATATCTACTAGTATTTGAAAAGGAAACTCTATTTAAATCAGACAATTACACGTCAATATAGCAAGATTCCCATATTATAAAATGTCAGAACGATTCAAGACCAAGTAGATTATTAAATTCATCTATATGTATGCAAAAGTTTGCATGGGTGCGAATTGATATTGTTTCAATGACGAAGTATCTGCATTTTGGCTCGCCACAGGGAGGCTCGTTACATAGGGAGGGATGTTAGATGCTTTGGCTTGCAACCAAAAACTGCCGTTATTTCATCAATAGATCGGTTTCTTCAGGCAGGATTCTTTCTTTCCAAGTAGGTCGGAAAAATTGCGCTTTCGTTACTGGAGTGTGAGATAGCCCCCAGAGATTGAACTTGTCTATACTTGATTCTACATATTATTATCGTCGATGTAATCTAGCAGTACCTCTATCTCTATAGGTATTACCAGAATAATACTAATGCACATTGCACTAATGCCGGACACTTCAGCACCTTAACTACTAGAATACATATATTGTATCTGTTACATTAATCTGTCTAACGCAGCCAATCGACAATCAAACCTTGATTCGCAATTGGTTTGGCTACTTCTATACACGAACTCAATCTTGGTGCATATGGTCCTCAACATGAATCGTAAAGTCAAAATCTGGCGCCTTATGCTCACGAGCCCACTCTGAAATAGCATCAAAATCCCGGCAAGTACGGAGGACCTGATTTACCGGCAGAATAACCTGTTGCTCTTCATTCCACTGATAAGGCCGCGGCGTGATATCACTAGAGCACATGAGACTCTGCCTGATTTGATCAATGCAATGGTCCATGTGAACGATCCCTTGAGACCCGTACATGGGTGGCTCATCCATCCAAATTCGTTTTCGAATCATGTTCTGTTATTGAATTAGCATGCTGAGGGTTTTATGTCAAGATCCCTATGTTTATAAACTCACGAGACAGTGTAAATGGTGAAAGACATCTAGCGTCGCAATATAATAGCCTGGGCTGCCGGGAAGCGGCACCGACTTATTGACCATCTTTTGAGCATCACTTTCAGGAAGCATAGTCATTCCATCTACATGAAGGCATTAGCAAGATACGGATACCTAACCAAAATTCATGAAAATAGATGGAAAATGACTTACGGTTGTAAAGATTACTCCACAGCTCGTCGTTGGCTTCGTTCGGTGGCCCTTGGTAGGGAGATGTACCTTCCCGCTCTATGCCAGAGATGGAGACGATGTTTTTGTATGCTATAGCAGAAGATGCAGGCGCTGCGCTTGATGTTAGGCATGCTGTATCGCGAGCTAACTCAACCATGGCAACTTACAGTAGACAGCATTGGGTATTGGCCCATCATGTAGTTTTTTCAACAAATAAAGATTGGACAGTAGCAGACAAGGCAGGACCATCCATAACAGCCAACTCGATATTTTGGAGATTGAGGACTTTTCATGCTTCTCATATGTCTCATCTCCTGCTATTGGGAGGTACCGTTCCTTCCGAGAGAAGCTGAAAGAAACCATCCTGATGTAGAATGTCAACACTTGGACACAGCACTTTTGTCTGTGCTCTAGAAAATATCGGAGGAGAAAACAAAATGTCTACTGGGAGGATTGAGGGGGAAATTTTCTAACCCTATTTAGTAGCCCCCAGGTTTATCTTACAACCCCTCTCGATCGACGTCAGCACTAACCAACACTCGATACCTAATAAACCAATCATTCTTGAGAAGAATATTGCAACACAAAGCTTCTTTCCTTATCGCCTGTCATATTGAAAGGTTACCGGTGAAATACCGAAAAACGACGCGTAATTTTTGGAAGGCTTGTTGGCAGGATTCCGCTAGGATTTCGGTGAATGTAACATAAACTCTCGTTTAGATAGGGGTTTCTGGGTCGATCGAGTATAAAATTCATACATGCGTACCTCCAAGAATCTAGATGCTGTCAAAAGACGAAGACACTTGTTTGTCTCTCTCCAGACGATATCTGAAAAATCGCAACCATGAAAACAATTGCCATTGGAGTTACTGCCTTATTGGCAGCCTGTGTTGCTGCTTCTCCCCTGCCTACCAAGGTATGCATTATAGTTCTCTATTTTATATTAAGTAAAGGACATATTGTGCGAGTTGTGTGTTCAAAAAAGTGCTAATAGATTGGGAAGCGAGATGACGGCGCTGTTGACGCCTCATTAGGACTTGATGAAGTTTACTTGGGCTTGAAAGAACGTGGCAGTGATGTTGACGCTGCTAACGACCTTGATACTGAGGCCTACTTTGGCTTGAAAGAGCGAGATGATGGTGCTGTTGACGCCTCATTAGGACTTGATGAAGTTTACTTGGGCTTGAAAGAACGAGACGACGGCGCTGTTGACGCCTCATTAGGACTTGATGAGGTCTACTTGGGCTTGAAGGAGCGTAGTAGCGATGTTGATGCCGCTAACGATCTCGACACTGAAGCTTACTTTGGACTAAAGGAGCGTGACAGCGATGTCGATGCCGCTAACGACCTCGACACTGAAGCTTACTTTGGACTAAAGGAGCGTGGCAGCGATGTCGATGCCGCTAACGACCTCGATACCGAGGCTTACTTTGGGTTGAAAGCTTAAGATGATAAGTTACGTGGATGAGAGTTGGGCCGAAGACAACATTACCGGCAACACGGTGTCATGCACTGCGACATCACCAACCCATATCTGGAAGGTTAGAATGACGCCAATTAGTGTTATTAGCAGACAAGGAAGATTAAACGTCATTCATATAAACGCCATAAATTGAGGTATTTAATTTACGAGAATGACATGGCACTATTGCTTAAATACGCATTATATTCGCCTTGCGCTTGGGTGTGTAGTCTTGTTTGAGAAGTTAGGTAAAACTGCATGACGCGGGGTGGCCTTGTTCTCGGATCGCGTAAGTTGACCATCGTTGGAGACGTTGCTGTTGGCCCCCAAACCAACAATAGCTCTAAGTGATGGAGATCTGTATGGCTGCTTCGTGTGGGTGTTGGCAGGCAGATCTGCATTTCTTATCTAGAGTTGCGGGGTTGTTGGTTCTTCTTCAGCTTTCCATGCATCTCCCGTTACGACTTGTAATATTTCGATCCCGCAGGATTCCCGTCCTTCTTTATTCGGACCAGACTGATCATTTGTGTCTAACTGCAGGGTTACAGTCATCCCGCCGTTATCAATGCTCATTGCGAGTCTCCACCGAAGAGAATCCTGTCGGCCGATGGAAACCGCTCCGTGGTCGCCTGACAAATTTTTCAGCATCTTTCCTCTGCCCTCAATTTCCAATCAATCAAAAATCTAAAAAGAAGCACAAGCGAATCTTGTGAAAATGGGAGGCAGCGAACGGGGAATCAAGTACCAGCAACTCCATAACGATGATGACCCCGAGGTGGTACCGAAAGACCGAAAAAGACATCAACAAAATTTGATATTTCTATCATCTGGTGCCCTGCTTGCCGTCTTCATTATTTTAGTCGTTGCATATATTCAACTTATAAATCGAAAAGACGCTGTGAGCCAATGTGGCACTTCAGCAGATGAGGCTCGCGCCAGAGGATGTGTTTTTGAGCTGATTGGGTCATCCTGGGTTCCCCCAGAATGCTACGACCCAGAGACCGAAGCCGAATTTCTCGAGTTCAGGGAATGGAAGTTCTACCGAGATATCAATTATACCGAACGGGTCTCACTGGAAGAAGTTCGCCAGGGTGACGGGCCTGGGTTTTTCGTCAATCAGGAATATCATTCTACCCATTGCATGTTTCTAATTAAGAAACTGCATCGGGCGTATGAAAATGGTCGGAAGACAGATGGGCTTGTCTCGCCTCTTCACCATACATCGCACTGCATCGAGTGGTTACTCAATCACCCAGAGGACCACTGGTACAAACCGCAGTTTGCCTATACAAAGTTTCCGTATTGTGGGAAAGATGGGGGGTATAATGTGGATGACTTGAATCCTGGGTGGGTGGATTGAGAATTATAGTACAAATGAGTTGTGCTGTCTTGTATACCTATTTCTATATATCCAATTAAATAGAATTCAAACCAGCTGTCAGTAGGTGCATTGCCTTGATTTAGTAAATGTATTTATATTGTAGACCTACGTTTCAAAAGAGGGAAATGCATATTGATACTGTTTACTAGTACTATACATCCAGTTGAGATTCCATGTGTCTACGGGAGTTTTATTAAGGTAAGAGAGAAATACAAAGAATTTGATACAATCAAATACCAAGCACCCAACGTGTCCGACCTGATCGGCATGAAAAGCGCAGCTAAACATCTGATGCTGCTTATCACAGACGTTGAAACATAAACACATGCTGCAGATTAAAAAATAGCGACAGGGGTCCCAGCAGATGATAATACGACACATTAATAATTTAGACAAAGATCAACAGGGGTACTCTTACAAGTGATCGTACTATATCCTGCAGGCAAGGATCTGATTTTTTTATACTCATTGTCAGCAACAGCTAGGAACTAATGCAGGAACAAGTGTAGGCAATAGTTAGATAAAGAATTCTTTCAAAGTTTGTCTCCCGGATCTCAGAGGAACTTCTCATTCTTCCTTTGTCCCCCCGTATTCTCATTAGCTTTAGTATACAGTTCAAGAAGCATAGCATCTTGTCCAACAGCATTGAGAATAGCTTTTACGCACGCAGTACGTCAATTTATGCTTGTGATAGCGATTGCAGTTTGGTACCGTGCAGGGTACAGAGATTTAGCAGACATACTAGCTGTAAGGTGAGACGACGCCTTTACTGAGGAGATTTGTTCTGCCAACATCAGGTCTCCGAGATAAGATTGCAAGGATGGAAAGAACGATTTGTGACAGAAGATACAAAGTCTACGAGAATAAAATATAAATCTTCTCATACTATGTAGTCGGTTGAACTACGATGCACTTCTGAAGTATGAATGAATTCTGTAATTGGTACTAAAATTCAATGCCATTTTTACACAAAACTGGGAATTGTTTTATGGGAAGCTTGGTACGACGTAACCGCCGGCAATTCATATAGCCACGCATACGAAAACGCTAATTTCGCTTTATTGTTGTTGTCTGCCTCTAGCTAAGCTTTACCAATTTTTAATACGTTGAAAATTGTGCAACAAGCCAACTATACTTTCTGAATAGTCACGCTGTAATCTCCACCCGCGAGCCCGTCAACCTGGACTGTGCCATTTGTAGAATCCTGCGGACCCCAGAACGAAATGCCACGCGGATTAGCACCTCCAGTCCAAGCAGCAACTTCCGTCGTCCAGAAGAATTCTTTAGACCCTCTACCACTGGCTGAAGCAATGGTGACGTTGGCATTGTAGTCAGGAATGTCAAGAATAATGCTGCCAGTAGTGCCGTGCGGCGTAGATAGCGAATACGAAAATGATTCGTTTATGTTGGATTTCAGAACCGCAGCATAGCTCCCATAAGAAAGCTCAAAGCCTGCCTCGACACCACTCAAGTTCGCTGGCCGCGGATACGCAATCCAGTGGGTAGAATTGAGTACTTGCAACCCAGCTACATAGGCACTGAGAGCCGTCAGAGGTCCCGTAGACCAGCCGTGCGTGTGGCTGACACGTGCATCATCTGTATATGCTGGATAGTGAATGGCACCCGAGGTATCGTACCCTTCGATGAACGTCGAATTTGTCATGCGCGGATCATCAAGCATGAAATCTGCCCACATGAATCGAATGAGGTCTATAGCATTCTGAGGCTGCCCTGCAAGGAAATGTGCTTGAAGTTCGTATCCGCTTATGAAAGGAGACACCGTATCGCCTGCTTCTGGTGCTGGTGCGCCATATGGACCCCAACGAGCCCTGAGGTTGTTGGATATTGTCACCGCACGAGTGCTGTTGGCGACGCCGGATATGATCGACCATACATTCCCGTCCTGAGGGAATAGTGTATTGTTGTTCTCATTGTCCTGGAAAAGGCCTTCTGCCGAGTTCCAGAGAATCTCGTTCGCAGCTGTCTCAATTCCATTCGCAGTGGATGTCCAATTCGCGGCTTCCGTGTAGTCGGAGACCACCTCAGCAAGTGCCAGAGTTGCTTTTAGCGTGTATGCCAAAATTGAATTTGCCTGTTGCGCGTAACTTATGTTAAAGGTTTGTAAACTGAAGGAAATTGCTGCGCAGGTATACATACCTCAATATTATGATATCCCATGTCACTCCGCAACCAATCCGGATTATCCAGTGGGATATCTGCAAGGCCGGTATCATCGACGTAACTGAGACTAAAGCTCAGACCGAGTTTGAAACGATACCATTGCTCCTGAAGGAAGATGATGTCTCCCGTATATTTATAATAATAGTATAGCGACAGAAGACCATGCAGCCCATAGGTGAATGAAAACGCAGAGGACAGTTCGGAGATTAGCGTGTTCGGAGGATACATGGAAATTGGGCTCGCGGCATATGGCATTTGCCCTGTTGTTGTATTCTGCTGCGCAAATAATTGTTCAATAGAAAGCCTAATTGATTCGACTTCGTTTGTCGAAAGGAAGATAGCTGGCACAGAAATGCCGAAATCTCCGGGCCATATCAGCTTGTCACGCTTTGCGCCGTCGACCACAGCAGTCGACCCATTGGTTAGAGTGCTATTCGAGAACCAGTATGTCGGTATGTCCGGGTTGGTCGCATCGGGATCAGCTAAGGAATTGCCCTGGTTTGAGGGGATTGTGCAAAGTTGATCTGTCCATGCCGCCGCGTACCAGACACGATTTAGCTTTTCGTCATCATCGGCGTGGAAGTAGCCTGTATAGTCCTGCAAAGTCGGGGCACCATTGACATATGTCGTGAGCTCACTTAACGAAACTGTGCCGCTTGAATTGTGGTAAAGATTCAAGTAACGGAAGCCGCCACGGTTGTGCTGGAAGTCAAGAGCGTAGTGTCCTGGCTCGGTGATGTGGAACCAGATAATTTCATCAATGGCCACGTTACTGGTGGCATCCGAGCCATCAGATGCAATAAAGAGGGAAGACTCGGTAAAGCTTACACCTATGAACTCTTCGCCATTGCTGCTCTGTGACACATTACTGACCGTAAATGACGCAAGCCCGCCTATGTTTTTACCATGGTCATAAGTGATGTTCGAGTTTGCGGCAAAGGTCGCTACTCCTCGTCCAGTTGTTGTCAAAGCATCTGCATTGTAGACCGTTCCGTTGATATTGTAGACGGAAACAGGCGAGACGATTCTCTGAGATGGAGCCAATATGTACTCGGAATAAGGAATTGCTGCGGCGGTTCGCAGGAGCTGAGAAGCTATCACAGCAAACAGAAGAAAATAGTTGGCCATCTTTGCATTAGCCCATAGGTAAATTATCGAGTAGAAGTGCGGCGCAACTTAAGAATGTGGGCTTTTTAATCCATCCTCTTATATGCAAAGATCGCAGTATGTATACCCCGGATTTTCCGATGACGTGGATCTTCCCCGCATGGATGCTGCTGGTGTATGCCTATCCGTATTCGTATCCCTCGCCTAGGTAAGCAATACCCTGCGGGGGAGTTATACAAGCAAGCATAATCATCAGGGTTATCCACCCAGTCTTGGTGTTGCTTGCCGCATGTAGTAGTGATATGCTGGCGATCACCCCGTGCAATGACCGTCACGTCGTGCAAAGGTCGGTTTAATTTCTACCGAGCATTCAACCGTATATTTCTATCCATACTTTTCTCCACACTTGTTCGGCTATTGATATTCCGGTGCTTCTGTGCGCGCCTCTTATATTGTTTGCTATTGCATGAAAATTTTGCAGAGGCTACATACTGCGGCCTAGTCTGGAGGTTACTCCCTAATTGCTGTCTACTTCAAGATGCACTTCTACCGTGCTTGAATAAGCCAATGTTACAAAAATACGCAAGGAGTCATCTAGAATAGCAGACTAGACCATATGCAGAGGTAGAATAGCTTGTTATTACATTATTTCCCAGACCTACAGGCCCTTTGCGTTGCGTTGACAAATGTTCCTCCAGTTCAACAGCCACAAGCAGCCACATATACACTACAACCCTGCTCATATGTTCTACGATGCTACCTTTACACGGCGTTCTTGTACTTACCTGGGTAAAGAGTGCTATGCAGTGTGCTTGCGGGTATATTCCGTTATTTGTGAGGTTGCAGATGCATTGCATATTGGCCTTGCCCTGCCTCGCCGCCTAAAGTTTTCGCAAAGCGGAAATCGATACCTCCTGGATATAGTCAAGATCGAAACCAGGTGAAAACACCAACCATGGACGCGATAAGCAATATCAAAGACAATATGAATATTTTACTCGGAAAGAATACCATAGAACATTGATTTGTAGGAGACTAACGTATATAGTGACGATCGTCACACAGACAGATGGTAATTATACTTTTGGAATTTTCCCGGCAGCATTTTATTACTGCGCAATTCAGTGTGGACTCCAGTGACCCCAGTCGCCCGCAACCAAGAAGGAATCTACCAAGTCCAGCTCCGAAGAAGTTATAGCATCCAAGCCATTCATATTAGACAGCGTTACACCCGACGGCACATAACCAGGAATTGAAGGGGAAGTCGAAGAGGTAGAAGAACCACCAGCATCATTCAGCATTGACCTGTGCAAATTACCAGCCTGAAGCGCAGCAATCAGAGGCGGCAGTGGTTGTTGCATATCTATCATTCCCTTTGCAGTCAAAGCTGCCTCCCTTGCTGCCCAGGCCTTGAGAGTCAGCCCGCTGATAATCATGTGCAGGACCCTTCCTGACTCCAAATATTCCGGGTGGTGCTCGTAAAGCTCTTCAATCTGCCCCCAGGCAGTTTGCATCGTTTCGTCCCAATCTGGACGATATGCGAGACATTGCAGGATATACACGGGGCCACCCCACGGGACATGGAAATCCACAAACCACAGATACCCATGCAGCGACTTGTTTGCGTGTATCAGGTTGTCGTATTGTAGATTTCGTGCCGCTAGACTGAATGTCCGTTGACGCTTCTTTTCGATAGTCTGTGGATCTGGTTGTTCCTGCTGCGATGGCGTGTTGGGATCTTCCGGAGTTTGCCGGCCAATTTTGTGGAGCGCCATTTGCTTCATTTTACACAGCGAGGCGCGAGTCATGGTGGTAGTTAGAAGCTGTACCGGCACTACTGGATCGCAAAATCGAAGATACTTTTCCTCCAAAAGAGACTCCAATGTCGACAGACCCCGCTTCTCCATAGATGGGCCTTTGCCTGTACTCGCTGGATGCAACTCCTGCCGGGCGCTCGCTCGATCGTGAATAAAAGAGACTATCTCATACCTGGCCAGACAGAAGGTCATTTCCGTAGCGCCTACTCTATTCCTAGGAATTGTCGACATGTCGGGTTTTAAGTCTGCATCATTGATATTTGACGGCAGCTTGGTGTCCATATTCTTTAACAGTGAGCTCTCGGCCCCGATTATTTCCGTCAGTCGTGCATCCAAGGCAACTATATACCACCACAGACGACGGCGCATTTCTATCTCAAAGGGAGGCAAGCCTAGATAAGTACCATCCCGATGTAGTCCTTGCGATTGAGCTGTTCGGATGGTTGATCCCATCAGTATCCAGGAAGGGTAGTGGTCGGAGTTGTTGAACATTGAAGTCTATTGCCGTTAGAAGTTGGGCTTTCAAATGAGTCTTGACAATCGTAAAGAAATTCCAAAAACAAAGGGCTCCCTCAGAAATGCGCAAAAACTCACCAATAGCAAAATATGTGCACGTAGCAAATCCATATCAGGAACCTTGAGGAATGAAGCTTCCAACAAAGCATATCGTGTAGCGCTCTGAAAGGATTCTAGCAACTCCGGCTGGCTGACCCCAAAGATGGTTTGGCACTCTGTGTCGGTCAATGAGGCCACAGCCGAGGCATATATTGAGAACATCAGCGCATTCTTGGTGCTACTGATGCCTAGTTTGGAGTGATGAGACAAGGTATCGTTCATGAGTTTCTGTATGCTCGGTGCATGCACTACCTTGGTCAGAGGATGCACATTATCCAAGAAAATGGACAAGTATTTCATTCGGGTCGCAGGTGGTGGATGTAGCTGATAGTGCTCGCTTGGTTGTGCTGATGCTGGCATTGTGAGTGGCATATCCGTAAGAACAGCTGCTGCCATGACGTCCGCCGCCGCTTCTGCTGGCTGGTAACGGCAGTTAGTTGACGCAGAATCAATTGGTACTTGTCTGTACTAATTCATATGTTAGTTTCTGGGAATGACTCCAAGATCAAGATGATTTATTGCTTAATTGGACGACAACCGAATCAGGCAGTACCTACTTCTTGGCCCATGACTCCGATGAATCCGTGGTCGTAGTATCGCTTCCCCCCATATTCCGGCAGCAGAGTGCCACGATGTGTGGCGGCCTTTTGACTTGATTGTACCTGGGTTGACACTTTATTGTGTATGGGTAGTGCTTGCACATGGGCATGATTCTTTTCATGCATCTCGAATCCACTCTCCTCGCCATCGCCTTCGACTTCATCCGTGGTCTCATTTGCATTCCAGTCATCCAAAAAGCTATCAAATGCCATCCCGGCCTTGCGCATGGCGTTTTCATGAGATCGCAATTTCTCCAAGAGTAGAGCCTGTTTGGCGGGTCGAGGAAAGCGGGAATCTACCGCTGAAGTACCTGCCTTTCTTTTGCGACGTTGCGATGGCGGGGTGCTATGATACCTGCAGGGGAGGGAGGATCGGAAACACGAGAAACATGGCTGCCGTTTATCGCATTTTACTTTGCGTTGCACGCACGTTGTGCAGGCATATAACTTGGTGTTGTCGCCATCACCTGCTGGCGGATCGGATAACGGCTCCCCCGCGGCCATCACTCGCTCGCGCTCAGACCTATCTGGGCCCTTTTTTAAGGTGGTTCTGCGGGTTACTTTTATTTCTTTTTTTTTTCCGTGCTCTTATCTTGTTCTCCCTTTGCCCACAGAAATATGCCGATTTATTCTGCCCCTGCATCGAAAGCGCCGAAGGACGGGAACGTGCTTCTTAGTGACGAGAGGCCATTGATCAGGTAGGCAGTTGAGCATGGATTAGGTGCTAACCGAGCCGGCTTGCCTGCATAATTTAGGTACTAAGACTGTACTTGGTTTAGTTCCTTAGCCAAGTGCGAAATAAGGTCACTGATCAAAATTATTCAGCGACGAAGCCGAAAAAGTCAACTGAAATGTCCACAATTTACAGTAGCGGGGCCGTCCGGGCAGTGCGAATTGAGATCTTGGAGCAAGAGACAGGCAAAAGACAGCCACTGGTAGGGGATCGGCGTCCGGTTGGTCCACACTTACCCCCCCTATCTCCGGGTAAGCATAGTCGCACACGGTGTGCGGTTATTGAAGGGATTGGGGGGGGGACAGAGGTGATAGGGCTACAAGCATCTCATCCGGCGGAAGATGTCTCAACCGTTTGCATGCAGGCGGAAATGACCAACCGATATATCTGCTGTCTGATTGGGGATTCTCTGTGATTATTGTCTTAGCGACTTATGGCCTAGGAGGGGACGATCGTGGCATAGAACGGATCGCGCGAAGCGAGACTTGGCCAATGCTGCCTGGAAGCAATAAGGATTGCATGCCAAGCAGCGGACGACGGCCATGCATGCCAAGCAGCGTTAAGAATGGCGTTGCAAGATTATCTCGCCTTTTTCAGCTCTTTTGTTCGTTCGTTCGTTGCACGAGCACATGGAAGCTCGGAACACCGGGCTATCCCGTAGGCTAGCTCGAACGTTATTTTAAAGCTTGTTTATTCTTATTCACAGTTTTATTTGGAATTTCCGGAAATTCCTCAGCATCGATTGCTAATCTAGAAGAGCTTTGCTGAAGAATGGTGGAGCAGCAGATCCTGGCCTGACCGACTGCCTACTAGTAGTGCGGGCGGTACCGACTGTGGCGCTTCGTTACTCGGTACTTTTGCTCATCATAGTATTGACAGACTTATCAGGACAGAAAAAAAGAGCGACGTTATTCTGATCGACTCGGTATGATTTACTTGTTTCATCGCGCGTGGCTTAGAAATGCACATATCGAGACACTCAGCTCTTCAGCCGCCGGGCGTGAAAAGAAATTTCGATCTTCCTTCCGATTAGTCCCCTAAAATGTGTCGCGTACCCGGACGAGTCTGGCGTGCCATCCTGCGCTGTCCTCATGGCCCAATCAGCCTCAACGCCCAATCGCAATTTCAATGTCGTATCGAGTATATTAATATTACCACCACGCTTATTATTATGATTCTTTGACGTGATTTCTTGGTGGTTAACTTAGCTAGTGGCTGTGTTTCGATTACTCAGCGTTACTATTTGCCCTTCCTGGCGAACCATCCAGCCCGCCGCCGTGCATTTCATTTCACGGCCATGCGCACGACTCGTAGCACAGAGTCTAGTGCTATAGTAGCATGTCGTGGCGTGGAAGTGGCAGGCTAGGCAAAATTTACAAGGTCACAATCTACGAACCTATAACTGCCTTGTGCAAAGCTCCAATTTCCGAGGTCTGCGCACTCTGTTTCGTCTGTGCCAGTGCCGCTAACAATTACTCATGGTCAGAGACTAGTCCAAGCCAGACGATACAGAGACAGTGCCACTGCTGGCGAGACATGGCCGTTTCATGTAGGAAATTGGACATGAAATGTATAACGGTTGATGCCAAGCAGCGTTAAGAAAATGGAGTTGCAAGATTATTTCGCCTTTATCAGCTCTGCTGTTCGAAATATGCCGATTTATTCTGCTAGATGTAGTGACCTCAATCTCTGAGAGATCAATCCCTGAGAGAACCATAAGTTATTTGGTACATTTTGCGTGGCTACCAACACTGACAGCACAATTTCTACAAAACAATTGTCATCTGTTAAGCTAGTACATGAAACCGCACATTGTAGCATTTTGAATAACCGGCTAATAAGCAGAAATTGACTTGACCGCGTCATGGGTTTGCTGGAATCTCAATTGGCACCAATCTCCACATGAAATGGGCTCGAACTTTGCTGGATTGGTCTCATCACAGCAACTAGGAAGCACCCCGCAGGTCTCATTGAAATTGAACCCGAAAAAGAAGGGCATGGAATACCTTTTATAGAAAAAAAAAACCGTCAGCCAAGCTGGTAGTAAAAGAATGATTATTGATGCCGAGGCAAGCATACCTATCAACGGTGGAACGATTGTACACTCGATGCACAGTCGACTTGAGGCGGCCATTGGTCAGGCGCATCAAGAAATCGCCAATGTTGACAACAATAGTGTCTTTGATGGGCGACGCTTTGATCCACTGGCCATCATTATTCAGAACCTGCAACCCACCATTGGAATCCTGCCAGAGAAGAGTGAAGCATTGGAGATCAGTATGAGAACCTAGTCCGACATCTTGGCTTGTGGCCGCAGCTTCTGCCGACATGGCAGGATAGTAATTGAAGACCCCATCGCTTCCGGGATAGGTTACTATAGAATCAAAGTAGTGCTCAGGAAGATCAAGAGACAGAGCAAAGATCCTGACTAGCCGTCGTGCAAACTTGAGGCACTCCTGCCAGTAGGTGATACAGCTAGCTTTGAAGCCCTGTAGATGAGCAGTGCCTTCCCAGACGTAGTTCTCTCCACGAATCCACTTCTGAACTTCCGGTGGCACTTCTTCGGGATTCTTGGGGTCTGGATCATATTGGGGCTCGTATCTCCAAGAGAAAGACTCGCGGAAGTCCACTATTTATCATCTTCAGCCCGGCTCTGTACGCCACAAGATGCATCACGTAGGGACTAAGCAGAAGTACTCACCCCCTTCCTGTGGACTAGCCGCTGCGGTACCGTTGGCTGAGTATCCATTAAAGTACTTCCCTTTCGTGCGTGAGACCAGTTGTTTTTTCTCCTCCGTTTGTGCAAAGAATGCCTTGGAGGCGGCTAGAGCTCCTTGAATAGCAGACTCCGGGATACCATGGTTCTTGATATAGAAGAACCCCGACCCTTCAGCCGCAAGCTTAATTTTCTGCGCAAGGCCAGTCCGGGCCTCGAGATCACCGTATATGGGACTGACATCGATAACTGGGATTTCATCCAGCCGGCTCTCGCGTGGAGGAGTGGTCAATACGTCGCGATAGACGGGGCCATACGCGGTACGTAGCTCGAGTTTCGTATAGGATGGTTGCATTACTTCTGTGACCATTTTTTCTCTCTCTCTCTCCCTCGCTTTACTTTAGTGAATCGAGACTATTTTGAAGGCTGCCTTATTGCTCTAGAATTGATTCTGCGCAGGCGGGATGATATATCTGCCGAAATCTAACGTTGCGGGACCTCTTCTGGGCCACAGCCTGCGCATTTCCAATCTTCAACCACTCTGCAAACCGGATCGAGGCGAGATCCGATCTAGCCAGCAGGGAACGGCAGGTTCCGAGGGTGAATATCGATGAATGTCTGTCTTTATCAGGAATGAAATCAACCTACCCGAAGCCAAGCCTGTGCCGTTTATGCCGTTGATATAGCCAGAGCGCGGGGGCGGACCAATCATGGGACAACAGCCTATCAGACATATCGTTCCCAAGCCATGTTCGTATTCGAACTGTTAGCACAGCATTGCGGTCGTGCATTGCAGTCGTCGATTGCGCGAGCCGGCATTGTTGCCGATAATCACTTGGCCAGCAGCGAAAACCGACGTCGATGGTTTCGCTTTCCACAAGGCTTTGTGCAGGCGCTCACGCGTGGCTGGCTTCGTTACGCTCTGCAAGGGGTGATATCGGTTCCGAATGTTGGAGTTGTTATCAAAGGGACGCCGCATACGCATGCCTAAGTGGGGTAACTAAACCGTAAGACTCAGTTTGCTTATGATAGACACAAAAGATAACAAGCTGGATTTTTTGAAACCACTCTCCGCATTAGGCCAGAGGTTTCCCCATAGACAAGAAAGTCCCCAGAGGACAAAGTAGCCAGACCTATCACAAGAGTACTTAGCGGACACAAGATAAGACCAGCTCGTGGCATGTAGATAAGGCTAAGTCACACATAGGCCTAGAATAGCACCTTAGTGGGAAATGGAAAAAGTCAAAATACAGAGTGGGAGAAGTGATGATAAGTCGGATTCATAAGAAGTAGAGTCTGCACTATCCATATCGTTTTGGTGACAACCCGGCTCGGACGTATTCAGCCCTGGGACAAGATGTTCAATTCCAAGGGACTCAACGCTGTGGCCGCTGGAGCAGAGGAGGCCAAGGGAAAAAACATCTGGCTGGACAACGACGATGTGCGGCCACTGAAGCTACAGGATCGCACCTGGACTGGAACTACTTATTTGGTATTCTGGTTTTCGGCCACGGCAACCGTGAGCAACTGGTATGGCGCTTCAGCTGCGCAAGCACTTGGTCTGTCGCTGTGGGAGTCCCTGGCCTGCTCCTTCGGAGGCCAATGTTTAATTGCTGTCATCATCACCTTGAATGGAAGAGCTGGTGCTGTCTACCATGTCGGCTTCCCCATTCTCAATCGCTCGGCCTTTGGCGTTTATGGCGCCTGGTGACCAACATTCAATCGGGCTGTCATGGCTATCGTACGTGCATGCGTCATTGTCTGATGCTTTATAAGAAGAAGTAGGAAGAAAAAAAAATGACTGACAGCAACAAATTAACAGGTATGGAATGGGGTGAACTGCGTCCAGGGTGGGCAGTGTGTCTATGTGATGTTGCACGCTATCTTTCCCAGCATGGCGCGCATCAAGAACACCATGGGGTCAGGCTCGGCTTTGAATTCGGCACAAATGATAGGGTTTGCAGTCTTTTGGATCGTGACCTGCGCTTTTCTAGTTATTCCGGTGCCAAAGATGAAATCTCTCGTGTACACAAAGTTGGTTGTGTTTATCATTTCTGCGCTCGCAATGCTTGGCTGGGCTGTTGGCAAGGCTGGAGGATTAGGTCCAGTTGCTAGCCAGGGCTCGACAGTTCATGGAAGTGAGAAGGGCTGGCTGGTATGCTTTGTTCCAATCTTGACATGTCCTCTACAGAAACTGGTAGCTTACATTTTGTGACTACGATAGATAGTCAGGTTCCTCATGCTAGGCGCAGCAAACTGTGCAACTTTTGCTAGCAACGCGAGTGATTTTCAAAGATACGCCTCCCGCCCTAGTGATACCATTGTTGGCAATCTACTTGGATTTCCAATCGCGAACCTCTTGGTCTCCATTGTTGGAAATCTCGTCGGCGCAGCAAGCCAAGCCATCTTCGGAGAGCTTGTGTGGAACCCTATCGACTTTCTGGACAAGTTACAGACAGCAAACTATACGCCAGCGAATCGAGCCGGTTGCTTCTTTATTGCTCTCATGTTCACGTATTGCGCCGTTTTCTCTTCTATATTCGAGAATTCCCTTCCCGCCGGAAACGATCTCGCAGCCTTGCTTCCCAAGTATATCACCGTTAGAAGAGGCTTCTTCATATGCGCTGCGATATCGTTCGCAATCAATCCCTGGTTCCTGCTTGGGAGTGCCTCTATTTTTGTCTCCTTCCTGAGCTCCTATCAAATCTTTCTGTCTTCCATCACCGGTGTTCTTCTGTGCAACTACTACCTCATCGTCAGGGGTTATCTGAAAATCCCAGACTTGTATACATCTTCGCGGAATGGGGCATACCACTACACAAAGGGATGGAATATTCGCGCCTATGTGGCGTATGTGCTAGGAATCATTCCGAACTTCTACGGTTTCTTGAACAACATGGGCGTTCATGCGCCCATAGGGGTGACGAGATTTTATTACTTTGCCTACTGGGTGGGCTTGTTCATCAGTGGAGCAAGCTTTTGGATATCTTGTTGGCTCTTCCCTCCGGAAATCATGTACAAGACCGGTTGGAGGGAGTTGAAAAACTACGTTCGACCGGAAGAAGAGCTCCAGGCCTTGGAGGGCCAGTCAGTGGGGATTGAGGCGCCGTACGGTGTCACGGAGGTTGATGACAAAAATATTGTGAAGGAGAAGGTTATTGAAAGTAGCGTATGATGAATTGTCATTTTGCAATAGGCATCGCAATTACAAGGCAGATTGATTGATTACGAATGTGCAACGTGAAGATGACTGCTGTTCAATAGTAACTACTACGATCAGTAGCCCAACAACGTCTTTGGGGTTTCAACTTGACACACTGTGGTGAGCATCTAAACACGACCGTGGACGGGAAAACAAGAATAAAAGGCCAACGCCATTTCACTTGGAAGGGATTAAAAGATAATCCTAAGCCCACTGCTTTACTGCTTGCTAGTTTCAAAAAAACAGCAAAGATATCTGGGGTCCCAATGAACTCAAAGTACCCCGGTTCGATATAAAGGACGTGCTACGCATATACTGCGAGCCTTTGAGATGTTCGTTTATTGTTTCTATTGCTCCTATATGAATTCGTCAATACTCTTATCTTTATTTTTTGGCCTGCTGGATTCCACATGGACCTTGACTGGACCTGCGTATACCTCCCTGGATCACCCCATGCATCTTTACATGGAAGATGAACGGGAGCCTCGTATCGCTCGGGAAGAGACATTTCGATGTCGTCCAGGGCCCTCTCGGTTCTTAAGTAAGTTATTTAATCAATTGGTAACTAAGAGGTATCTGAGTCAATCATTAAGGATAATTCTGTGTAAATATCATGACGAGGCGAAGTAGAATTCAAGTTTGCATATAGAAGTATAGCCATAGCACTAGTATCGTGAACCCTATCGAGCAGTTTTCTTGAGTGACACACTATAAAAGATCCTTGTTGATGCGTGCAAATGTTTGCTGCTTTGGCCGGGTTCTTGTATATGACGAATGGAATCTGCCTGTATTCGACAAGCATTTGTTGGAAATGCACATAATCGCTAGAAGGTTGCCGTCTGACAGTATTATTCTGTCGTCTAATCTACTACAAATGCTCGTGTCTCCAACCTGGAAGATCTGCAAGATCTTTCGGCAAGATCTTTCGGAGGCGCTCCGCGCGTAGACCTCAGTGCATCACCTCCTGGACGCCATTTCCAGACCTTAGACAGTTCGTCGGACAAAGTGCCCTCGATTAGTTCTACGACATGCTTTCCGATATTGGGCAGCAGCTTGGATGTGTACCTAGTCTGGTGAGTGGACTCATTCTTCTTATGCGAGTGATGCTGATACCATACTTACCCGCTGTCCCCGGTAGCCAAGATGAAGTTTCTCCACTTGGGATGTTCGCAGATCAACAAGTCTGAGTCCCCCGTGTCTGTGAACCAGCTAAAGCTCGGTTGCAGAGCGTCTTGCCGGTGAAGCGAGGGAGGTAAGTTGAGATCGCTCTTCGAATGGTGATTTCCGATTCACCGGGATAAGTGTCCGTTGGATGTTTGGCATGTGATCGGGGGACTGAAATCCATAGTCGGAGACTAGTCCAAGCCAGATGATACAAAGATAGTTCCACTGCTGGCGAGACATACCCGTTTCGTGTAGGAAATTGGACATGGAACGTATGACAGTTGTAAGCGGAAGCATTGATGCCTTGGGATTGGTTACTATTGGTCCGTGGGTCGTATGCCGTATATAGTTTGTCGTGAGCAAGCAAGACATAGCATGCAAAATGCCATGATATAATTGGATGCACAGGACATAAGTGTAAACTAATAAAAGAGAAGTATGTACGAGACTGCGATGCAGAGCAGGCTGGCAAGGTAGGTCAGGGTTAGGGCCCGGCACGTGGCCGCCATCAGGCAGCCAGGCGACAAGGCAATAAGGCAATAAGGCAATAAGGCCCGTAATGCTCTATTTTATTGGTCAGGAACCGGCACGTGAGCGGTGAGGCAACCTCGCATCCCATTGGAGAATGAAGGCGGTGAACCCTTTCCTCCGACTGAAAAAAGGCGGGAAGGAAAAAAAAAAAAAAAGAATAACAGAGTGAGAAAAGAAAAGGTGCGCTTGCTCGACAACCAATTTGCTCTTCAACCAGCGACAAAGACCATGTCGAGCGATAAAATGGCCACCGCTGAAAAGCACTCGAAGAAGCCCAAGCGCAAGCACGCTGCCTCTGACGACGCTGTCAAAGCATCAAAGGCCGCGCTGCTCGACACTCCCGAAAAGCCCAAGAAGCAGAAAACCGTCCACCGAAGCAAGGATGAACCAGAAGATGTACCCGTGCAGGAGCAGCAAGAAGATCACACTGAAGAAGCAGTGGATGGTCAAGAGGCAGAGGAAGAAGGCACCGCGCTCGAAGACCTGCCTTCTGTCAATGCGGTGTCGCTACCTCAGACGGGCGATTCATTACCAACCCGATTCACAGAGCTGAACCTGTCAGACCGAACCCTGGAGGCAATCAAGGAAATGGGCTTTGAGACAATGACCGAGATCCAGCAGCGAGCGATTCCACCGCTGATGGCTGGTCGTGACGTATTGGGTGCTGCCAAAACAGGATCGGGCAAGACATTGGCCTTTGTAAGAGACCCGGAGTAGTCGCCCAATCCGCTCGGGGCCGCATTCGCTAACACTGGAGATTGTACAGTTGATTCCCGCGATTGAATTGCTGCACAGTCTAAAATTTAAGCCTAGAAACGGTACCGGTGTGCTCATATTGTCGCCCACGAGGTAAGATGAGAACAACCATATGGAATTTGCGGTTATGGATGCGCGCTGACACCAAGGCAGAGAGCTGGCACTTCAGATCTGGGGAGTGGCACGCCAATTGCTTGACAAACACTCGCAGACACATGGCATTGTCATGGGAGGCGCCAATCGCAGAGCGGAGGCTGAGAAATTAGAAAAAGGCGTTAACCTGCTGGTCGCGACACGTACGTTTTGTCTTGGTTTATCTGCAGATCTACGCTAACATCTTTCAGCTGGACGTTTACTGGATCACCTTCAAAATACGAAGGGCTTTGTGTTTAAGAACCTGCGCCAGCTCGTCATCGAGTAAGCTCAACCCTAGTCTTCTGCTGTATTCTACTAACCCAGCGCAGTGAAGCAGACCGCATCCTGGAGATCGGATTCGAGGATGAAATGAAGCAGATCATGAAGATCCTGGGCAGTGGGGAGCGCCAGACGTCTCTTTTCTCTGCCACACAAACCACAAAGGTTGAAGACTTGGCTCGAATTTCCTTGAAGCCTGGTCCGCTATACATAAACGTCGTGCCACGAATGGAAAATGCAACCGTCGATCGACTGGAACAGGGCTATGTTGTATGCGAGTCGGACAAACGGTTCCTCCTTCTATTTTCATTCCTGAAGCGAAATTTGAAGAAGAAGATCATTGTGTTTCTTTCCAGCTGCAACTCGGTCAACTATTATGTAAGTTGTTAGATTCTGCCAGTCCTTGAAGTTATGGCAATTAACTGACAAACAATAGTCCGAGTTGCTGAACTATATCGACCTACCGGTAACTCTAATCTTTCGCATCCTTGCGTCTTTCTCAGCTAACATGCATAGGTTTTGTCAATACACGGCAAGCAGAAGCAGCAAAAGCGGACGTCAAC
The DNA here is from genome assembly GCA_023625935.1 of Eurotiales sp. R13A2. Taxonomy (NCBI): domain Eukaryota; kingdom Fungi; phylum Ascomycota; class Eurotiomycetes; order Eurotiales; species Eurotiales sp. R13A2. The sequence goes on from JAMAFV010000020.1 coordinate 141,111, forward strand.
ATTTTTTGAATTCGTCAACAGCGAGCGGGGCATCTTGATTTGCACAGACGTGGCTGCGCGAGGTCTCGACATCCCGGAGATTGACTATGTGGTTCAATACGACCCTCCAGATGTAAGCTGCCATTGCTTCTCGCTGCCTTGCATCTACGTAGCTAACTTTGGCTTAGGATCCAAGAGACTACATTCATCGCGTCGGCCGTACTGCCCGTGGCGCCAAGGCGAAAGGCCGCAGCTTGATGTTTTTGCAGCCGTCCGAGATGGGTTTCCTCACGCACCTGAAAGAGGCCAAAGTTCCGGTTGTGGAATTCGAGTTTCCGCAGAAGAAAATTATCAATGTTCAATCACAACGTAAGTGAATCTTCTCACCAACCTTGTTTCGTTAATGTCTCGTTTGCTAACATGATGTCATCGCAGTTGAAAAACGTAAATTATCCGTCTCTTCTGTTTCTTTCCCATTGCCTATATCCATACTAATGCATAGTGTTTTCCTTAATAGTGATCTCACAGAACTACTACCTCAATAAATCCGCCAAGGAAGGCTATCGGTCGTACCTAAATGCGTACGCGTCGCACTCTCTCCGCTCCGTCTTCGACGTCAACAAGCTCGATCTCGTCAAAATCGCCAAGAGCTTTGGCTTCTCCACCCCTCCACGCGTCGACATTACTCTGGGGGCAAGCATGGGCAGGGACAAGAAGGTGCAAGGCAGACGCGCATACGGCAGCCAGCCAAAGCAAGCATCTCGGTTCAAGCGAAAGTATGAGGAGTAAGGGTAGATAATGGTGATCTTCCGAAGCGTGAAAAAAGCCTTTTTGAGTTTATAGTGGGCATATTGGACGGAGTCGGGCGCTTTCTGGTCATGTACAAAGTTATCGATTGTGGAAGACCTATTGGTCTGCCTGTTTTTTGCCAGTATACAAGCGGAGATGCACAGATGATATGAATAGTTGATCAAATTCTGTCTAGTGTCTTCTCAGTAGCTTGCTGTACGTAAAGAGATTCTAGCACCATAATTATCAACTGTGTTGTCTATATAAGAGTTGAATGTTTGTCTCAGTCAGTGGGGGGTCCCAATATCTACAGTTTTCTTGATATGATGAATTGCAGGAAGTCTTCAAAGTATTGCAGACGCTGGTCTATAAGATAACGTTGAACTCAGGTGGTGCCCGGCGACTTCCTCTCCTTCCTCACACCATTTCACCACAACAACAACACCACCTCAGTTTTCCACTGTTTTTGTGGCTCATGCAGACAACGCAATGGACACTGATTCATTGTCCTGCTCAGGATCCTACTTCTATGTGAGAGACAAACACGACATCCACAGCCATTTCTTCGAATTCGACAAAATCAACTCCTCTCCCAATCCAGCACTCACCTCCTCCATCGCAGCGTTTTTGCCAGCACTTCAACACAGTCATATCGCACGGGCTTGGGCAAATGGTATGGGTCAAGAGATCGTTGACGTTTTGACGAATAATAAAGTGGTATTTGACGCCGTTGATTGTCTTCGCAGACCTCGAGCCCTGTCCAGCGTCCGCAAGGTGTTCCCCTTTGCTGGTGCCGGCAATGTTGTGATGATTACAGTTGGAGAGATGCCATCAACGCCATTCCATGATCTTCACCAGAAGACCTTCGTGGTTGATCAGGTTATTGATCAAATTTTCCAGCTGGCAGGTAATTTGGTCCGTTGCAATATCTACGGTTTCTAATCAAGTGACTGACACGAGTGAGGAACGATACAGAGGGATTTTTAGTGGAATTGCGCGTTGACATAGTTGGCCCTTTTGCCAAAATTCCGTCACTTGGCTCCAGTCTCGGATTCAGCGATGATTCCACTTCCCATGCGACTCTCGGTGGCTTCGTGAACCTGATTGACGCTCAACAAAACACCGTGGCTGAATGTGCTCTTACGTGTGACCATGTGGCTAGACCCTATTCCAAAGGAGATGGCTTTCATCAAACGACTAAATCCACAGACTCATATTTTCGCGGCAAAACCCCTGATGAGCAGCCACCCCTCTACTGCTTCAGTCCCAGTTTTGCCTCGTACCAGGACGATATATCCAGCAAGCGAAAAGAGCTCGTTCGTCTAGGAGCGGAAATACTCGCATACAAACACGGCAACAATGAAGAAGTGTTCCCACGAGCTGACCTGCGACGTCTAAGATACACACGAACCAAGCTCCAAAACGATACCGCAAAGGCTATTGCCATGGACAGAATACTTGGCACGGTGTATGCAGCTTCTGGATACGGATTCTCGCGTCACCGTCACCGTTTGGACTGGGCTCTGATCCAGGTCCAGAACGATCGTCTGCCTAGCGATCGACGTAACAAAGTTGACCCCGTAGGCGATTCGCAGATGCGATCACGCCAGATTCTACATGCAACGAAACCTCGCAAGGACGTCAAGGTCTACAAAAATGGGTTCGGAACTGGCACAACTGTCGGCGTAGTAAACACAGTCCAGAGCTATGTAGTTACCTACGATGCTGATGGGAGCAGCAATGTCACGCCTGAATGGTGCATTATTCCTGCAGTCGGTGAGGGTGAGGTGTTTGCTGGAAAGGGGGATTCTGGGTCACTAGTGCTGGAAATGGATACGACCAATGTGATGGGGATGCTTTGGGGAGGCCACATGAACGGGGGACCGGCGTATTTTACGTCTATCACGGCAATTGCTACTGACATTGAGAGAGTGACTGGGTTGAAGACTCAACTTCCAGGGGGGAGTATTGTACCATCCCGTTATCCCACCGATGGCATTCATGCATGATTCGAGTGACGCGGAGCACGGCTAGTCCAATGCCAGACTGGGACGAATGATACTCTATTCTATGTACATCGACCTCATACGAACGCGAGCTACGCCAGGTTAATAGGATTCAGCACGTCCAGTTCTAGAGAGTTTCATCTAGTCTGATCAAAGGGTTCCAGCGTTGAAAATACGAGTAACCCATTTGCAGCCTCATCAAAGCTTTGCAAACTCATCTCCAACCGTAATCTTGCTCGCCTTTGTCCGGCTCATCTCTGCCATGACAGAAACGTGCTTGCTCAACGCGACTAGTTCGCCTTGCTCGTCGAGCACGCGCACAACGGTATCCCAGCGACCGTTATAAATCTTGTGGCAGACGATTTCGGTAAACAGCCACTCGGCGTTTTTGGGGTCCTTTTTTATCTCTATGGACATGCACAGCGTCGGAAAGACGTACTTGCTGAGGTCGGACATTGTGGGATCGAAGTTGAGAGGAGCAGGGAGGAACTGCCATGTTTGTTTGTTAGAAGGTCAAGCAAACCAACGCTAAGCGAGCGAAACTCAATGCTTACAGTATCGCAAACATTCCCCAGACTAATCACATCGAGTTTCTGATTCGGGTCCTGCCATTGCATCCACGTCTCCTTCACGTTCAGCGCGTCTTTGCCCTTGCGACTCCAGACTTGCGTCTTGCCCTCCTTTCGCTTGAGAACGCGCATCTTGGCCGACACCGGCATCAGTCTGAGTAACAGCGGGGGATACTGGGTCTCGTCGCAGTCGCGTTCGCGGTTGGGTATTTCGTGCGCCGCCATCACGGGCGGAACCTCGATGGACGGCCCATATTCCGCCGCGAGATTGCCCTGAATCACCGTGGCCGTCGTGCATATCTCACCCGCGGGATTGCGCAGTTTGACTTCGACGGTTGAGTAGCGTTTGCCATGGCTAAGCTCAGTGACAGTAAGCACGACGCGCCCTCGCGGCGCGGGCTGTACAAAGTGCACGTCGCTGCTAATCGGGTCCGGCTGCGGCGTCGCGGGGTATTTGGAGAGGAAGAATGTGCGGACGGTGGAGAAGATGAGGCCGGTGGTGAAGCCCCCATGGGCGTGTCTGGGGATAAATGTTAGATGGTTTTCGCTCTGATCAGGAAGCATGGCACACTGACAACCCGCCGCACCAGTCCCATGGAACGTTGGCTTCAAACTGGCTGTCGGAGCCCGGAACCGCCGTCACCCGCGTCGCATCTGCGAAGGACGTGGTCTTTTTCTTTGCGATCGCATTCGCCATGGATGTGCCATGAATACTGACTGTGCAGACAGCCACTATCCGTAGGAGAACATAAACTGAACTGAGACAAAACACCACATGCCAAGCGCTGTACGCGGGCAAGCGAGGCAGAGCTCTAAGTTGCCGAGGTATCTTAGCCGCTTAGTCCACCGGCCAGATGCTTACAAAAGGAATCTTACAGTGCAGAGTCGAGCTTGGCATGGCAGCTTAATACAGCCATTGATCACATCCTTTATATTGCTAGTTTCTTTTCTTATCTCGCGAGGTATACTTACTTTCCTTATCGACGCATATCAGAGTTGCGGGGAAGTAATTCGGGCTAAGCAAATAACTACATATGTTTACATGTATGTACTAGAGAGAACAACAAACCCAGGATGCACTATTACTGTCAAATAATTAGGTCTCGAACATATATCAGATATAATCTACTCAGAGTATAGTTATTGCATATACACGAACCATGTACGAGCACATAAAACTACCAGGGTTCATCCGCCATACTTTTCCGTCGCTCCCACAATGTCCACGCCCAATGGGAATCCCGGGGAGATTCAGCACCTCGTAAAACCAGGCAGCGGCTTACAAATACACAACACCATAGACTGTCAGATGGATGATCCAACAGAAGTAGTCGTTCGGCGATCGGCGAGAACAGCCCCGATGTCTGTGTGTCCCGCGGGCATTAAAAGCATGGATGCGACAAGCACTCAACCTCCTTGGCCAGAAACACCCTTCCACTGACAAACAAAACAGAATCCTGAAAATGGCTTCAAGAAATGTAATCGTCTTCGGCCCTACTGGCGCAGTCGGCTCTGCTGTGGCCACTACAGCTGCCTCCCTCGGGGCAAAAGTCTCTCTCGCAATGCGCGACACCTCCAAGCACATCGACGGTCTGACTAGCGAGCAGGAGCAGCGGAGCGGGTACAAGAGAGTCTATGCAGATCTCTGCAAGCCAGATTCCCTCCGCGCCGCGGTTGCAGAGACTGGTGCTTCGCATGCTTTCGTCTACACTGTGTTTGCAGAGTCCCCCGACCATATGCGATCCAGTGCTGAAGCGCTGAAAGCAGCAGGGATCAAGTTTGTCTGTATTCTGAGCAGCTTCAGTGTCCAGGGCGATATATACGCGGTCAAACCCGATGATTTTATTGCATTTGGGCACGCCCAAGTGGAGATTTCCTTCCGGGAGGTGTTTGGACCGCAAGGATATGTCGCCGTGCGCCCTGCATTCTTTGCCAGTAATGCTTTCTGGTGGAGGCGCGCGCTGTCAGAAAGAGGAGAGGTGAAGTTTCCTTTCCCAGAGCTGCGACTTGACTGGATTTCGCCCGAGGATATTGGCGCAGTGTGCGGGACCATTTTGGCTGTCGGCAGCGAAACGGAAAATGCGGTTCTCCTTCTTGGGCGGGAGGACCTTTCTATCTCTGGCGCTGTAGGAATAATCGGAAAAGCTATTGGAAAGGATGCCAAGGTATTCAGAGTGAGCCAAGAAGAGGGCATACAGATCTTAGCCAGCGAGAGCGGTATTCCTGAAGTAGTAGCGGGGGTTTTGGTGACCCAACTTGGATATTTGAATGACAATCAGGATCGTCCCCAGATTCCGCAGCTTGAGGAAGCGAGGGGAAATATTGAGAAGTATCTCAAGCGGCCTCCGAAAAGATTCGCAGAATGGGTACAAGGGAATAAAGAGAAATTCGCCGCTGCTTAGACATGCTCTTGCAGTCTCTCGCAGCACTTTGCTTCTGGTAGTGTTTATGATGCGAGTTATCTATCTCCCTGAAGTTTGTTCTAGTTTGATCCTTATAATATTCTCCCACGTAATTGTTCTTTATTCCGTGTTATATATTTCTAATCCTGGCCAAGACTGACTCTTATAATAAGCTTTTTGAATTGTATTAATGAATAAATGAATTATGTCTTTTGTAGTACAAGAATTATTCTGGTTCTCAAATTGGAACCATTTGCAGCGCAAGCGACGAGAGGGATGGAGATTCATACATATGTCAAGTATATAATACGCTTAGCAAAGGATCAACGTTTACAGATCCCACTCTGCTAAATTTGTACACTATTTCTGCATATAACGACACCCAGCACTCACAAAATACAGCCGACACAGCTGACTAGCTCGGCATACACATCATTCACACGCAAATATCAGAACACCCTGCTGAGAATCCCAAAGGAGCCTACTTGCTACTCTTTCTGCACAAACGGATTTGGAATCTGAACACAAGTCGAGGCATGAGCATGGAAAAGTATCCAGTCGATCAAGGAAATCCGGTCTAATCCATGTGGAGGTCCCCTCTCCATTCCCCGCAGTTCTCCAGTCTAGACCTGCGATGGGATCACACACGAATGGACATTTCTTTAAATGAAATCCTCTTCGATGACGGAGAAGTCTTGATTTTCACAAATTATAGAAATTCTCGGCATTCCCTCTAAGAACAACCTGCACCTAAACTGTGTACTGACAGAAATGCCTGGCATCGAGCTGCGAACCCAAGGCCTGGCCGTGAACGACGGCCCTCTCCTTCCCGAGAACATTGACTTTCTAACACCTTCCTCGCCCTCTGAACCTCTCGATGTTCTTCGTGCTCGCTACGAGCAAGATGGTATGCTCCTTGTAAAAGGCCTCATACCGCGAGAAGATGTTCTTCGCGCGCGCACAAAATACTTCGAGATGATGGCGCCTTCCGGCGTCCTACAGCAGAAGACACAGCCGGTACAAGGGATCTTTAATACAAACCGCTCCCCAGATGACTTTCCCGGTATTGGAGCAGGAGCAACAGGAAACAACGGCCGTCCTGGCGGTGACAGTGCTCAGGCGTTTGTCGATCTGGCTATCCAGGCTCATTACGAGGACTGGTACAAAGAGGACTTGGCAAGACATCCAAGCTTGGTCGACTTTGTGGCCAAGTTCACCGGCTGGAAGGATAGTACGCTCGGCTTGAAGAGGTCTCTACTGAGAAACAATGTGCCCGGCACCAAACCTATTGGCGTTCATTATGACCAGATATTCCTGAGATACGGGGAACCTACCAGCGTTACCGCCTGGGTGCCAATAGGGGATATCAGTTTGACAGGCGGAGGCTTAATCTATCTCCAGGACGGTATGAATACGGCCCAAAGAAGACAGTATGAGATGCTAATTATACGTGGGTTTGGCACAGGAAACGCCGTGGGAACGCAGATCGAGCAGGACTTTACAGCAAAAGCACTCGAATCCGGTCTGACCGAGGAACAAGCCAAGAATGCATTCAACCAGAACATGATGTCTACCGGCCTGCTCTCAGAGCATCCTGCAGAATTCGCTCGAAACTACAACCGCCGCTGGCTGGTGTCAGCATATGAAGCTGGAGATGTGGTGTTGCACAAGCCGCATGCTGTATATTTCCGTGTTCTACTTTAGTTTCTGTGACTTTTCACTAATATTCTGCAGATTCACGCCTCAACAATTAATAATGACCCGGACAATGTGATTCGGCTGGCAACAGACCTGAGATTTGTGGACGAGTCGAAACCCTATGATACGGTGAGTTGATACTCATATAATAGGTGTGGTGACTGACAGATGTTTAGAGATGGACAAAGTACTATGAGTTTAATGATGGGGTTTAAGAAGTGCCGTTTAGTTGTTGCTTCATCTAAGCATTTCATTTCAACTAAGCTCTCGGGGTCCACTTAATAATGCAAGCACACTGATCTTTTCCTTCGTCCATTTGCAAGACAGGCTAATCTAGTATGCATTCAACTATCATTATGTCTATCAAACATACGCGTCTATCAAAGCCAAAAAATCATCTCTACATGTCAAATGACCAAACTCATTGGTTTTATTTGTTAATTGAAAAATAGCAATTTCATTCAGAACATCCGTTTATCGTGGGACAGGGCGGACACCCCAATTGAAGGTAGAGTCGTTTTGAGCGCCTGCAGGCTTTCCCCAGCCACCGCCACCTGTTATGATGCATTAGTAACGCCAATGAAGTGTGTGTGTGAGACAGACAGAGAGAGAGAGAGTAATTAGTGACAGCACAAGCAGCTGACTTACCAGGCGAATTGATTTGAATGTAATCACCAGCATTCAGCGACACGACAGCCTTTGCCCCGATATTGATCTTCTCCAGTTTACCCTCGGCATTCTTCTTGAATATGTAATTCACACCCACGCTTCCAGGCTCCGCTCCTTCAAGAGCGTAGGGGCTATAAACTCGCCTTTCGGATAGAATACTGAATTTCATGGGAAGCCGAGCCTCAACTTCGCGCGTCACCCCGTCTCCACCATTGTACAGCCCTCGGCCCCCTGTGCCACGATTAATGACATCTCGCCGTACAATTACCGGGGTACGTTTCTCAATGACTTCCGGGTCTGTCGCCTTGGTGTTGGTTGAGTGCACATTCACTCCATGTGTGCCATGCCACGTTGGACCTGCTCCACTGCCGCCGCCAACCGTCTCGCCGTAGTTCCATCCAGGAGTAACAACCCCTGTCAAAGGATCCTTGCCGCCCATTCCCCAGCCCAGACTATTCGCACATCCCTGACTGCCTGCAGCAGCGCCAAATGCTTGCAGAATGACGTCTGTCACTCGCTGACTCGAGATTGTCGAGCCGCAGATAGCCACAGTCGACGACGGGTTGAGGATTGTGCCTTCTGGAATGCGGATTTCACAAGGATACAAACATCCCTGGTTGAGAGGAATATCCATGTCGACCATGCAACGAAGGACGTAGATGATAGCCGAGTGAGTGATGGATATCGGCATATTCATGTTTCCATACGTCTGCGCCCCAGTGCCTGCAAAGTCGAAGACGGCCGTCCCATTCTCGCCATCAATGGTGATTTCCACCTGCACGGCAGTACCGTCGTCGAACCAGTCTACTGCTTTGAGCGGTTTGCCGCCAGTCTTTACATGCAGCTCCTTAAACAACCTCCTGATGGCGTGCTCTGCATTACGTTGAATTCCTCCCATGTAGAGATGTACGATAGGAAGGGTAAATTCTTCACACAGCCGTTTGATCAGAAGAATACCGCGCTGATTCGCAGATATTTTGGCTTTGATATCAGAGATGTTATCACCAATTCGACGAGTGGCGCTGCAGCCTGGGTGTTCTGCCACTTTATCGAACAACTCCCGGACTTCAGTCTCTAGGAAATTGCCTTCACTGACAATCTTAATCGACTTTACGGCCATGCCTTCCTGCCACAGCTCTTTCGAGTCAGGGATCATGCTGGTAATGCCGATTCCCCCAATATCTGTGTGATGCCCGCGGGAAGCGACGTAGAAAATCAGTTGGTTGTTGTAAAATGCTGGTGTGACAACAGTCAAGTCGGGCAAATGTGTTCCACCCGCTTCAGGGTGGTTAGTAAGAAGCACATCTCCAGGTTTCAGCTTATCACCCCACAACCTGTGCTGGTACTGTATAGCGAACTGCATACTGCCCAGGTGGACGGGAATGTGTGGTGCATTAGCCACGAGACCTCCGTCAGGCGAGAAAATTGCGCATGAAAAGTCTAGTCGTTCTTTTATACTGGTGCTAATGGATGTCCGCTGTAAGGTGTTGCCCATTTGTTCCGCAATGGACATGAACCGATTCGCAAAGCAGGACAGTTGGACGGGGTTTATTGTCTCTGCGCTGATTTGCGCTGGTGTTGATTCTTTTCCAGTTATTTGGTCGATTATGATGTGCCGTCCTGTGAGATAGCATTCGTAATCTGGCTCGATAAGGATGGTCTGCGTCTGATCTGTGATTATGGCTGGCCCGACGATGTGCGCGCCTATGGATAAACTGTCGAGTTCATATACAGAGGTCGATATCCATTGATCATTGATAAAGACCTTTTGGTGCGTCTTCGGAGAAGCAGCGTTCTCTCCAGAGGACCTAGCAGCTGCCAGTTCATCTGACACGGATTGACTTTCTTTTTCATTGAAGTTCTTTGCTGTTGCTCGCACACGAATACTATCTACCACAATTTCGCGGCTCGTAGTGAATGCAAACTCGCGGAGATGCAAGCGCGTGAATGCAGTGCTGTAGTCGCCATCAGATGGTTTCTCGACGCTTAAACTGGTATCCATTCCCTTGTACTGCAGATTTAGGAATACCTCGAACTCAATTGTGTCGCCAATGATATCCTGACTTCGTAATTCTTTCTCCAATTTCGATTTAATTGCGTTTTCTCGTTCCTCGACTAGAGAAAAGCTTTCAGCAGATAATGTGACTGACAGAGACTCGCTAGCCTCTGAGGTAATCTCGGCTAGACTGATTCCATACGCCGAAAGAAGAGAGGAGAAACGGTGGATGAGAATTCTGCGGATGCCGAGATTCGATGCAATGGCACAGGCGTGTTCTATATTTTCGCATCATTGTCAGTTCCTCTCAAAACCTAATATTCATGGGTCTAACGTACGGCCACCGGCTCCGCCAAAAGAGACCAAATTATGATCAAAAGTCACAAATCCCCTCGCTTCAGTTGCATTACGTATTGGTCGACACATGCTCTCGTTAGCGACCTTGATAAAACCCAGCGCAACCTGTTCCGGCGTGAATTTGACCGCAGACTCGGCATTCACAGCCTGGGTTAACTCGGCGAACTTCTCTGCCACAATATCGGTGTCCAATGGTTCGTTGGCCTGCTCACCAAAAATGGCAGGGAAGGAAGATACGACCAAACGGCCGAGGAAAAGGTTCGCATCGGTGATGGTCAGTGGCCCACCCTTTCGGTAGCATGCAGGCCCTGGATGTGCACCAGCGCTCTATCATCACCAACTGTCAGTATATAGCTTCTCACAGAGGACTGGATTCAAGTCCATACCTCAGGTCCAACTGCCAACAAGCCGTTTCTCACAAACAGCTTCGATCCTCCGCCTGCTGCTACTGTATTCAAGTTCAGCATTGGGGTGTAGACCTTGCGTTCGGAGATTGTCGTGTCGCTAATATGATCGAATTTACCATCATAGCGACAAACATCGGTACTTGTGCCGCCCTTGCCATAGTTAGAAAGCGCATCTGCTCTATGGATGTCTGTATAACTTACCATGTCAAACCCTATCAGCGCCTTCGGGTCTTTCAAGTCGTAGCACGATTTTGCAACACCAACAACACCGCCAGCGGGACCGCTAAGCAAAGCGGCGTTTCCCGTATATTTCTGTGCCGGACGCAGCCCGCCGTCCGATGACATGAACTCGACTCTCCGGGGAGGAACTGCAAACCCGCTTAAAAAGTTTTCTACATATGTGCGCACTATGGGTGATAGGTATGCATCTGTGCACACTGCAGTCGCTCGTTGGAGCACTTTGATGCGTGGACTGATTTTAGACGAGAGTGAGATGGACTCGAATCCCTCTTCCTCTGCAATCTTGCCGGCGATTTCTTCGTGATCTAAAAAGATAATGTCAAATTTAAAATACAGCCGTCTTTGCAAAGAATCTCGTACCTGGGAATATATGTGAATGCATGAAGCAAACTGCAATCGATGTAAAACCGGCATTGCGAAGTTGCCTCAGCTGCTGACGAGTCGATTCCGTATCTATAGGCTGTAAAACACGAATAATTTCACCGCTGTTCGTTTTCACCAGCGCTGGATCTGTGTCATCAGCTGGCTGTTTAGGGAACGGGTCTAATTCATAATTTTCTATCGTCACTCGTTCTTCAACTTCTACGACCTGGTCGAAAAGGACTTTAGGTTTCCGGATATTCAAGTCAAAAAGCTTTGGACGAGAGCCGTCGCCTATTTCACACAAGTCCCTGAATCCTAATGGAAGAGCAACGCTCGATATTAACAGTCGTTCTTATTTTACTTCACTATGCATCCAGTGAATCTTACCTTTGGTAGTAAGAAGAGCAAATCGCTCTCCTTTGTGCTCTAGAAGTGCATTTGTAGCAATTGTAGTTCCAATACGGCATGACTCTATACTAGATTGTCAGTATGAAGTCTGCAGCATGTTTTAAATCCACTTCGTTGATGCCATACCAATGGAAGATGCATCTAGCTTCTCGTCTGCTGGTATTTGGCGGCCTTCAACCGTTTGCAACAGTCTCCGGATTGCTTCTGTTGGCGCGTCACGATAATTCTGAGGATCTACCGATAGCAACTTGAATACTAGGTCGCCTCGGCCATGTATTTGAGCAATGACATCGCAGAATGTACCACCCCGATCTAATGCATACGTCAGATCAATCTTATCTTGCCACTACCATCGTTTCCATACCTATCGATATCCTGACGCCAGGATTCTGGCTGTGTCCATTTGCACTCGCCATGCCTAATCTTCACTCGGATTGTTCTGATATGCGAGATGACTCACTAGAATGAGCCTCAGAAACAGTTGTCTCAATTCTCACCGAGTAAGAATTTTTCCACTTTGTCATTTGCACACGAACCACCCGCCAAACACTACCTACTCAACCGTCTTACTTACCATTTGAGTGCCCGGTGGGTCTGGAGTCTTCGTAGTCAACACCACCGACCCGATATCGCATGGCAAGGTCCCAAAACACGTGGCGAAATTTGCTTATCCATATTACTTGCATAATCTGATTGGACTAGACTCATGTTAATACTTTCAGCATTCTTTCACATTACGGCCTAATCATTTCTGGGAAGTTAGAGCCTCCGGACGCATCACGCTCGCCCGCCCTTGATAGCCAGAGGCGGCCAGAATAAGCAACAAAAGAGCGGGGAGTTTTCGTCTAGCGCAAACTCAAACTAATTTGTTTTCGGGCACTTGTCCGAGCGGATTCAACCGCCGCCTGGCCTGTTCTACTTTGATTTGCTTGCTGAGACTGTTAGTCCTATTATGCAAGCCTTTTATGCCCTAAGTCGCGGGCTAGCCTGCGGCAAAGTTGCTCGTTTCCCTATCTCTGATGTCGGACGAGGTATTGCCAACGCCGATCACAGAGCATCTACAGGCTGCTCTACTCATTTGCAGTCAGTCGGCTTAGGGCTGGGCATAACCACGAGACCGGAGCCATTAGTTATTCCTCCTAGGATAGTTTACTAATAGTTAGGATACAGCGTGTATAAGAGCGGAAAAGATGACGAAAAGAAAAAAAAATTACAGAAAGACTAAACACGAGGCATTTCTTACCATCTCGAAGCCGGCTCTCTAGCGGGGAGCTTATTTGTTGGATTCAGAGCATAGCGGGCGATAACGAACCGCCCCTCCTCTATCACGCCATTGAGTCTCTTTTTACTCGTCGGACTTTTCTTGTTTCTGTCCCTCCTCTTCCTCGTTTTGGCCAATTCAACGGCGAAAGCGGGTAGATAACCCGTCCCGTATATTTTCTAAAAGAGGAGAAAATTTTTTTATAAAACTGTTAGCTCAGCTGTTGCGTATGGAATACACGTACCTCGTCTTGACTAGAATACTAGCTCAATCACGCCATTCACGCGCAACTCCCGGCAGTTTGGTTAGCCAACATAAAGCCGGCATGTGGCGCGGTCCAAGCTTGAAGCTGTTTTGTCCATGGAATAAATCTAGTCATCAAAGCACTATATATATCTGAACCATGCCTATATGTCTGCCTCGAGACGGCCCGAAGAAACATTTTTGAAAACTTATTGCTCAAAACATACTGAGTCTATTCACCCATCGCCGCGGTTGACATGGCTGCCGCTACATACTCCGGAGACCAGAGTGTCGCCGCAAATGTTCATGATTCCAAGCCTCATAAGAAACGTTCATTGGGAAAAAAGATTCTCGGCGTCCTTTGGGATTCACTAGATGACAAGCCTCCCGAGGAGCACCGTCTTGTGAGGAGGCTTGATTCATGCTATCTGATTTGGGCATGTTTCTACTACTTTGTCATGTATCTCGACTCCAGTGAGTGCCCGCCATCTTTCTGTTTCTCTTCCTGTATTATCTTGCTAGACCTTTAATATCGCGATCATCATACTAACGGCCAGTGTCTAGCAAACATCAGCAATGCCTACGTCAGCGGTATGAAAGAGGATCTTAACATGTATGGCAACCAGCTAAACTGGATGACAACCTGCTGGACCATTGGTAAGTAGGGTTCGACGACGTTGCAATACCCAGGTATTGTGCGTTGCATGGCTAATCGTCCACAGGCTACATCGTCGGTACCCTTCCCTCTCAATTCATCCAAATGCGCATTCGCCCCTCTCGTTGGCTTCCTACCCTGGAATTGATCTGGGGTGGCCTGGTTATGTGCATGGCTGCCGCTCCAAACTACCAGACCATCTACGCTATTCGGTTCCTCGTTGGACTCTGCGAGGCCTCCGCTTACCCTGGTATGATGACTTTGCTCGGCAATTGGTACACGCCGCAGGAACTGGGCAAACGATCCGTTATCTTCCAGCAGAGCTCAGCCGCTGCTCAAATGTTCAGCGGCTTCTTACAGGCTGGCATCTACAACGGTATGAATGGCACATCCGGACTGAAAGGATGGAGATGGTTGTTCATTTTCGACGGCGTCATCTCTATTCCCATCGCGTTCTTGGGGTTCTGGTTGATCCCCGATGCGCCTTCCAATTCACGAGCTTTCTATCTTAAACAAGTCGACAAGGAAGTTGCGATTGCGCGGATGAAGCGTGCTGGGCGAGCTGCCCCCAAGGGAATAACATGGCCAACATTGAAGAAAGCCCTGACAAATTGGCCCCCATACGTGATAGCTGTCCCATATGTGTATGTTTACCTTTGTTCACCACTTCGTCGTATGTAGCTAATGAGACCAGGTCATACGTCCTCGCTCTCCACATCGCCTCTTATATGAATCTCTGGCTCGAGTCACTGGACATCTACAGCACGGCGAAAATCAACGTCATTCCATCAGGAGGCTATGCGATCGAAATCGTCATGGCCCTTGTCTATGCTGTAGCCTCCGACGCGCTGGGAGTGCGATGGCCTGTGATTATGTGCGGCGCAGCTTTTGGCTTGCTCGGCGGCATATTGCTGTCAGTATGGGATATCTCTTTCGGCGCAAAGTATTTCGCCTGGTACATGACATTTGCACCTGTCGGAACTGGTGCATTACTTTTCGCCTGGGGCAATGAGCTGTGTGGTCAAAGTGCGGAAGAGAGAGCAATTTTGCTGGGCTGGTTGAATACCATTGGGTATGTCTTCTATGCCTGGGTGCCTCTTTATGCCTACCCTGCCGAGCAGGCGCCGCACTACAAGTATGGATACAAAGTCAATGCAGCCTTGTGGGGGATATATCTCATTGGCATTCCGGTTATTGTCTGGTTTTCAGTAAAGTTTCCGACCAAGTCAGCGCCGCAGTCGGAGCCGGACCAGGACGTGGAATACATTGATGAGAAATTGGACAAAGGACAGAGTCCTGCGGAGACTGTCACAGAAGTTTAGTCGCGCCCGCACTGGAAAGCTTTACAACCATTCAAGTTTTAGTTAATTGTGGACAATATAGTTCCAAATGCCAATTTTTGTATTCATTAAGCTTTCACGGACATTTAATGTTTTGTATCAAGCGGAAAGCTACGGAAAGCTACAGCGGCTGGAACTAAGTCTATGCCGTTAAAGTGGAAGTGCCATTGCAGCTTTATAGAGCCTTTTTTATTCTAGAAACAGTCTATAGAAGTCAATACAAAACAAATTTGGATAAGTATGCATCAAATCGGACTTAACCTTTCTACGGTAGACGAGTATTGAACGCGCTGGTCACGATGCTTGGGGTCAAGGCCTCTACACCAGTCGCCGGTGGTCGAGAACAAGACCAAAACCGTTGGCCTATAGGAATATTTAGCTAGATGGATTTGACAGAATTCCATTCCACGACTTTGTTATTGTCCATCTACGGTAACACAAACATTCAGTTTATTTTGTGTTACACTGCCGTAGACCCCACTGAACTGGGCCGGAAAACTTAATTGACAAGCTTTCAATGAGACAAATGGGTGAACACAATTTGGCATTTTATAAAATATGTACACCCACTCCATGAATGAGTGTTGACTAATTCCATTGATTTCAGGGACTTGCTTTATAAAGCCTTCTGGAGTGAGGTTCTTTATTTGGAACATAATCTACCAACAATCCTGACTACGAGAAACTCCGTGCAAAACTCCGGCAATGCTGGCATATCAAAGGTAAATCACGTAGCACGGAGTCTGCTGAAAGTCCGCCTAGATGCATATTTCTGGCAAAGGATATTGACACAATCAGCTATTGTTATTCTTGTTTTTTTCTGGTTGCTTTTCGAAGTGCCTTTGAATAAGTACATGGGATGCCCCCACGTCTAATCTGTGCCCTTGTCTCAATCACAATTTCAGACGGCCACATGAATGTTGCGATTAAAATGCTGTCGGCAGTAATTTTTTGCGCCCTCTTAACACGGCCTGCCATCGCGCAGTCCGTCACGAGTCTTTTTCTGCCGGATATGCAATCACAAATACTAGTTGGATCAGTGATTGGAAGCGTATGGCATCTCAGTCATATTTGTATCACTAGAAGACTAATTACTCCAAACCCTGTGTAGAACGGTTCAATGACTACATATTCTATTGCTTGCCCTCCTGGTACTGGCGTTGAGAAATGTGGTATCGACGGCGCCTTGACAGCAATCGAGGGGCCTCATACAGCTATGATCGATATAATTGACACCGACGATGAGTATGCACAGCCTGAAATTGTCTTTTATCTTCAATCCATATATTAGGAGTACTGGTGATTGACTGATTGCCTTTGCTTCGATTAAGTATCTCTGCCTACATATCTTGCGACCTCGCCAGTTCTCCTACCGCGAGCTGTACCTCGACAATCAGTGGTTCAGGCGCCGGCAAATACACCGGTATTTCATTTAGTACTTTTACAAACGTATCAAAAATGTTCATACCCGTTACCTTAACCGACTCTTCCCCAGCCTCAAGAACTGATATCTCAGTTTCTGGTCCTGCGGCGACTCAGCCGCCAACGCCCAGCACAAACGGCGTTGATCGAACGAGAGGACACATCAATTGGTCTGTTAGAGGGCTAGCAGCAGCCTTAGCTTTGTTTGCAATATGAACGTGAAGCTGTATTAATTGGTATTTCGAGAGTGATGGAAAAGTCAGTCAAATTACCGCTTTCAAGACATTACAATGGCGGATATTGATTGTGATCTGCGTTACTATACGTACATATTCACATTACGAAGTGAGGGCATCAGAAACATGGCAAAGATTGAACACAGCTATTAAAATGTAAATATATCATAAAGTCCCTAAAAATTCGCGACGCCGCTTTCCTGTATCATTATGGCCGGTTGAAAGAAACTACGCCACGTTTTCTGTCTCCCAAAACGTTTCACAATAGCACATACTTTCCGTAATTAAAGCTGTTAAGCCGAGTCTAGGAGCCTAATGGCATCGCTTTCGTCGTCCAGAATTTTGACATCAGTAGCTAGGCATATTCGAAGACTGTATAGGAACGGCAGATTCCTAATCAAGCAAAGGATCACACAAAGCCATGCGAGAGCTAAGAACACTTGACCACCAGTTGCAGATATGTCATACAGATCTCCATGGTAGTTGAGCAATGTCACAAAGCCGGTGGCCATAAACGTCAATATTGAAGCTGTTATGAGCATTATTGTGAGGCTGGTCTAGGTTCACCTGTTAGACCAATCTACCGTAGTACTCGTCTCTTTGAGAAAGTAGCAGTACAAAATTTCAGTAGGAAGATAGATAGGTAGAAGCTTACCAAGCTGATCGTACGACTGACAATGGGATATAAATAATTAGGCCGAGGAGAAAATAGAAACCCATCAAATAGGGTGCCGACGCCCATTAAGACAATGTTGATTATGAAAAAGACTGAAACTGTCTTGGAAGTAGAAGACGTCCAGACAAAATCCGAAATGACCGCGTATGGCCAATCAATATCACCCTGTCCGTTGCCGTTCGTAGCGAGGCTCTTTAGCAGTGCCGAAGCCAAATCAAAAGCGAATGGCACGACAGGTTGAGTGCACATCGTAGTGTTCCGACGCCCTTCACTATCGTAGTATCCCGCACAATAGGTCAACATATGTACCGTGTAGAATTCGTAGACGCCAAGGTCTGCAGCTAACAATAATCCATTTGGATTTGGGCTGGGGTTCGTTTTCAGTTTTGATACATCAAGCTAGGTGTTGAATTGATTCGTTAAAGTCAATAATAGGTATAGACCGCTGACGCGGACCAATGATGTACTCACAAGTATGATATACAAATCTTCCAAGACACCACCGCATTGAGTACCGGCAAATGCAGTAATCAAGACCAATACGAATGCTGCCAACGAGAGCACCCTGGCCAAAATATCCCCGAGGGCCATGACCAAGCGTTAGTGAAATCACCCTACTAGGATAGCGACTTTCCTCTGAGATTTTTTTTTTTTCCTTCTGCGAGCGTGCGTTCTCTGACATGGCGATTTGGATTCATGGGAACCCAAGTAGTTCCTTCGCTACAACTGACCCAAGTTATTTAGCAGATACTTTGTATTTGTTCTCACACTCTACCTCAGTCCTCATTATCTGCGCTAGAACGGAAGCCAACCGTGAACTGAGCATACCGCAGAAACAGTATCTGCATCGTGAATACCGGTATCCGTGGGCCGGACGAATCAAGAAGAGGGACCTATTAGAATGTTGCTCTCGATCTGCAGGCCATAGATCTAGTTAATTATTATATTGTAATAGGCTATGTGCATAAATTAACTTTCTCAGTTTCGATCATTCTAGACTTATTTTAGCAGAGAACGTACATTCTTGTTTTCTGCTGCCTTCTGGAATCGGTAGGTTCTGTTTGTACGAATGAATAGTCGCACACCACGAAAGAAAACACGGCATACACAATTTTGGATAACCCTTGCATCGTGGGCTCCTCACCTCAGTGTCTCGCATGTTTATGTATAGTTTGAAACGCTGATCGACACAAACCACTCAGATAATAGGTCACTTTGTCATACCCATTGCACCACTGTGGATGTTATTTCCGACGAATCATTGCCTCGGAAGATTTGGAAAATAATACCGATATGCCCTACCCCTGGACTCCGGGTTTCAACGTCCCAAGTATGTCGAATGTTTATTTTCCCACCGCATAGAGTAGATCATCCACATCTCTATATGTGAACTTGTATAAGTATGTAAATAATGACCTGCATTTGGTGTAACATACAATATGGGACCTTCTCATACCTCTTTTTTCGACGTCAGCAGCAAAGGCAACATGGATTGGTAAGATTTGGGTATTATTCGTCCGGTCAAGGTTGTGATCCGATTCTGGGAGGCAAAATCGAAGCCCATTTTCTACTGGATTCAATTAAACTTGCTTTAACCAAGAGCCCAGTTAGCCCAAACATCTCACGCAGCTGCCCCACGTGGAATATTCTTGCGGATGGCGCCGATATTGTTTGGAATGGACAAAACCAATGCATGTTTGATAGTGGTGCCTCCTTTATGGGACCTTGTATATTTCAATTTTCCGGGGCACGTGAACAGACTAGAAAATTCCACCGCCACAGATATACGTAGTAGGGGATGGAGAATTCAATCAATTGTGTAGGCTAAAATATTATATCAATCTTAGTATATCTTAACTAATTTGATACCCATATATCGCCTACGTACCCCCTTATTATCTCAAGTGAGTGGCAAATACTTGAAGGGCAGATGCCAGACAACAGAAACCAACATTATGGACCAATACTCCTCTCTACATGCAACTGCGTACGGAATACTTGACCACCTTTATATCTGACCCAAATATTCCTCGTTACGTCATTTCATTGTTTATCGACGGATCTGGCTCTCGGGTGCGGAACGGCGCTGAGGATCGGAGCCTCCTGGCGCGTCGACCCATCCTTTGCCTAATTGTGCTAAAAGGCCTCAGAAAGGCGGCTTCGGCTAAGTGGGAATCAATGAGCGGTTTCATAAATGTGTATACGAAATCCAAAATCTCGAGGCTTAGATAGATAATCTGCTCTTTTTTCTCTTCTTCTGTGCGATGTGAACGAGATGACGTTCTAAGAACCCAGCTTCATCGACAAGGTGCACTAGGAAATACTGGTGGACTCACATAATGGACTTGTGATAGATCAGATACCAACAGAAAGTGTAACACCTGTTGATGTTTAATAAGTAAAATATCCAGCAATCAGCTGGCAATAATTTCCCGTCGACCAACCGGAGCGGAGCCCCTTGCAGAAAGAAGTGGAGATTAATCGGTACCTTCATTATCATGATACACGTTTTAATTTAGCTTCGCGCAGGGGTGGGTATGATCAGAATCCCCGAAGGTAAAATCAAAGTTCTCGGTACATTCTGAGCTTGCCTTATTCCATCCCTTCGCTGAGAAGGTAATAATTCAGACAATTATGAATCATTGATTATTCATATCCTATATTCCGCGAAGATCGAACACAGCTTTGGCTTATTTACTAGGGCTCGATAGGACTCACAGCCTAATAATCACCAAGAGCGAGATCCGAAATTGCCCACGAAATGAGGCGACAATGGAACCGTCGGCCGGTCTAGCTCAGTGCAGAACGGACATATCTACTAGGTTAATCCCTTTCCTTATTAATTTGTTTCGCCATGCTATTTAGCCGCCGGCTGGTGACGTTCTGTGGGCAAAAGTAAATTGGCATATATTGACAAATACTATACCCGTATAAGCCTGCATCAGCCAACCACCATCACCCAACACCATTTGGGATACGCCACTGTACCAAGTTTATTGGTCACTTTAATGACCCTCTGCGGTCATGAAACGATTCGTGTAGTACGCATTTATCCTGATTAATAGCGGTATTGATATGTTTTTAGTAGGGACTAGATGGATTAACCAGAGGGGCTGTAATGCAAGATGGGCATGTATATAAGTGAGAATCGTCTCAGCCTGGCTTTTATTCTGCCGTTCAATCAATCGTTCAATCATTCGTTCATTTGCAGAGGTGTATACCTTTTCCATTCTTTTTTTCGATTCTTCTACTCGTCACTCTTTTTCGTCCAAACCATCTTCACCTCTTAAGTTGTATTTTTTTGCTTCTCTCACCACCGGCTGGAAAAATGAAGTTCGACTATCTTCCACTTTTGGCGCTGGCAGGCTCGGCGACTGCTTATCTTGCTACGACCACTGTGAGCTACTACTATGGATTTCGACTGCGTTTGTTTGTATTTTTTGCGTCTAACAACATTTGTAGCACTACTATGACGGCCAGGAGGGTGCCTGCGGTTGTGGCAGCAGCTCTGGTGCCGATTCATGGCAGGTTAGTAACCTTGTACGCCATCGGTATTCGTTCTGATTATTGACGCTTTCATGGTTTTAGCTGGGCATTGCAACCAACGTCTACACTGCTGCAGGATCTCAAGCGCTGTTCGACACCGATGACTCTACCTGGTGCGGAGCTGGATGCGGTAAATGCTACAACTTGACTTCTACTGGCGACTCGCCATGCAGCACCTGTGGTACAGGTGGCGTCACCGGTGACAGCATCATTGTCATGGTCACCAACCTTTGCCCATACAACGGTAATGAGCAGTGGTGCCCCCAGGTTGACAGCACCAACGAATACGGATACAGCTACCACTTTGACATCATGGCAGAAAGCGAGGTCTTTGGCGACAACGTAGTGGTTGATTTCGTGCCTGTTGCCTGCCCTGGACAAGCTACTACCGACTGGGAGACTTGTGTGTGCTACGGCGAGACCGACACCGATGAAACTCCTGTCGGACTAACGACTGCCGTTGATTCTGGAACTTCTGCTACTGCGGCTGTGGCTTCGAGCTCTTCCACTTCCACTTCTTCCACTTCAACTGTTGTGCCTGCCTCGTCGACAACTTCGGTCGAATCTTCGGAGCCTACCACCACTCTGGTAGAAGAAGTCTCTAGCGCCTCCTCGACACAAGCGCCATCCACAGCTGTCGAGGCAACTTCCTCTGTGGTCGAAGCATCATCTTCGACGTCTACACCAGTTGCTTCAGGAGATGCGGCGACAACCACAACCACCACCACTTCTGTCTTCGTCAGCACTGTAGTGACGGAAACTTCCACTATCTGGGCAGTGTCGGCAACCTCCACCGGCGCAGCAAGCTCGACATCTAGCAGTGCCGGTGCAACTCAAAGTCTCTACGGACAATGCGGTGGCATCAACTGGACTGGTGCTACGTCTTGTGTGTCTGGAGCGACATGCAAAGTGCAGAACCCTTACTACTACCAGTGTGTTAGCTCATCGGATTAGGAACATTTTCTGGATTCCTGAAATCTTAAAACTATGTTTCGGTCTTTTCTCTTCACTGTGAATGTTCACAATTACTTTTTACATTCTTTTCACTCAGTCGTCCCTGCATGGCGTGGTCAGGATCTTCACTAGCGGGTCGAGTATTTTGTATTATCATTATATATTCATACAAAAGATTGCAACAATTTGATCGCAAAATTTAGAATATAGACTATTGCACGTCAGAAACATTGTAGACTACTTGGAATGCAGGCGGATGCGCTCTTTCTAGCTAGATTTGATATAGATCATCGAGCTCTCTTGCGTTTTGCATACAAATATACACAGTGCGTTGACAAAAGTGTTAACACCACTGTAGACGGCCCCCCAGACTATATTGAAATTTAAACTATTATCAACTAAAACATTGAAGGCCTCTGGGAATTTAAATCAATAACATAAAATTAATGTATCATATTATCATAAGAAACCCCCTAAACACTTATTTTTTACATAATTTGTTAAAGATATTGAGGGTGTTACCACTTTTGTCCACGCCCTGTACAGTTACATAGACTGACCAAAATGACGATATTCCGCGAAGGTGTGTGTTAGGCGCTGCTTTGCTGTGACACGTAAATGATTGAGGTAAATTATATGCTATGCATGCATACAAATAAGAGAGTGTATAAGAAATAATATGTGTTAAATGTATGTGACAGATAAATCTTATGCTGCTGCCATCTCAATTTTCTTGCCCTTGACCGAGATCCATTCAACACTCAAAGCGCCAATAATGGATAAGGCACCCGTGGCAATTGCAACATAGAATGTACTTGTCAAAGCCGCATTATATGCAATCAAAACGGCAGGCAAATCTTCTTTCGTGATAACACTTTGGATCGCAGTAGCGCCAGTGTTCAAGACAATAGAAGGATCAAGACCAGTAATGTTAGCAGCGACGATATTACTAACAAGCTTGTTTTCAAAAACGTTTTCGCCAACAGCAACAGAAATTGCCCCACCAAGAGTCTGGCAGAATACTAATAGAGCTGTTCCAATAGCAGTATCATCACCCTGCAGACAGCTCTGTACCGCCATCATTGGCTGTTGCATGCCAAGTCCGACACCCATACCAAAGATAAACTGATATCCAATCCACAGACGTTGTGGTGTCTCAACATGAAACGTAGTCATTAAGCCGGCACCCACAGTCGCTATGATCGAGGCAATAATCATAATAGGAGCGTAATAGCCTATAAAGGTAACCAAAACACCTGCAATCAAAGAGAAAGCAACAACACCAAGAATCAACGGTAAATTCATGATACCCGATCTTACGGCGTTTACCCCCTTGATTGCTTGGAACCACATTGGAATCTAAAGCTGGGTCAGTCATAATCCGAAAGAGTTCTATGTCGAGGACTGAGGGTGCATGAAGATGAGAAGTGTCGGCAAAAGTATTTGGACATACGTAGTAAACCATAATGAAGAAAGCAGCGCCGATACACGCAGCAAAAGCTGTACTACCCCAGATGGTACGCTTCTTCATAATGCGCGGTGGAACCGTGGCCCGCTCTTGTTTCCACATTTGAATACCGATGAATGCGGCAATCAAGATACCAAAAACAACGAACAAGGCAATTATCCGTCCACTGCCCCAGGCATATGTTGTACCTCCCCACTGGAGAGCGAGAAGAAGACAGATAACACCTGGAATGAACATTGCGCTGCCCTCTATGTCAAGCAATCGAGCTTTCTCTTTCCATGTCAAACTTCCGCGTTCATTTTTTGTATCCGGTGGGTGAAAGAAGATGATAATAAAAAGTGCGGTTACGGCACCAAAAGGCAAGTTGATATAAAAGCACCAGCGCCAAGAAAGTTTATCAGTAAAAGCTCCTCCCATTCTGCCCAGGCTTATGTCAGTTTCGTTGCAGTAAGAAAAACAAGGGTTTATTGCTATATAGACTCACAAAGGACCGGCGACGGAAGCAATTCCATACATAGACCCAATCAAGCCCAGATACATTGGACGCTTTGACAGCGGCGTTATGCGAGAAATGATAAGTAGAGCGCCGGAATATATCCCTGCAGAACCTATGCCAGCCACTGCGCGGCCAATAATCAATCCCAAAGACGTTGGAGTTATACCGCAAACAAAGGATCCCAGTTCGAAAACAAACATGGCACTTAGGTAAACCCATTTGATCGAGTAGAAAGCATAAAGTTTGCCGAATATCAACTGCACGCAGCAGGTTGCCAATAGGTATGCGGAACCATACCAGCCAACATCGCCAACTGCGTTAAAATGATCGGTAATACGAGGAATGGCTGTAGCGATGATGGTGTTGTCCTGTGAGAAGTCGCCCACACAGCTCAGGTCAGCCACTTAACAATTCATTCAGCCAGCGGGCAAAGGCAATATTATCATACCAATGCCATGCACAATACCGATAAACCCAGTCCGACGGTGATTAGTGCCAGCTTCCATGACGAGGGATATTCGATCTCGTCTTCTCCAAGAGCTGTGCTGCAATTTTGGTCGTTATTTGCCTCGTCCTGGGATAAATGTTGCTCTTTTGCGTCTTCTACAGGTTGTTCGTGAGAAAGCGTTCGTTTTTTTCCATTTGACGTGTTTGCCAGTAACTCGTGCTCTTCCTCATTATCAAGCACCATGATTTTCCTCTGGACGTCAATCAAGGGCGGTGATTTTATTCGTAGTATGTCGCTTGCCCGTGGAGGAACGGAAGAGGAAAGTTTCATAACGCACTTGATTTTCACTGTTATATTGGTCTCCAACGAAGTTGTCCACTCTCGTAAATAAACAGACCTCTTAAATAAATATGCAGCGTTTGTCCCTGGCAAATCTTACGTCGAAGAAAAGCAACCACCTCCAGCCCTTACATTTCAGAGAACATCTGGAATAATACATACTACGTAGTGTCAGTAACCGTCTTCATACCAGATCAACAAACAATGCATCCACAGTTAGCGTTCAAGAATGTCTTTGATATGCATAGTATTCTTTCTCTTTACGCGAGGAGGCATCCCGCTAGTCCCGTATAGGAAACCATTAGTCCCAATCAGGCCACAGAAGCGGGTTTGTATTTAATTTAGACCAATGAGAACTTTGTTTCTGGATGAGCTAGACCCGGAGTGGCAACTTCAATAATTTTCGATTCCTAATTGGGCCATAAAATGGGAATTACCCGAGGTTGTCCAATAGAAATCTGATATTCACTCCACTAATGGGTCTTTTCGGAAAAGCCCGGTTGAGCAAATGCGCGCTAACCGTTTATAGGCATTGATCATTTTCATAAACAAAAACAAAAAAACTTCAAATTTAGTTAATCATGCGGCATGCACTTACGTGTACGTGTGTATGCATAGTATTTACATAGTATTAGAGAGGAGCATATGCAAGCCGGCGACAAAAGCAATACCATTATGAGGATGTGCAGAGTTGCGTGGTTCTTGTAGAATTCAACAATCCGTACGCCATAGTACTTGCTATCAAGTGTGTTTGAAAACGTACGAAGTATCCGTTCTTCAAATACCAAAAT
This sequence comes from Eurotiales sp. R13A2, assembly GCA_023625935.1. NCBI lineage: Eukaryota > Fungi > Ascomycota > Eurotiomycetes > Eurotiales > Eurotiales sp. R13A2. The sequence continues at coordinate 166,869 of JAMAFV010000020.1, forward strand.
GCACAGAGCAGATAAGTGATGGCGTCTCCATTATCTTGAGCGCAATATACAGCAGCCTAATAGAAGACTTGTTCGTGAGTTGTGTCATGAATCGGACAGGACTGGCCTCCCATGTCGCCCCATTATGTCCCGCAGGGTAAAAGTCGGTCAGCATACTAAATATATGGTGTCTAACACGTCAAGTTCTCCTCTGGCTGCAACAAGCTTCTATAAACATCACTGCAAAATAACGTCACAATAGTGTGAAAGGTTAAGCGCAGAGTAATAGATATCTATCGTCTATTCGCCGACATTCGTACAGTATTTTGCAAACAGTTCCGGAACTACATTACTCTTCGTTCAGACGCGGGTTACAAGTGCTGTTTGCTTGAATGTTCAACCATAGTGTAAGTTGCAGTATTTCCCCTACCAACACATCGCGTTCAATTCTCACAAATAAAACTACAATCAACGATTTTCACGGGCTTGCAGTCCAGACACTCATTGCATATTTTAGCCCTGAAGCTGATTGCGCAAAAGAAAGGTAGGGTATCTGTATTTATGCCGCAACAGCGTTGCTAATTAACCCAGAAAATCACCAACAACTGCAGCAAAAAAGAATATATGTGTATAGGCTGTTCCAACATTCACTTCGTAGTCCTGCCATTATAACTGCAATTCACAGGTCCGACCATGTTTGAAACTAATGGGATTGTAAGTTACTTATGCTCCGAGGCTGAGATAATTCTGCTACCTAGGGGTGCTACTTTTCCAAGGTCTAAAAATTCCGTACATGATGCCAACTTCACAAGCGAGTAGCCCTTACTCCCGATGTACTGCGAGATGAAGTGCACAGGCTCCGACTCAGGTGAGATGCATGTTTCGGATTAATGGCGGCTCAAAATCGGGATGCGACACCTAAGGATCTCCCGGCCGCCCCAACCAGAGCGTGCATATTATTCATGTGAAAATACAGATTTGCAATAGCATTAAAAAGTACGTGATATTAATGTACGATAGTTTGCACTTTTTCATAACTCAATTAAATGATTTGTGTCTCCAGCGACCGAACTTTAATCGCGAAATATAGCGCTTTCACTCAATGATAAAACCACTAGTCTCCAGACAAGTGCAGAGTATGCCTGACGGACAAGTCTCATTGGTTAAATAGAAATCTCGTAAATACTAACTCAAGTGTAGATGACACGCGCATGGAACAGGGGTTCTCACGCCGCAAAGCTAACCGGCGTTTAGGGCTACCCTAGTGCACCAGTGCTCAATCTACTCCCCCCTAGTTCGTGTCGGACCATACCTTGCGACAAAATATGTCATACGTAAAGCACAGGTACTCTATAGAAAACATTATAATCCTGCATCCACTTACAAATTGGACGAGATGAGGCTCTAGCTGTCTTGACTATTATTAGCGAGATTGGTGCCAATGATTGCGGCGACTAGAGGTTGACCAATAATGTGTTCAGCAGGCAGTCACAATATGCCAGGCTTAATAACTTGAGGCTCGCCTCAAGATGATATGCTCTCCCTGCAGACTGGTCCTGCTAATTTGAACGATATTGCAGGTCTCACTGTGAATGCGGTGTCTCAACCCTCCAAGTTCATCGAGGCGTACCCAGTGGATTCAGTACTCTATACCAGACATCCCATAGTGAAATTGATGAGCAAAGCTAAAGAACCTGATGCAGAGGGGAGCTAATGTGAGCGACATAGTAATGACCTAACAAACCATAAACGTATAAATATCCAGTCAAGGTCCTCTCAACTCACTCTTTTCTTTCATCATCAACATCACCAATCAACTTACCGTCTCATTCATTCTTTTTCAATACGATTGATTCGTAACTCGACTACTGGCTAGTCTTCGTTTCTAAACACTCATTTACTTTAAAACTTTTGACTAAGAGTCGTTACCACATCTCTTGATCATTCCTTTCAGAGCATAAAGCCAATCATTATTCGAAATGTATTCCAAAATCGCCTTCTCTACTCTTGCCATTGCTACCCTCGCTGCTGCCCATGGCAAGGTCTCTGTCTTTACTGGAAATCTTGGTGGTAACGGCACTGCTCTTGGTATTCGAGGTGGAATTGTTCCAGGGCCTGGTCCCAACTACCTGACCGAGGTGGACACTACCATTTTCTGGTCCAAGGACATTCGCACCGATGACGATATTGGCTTCACCGATGAAGCTGGTAACAACCAGCTTGCAAATCTCACGCAAGTGATGGAACTCTCTGGTAATGTTATACCGCAGATTAGCAGCGGTGGCTCCGTCAGCGGCACCTACCACATCGTCACCTCTGATGGCGCCGGTCCACTACAAGCACTTATCGATGAGACTGCTACCGCAAAGTGGTCCACAGCACTGGATGCTACTGTCAGCACCCAGCCTCCTGGCGATGGTGGTTATATTTCGCCTTCGGACGGTAGCAGCGGCACAAAGCGCAGCCGAGTTTATGGCAGAAATCTTAGCAAACGCGCTGTTAACATTAACGAAGACTATGTAAGTCCGCAGTTACCTTCCTAGATCCACGTTATAGGATGACGACAAGAAAACTGATACCCTTGTTAGCCATTCACCGTTGAAGTCCCTGCCGGAACTACTTGCACTGGCACCATCAACGGTTTTACCAACCTTTGTCTTGTCAAGGTTTCCAACAACAATGATAACGGCCCGTTCGGAAGTGTCCTTGTTGTGCAGATGTCCGACTCTACAACCTCAACCAACTCGACCACTTCGACCACTTCTAGCACTGCAAGTTCTTCCAGCTCTGCAGTTGCTGCAAAGGCCGAGAAACATAAAGACTCCAAAGGCTGTTCGGCGTAAAGTCGACGTTTCTTCTTACTGAATACTGTCTGTCCTTTGCTTAGCGTGGTATGATCAATGCGTGGAATTGTTTGGGAGTGGAAAAAATCAAACCAAAAAAATGAAAAAAAAAAAAAAAACAAAACAAAGAAAAAGAAAGGAAGGAAGAAAGGAAGGAAGAAAGAAAACGGACGAGAATGCGGTGTCCTTTACGAGTCAATTTCATGACTGTTTTGGTCATTATTTCTATGAGTTGTGTCTTTTACACCCATGTGTGACGAATCTAGATCTCTAGACATAGTGTACCAGTTTCGTTGCGCACGTTATCATATCAGCTTGACTGTCTATGTACTCTGATCGTCCAAACAATGTATATCTAAGGACAAATTTATCAAGCACCATTGACGGGATAAGATGGTGTTCTAAATACGCTCTAATATATTCCAAGTTTGATAAATATCAATCCGTGACACCAAATTCAATTAGTAGCATAACATAGGGCCAGGTGCCTATAGTACCCAAGTCCAGACTCGTTAAGTTTCCGCGATCCTTTTTTTCAGTCGTAGCTGTACATTTGCAAGGGTAGGCCTTGCCATGTAAGTTGATTAGTGTAAACCTGTATATTTCTGATGCAATAGTTTGTGAACTAACTGTTGGCTTCCTAGGCTGTTACATCAAGAATAAGCTTGTTCATCATTTGAATCTAAACACTTGTATGGAGTCCACTTGTTCAAAAAAATGATCCACGTCACTATTGTTGACCTAAATTAGAGGAAACGCTGCTTGACTAATTGTTGCATGGAGACCAATCGATTTCGTTGAAAATAGTGTGCCAAGTCGAGTGTGCTGGCTATGCCGATTGAGTTGCAGAGCAAGACGCTCATGGCCAACCAATCCCATGACAAGGAGGAGGTCTAGATATGATCTAACAGGATAATTTGTCTCACCAAAGGCGATTTTTGCCGAGACAAGTATAATAGTCCGGCGTCGGCTGCAAGCAAAAATACCTACTCTTCCATTAGCTGGGGGGTTGTGGCAGGATGTCAGAAGAACAACTTTTCCCGCGAGCCTTGTAAGTCTGTGCTAGAATCTTGACGAGGTTGCAGTCGAGAATGGCTGCATGAAAACCACACTAGTTGACAAAGAAAGAGTGGGTTTAGCGCAAGCCACACAATTTCATACTCATTGCAGTAAATCAGTTTAGAAGACTGAAAGTATAAATTAATTAGCCCTCTTTATTTGGAGAGAATGGTAACTAGAAATTCCAATCGCTCGAGCGTCAAGAAACATTATTATTTCCCTGAAACCCCGCGGTTCTTATCTCATCTGTCTCTCTCACAATGGAGCGCTTAGGAGATGGTAAGCGATACGACCTTGGACGCGACTTCCTAGGTTCTGTAAGGTAATACTGCTATCAATATGACACGAAAACGCAGTTTAACTGGATTGCAGGCTCAACCTCCAACATTACCTGTGGAAGGAAACGCTTGGTTATGACCTTCATCCCCGTGCTGGGGCCGATTCCTCATCTCAAGGGTTGCGCATCGCCGACGTGGGTACTGGCACAGGGTACGAATCAACACCATAGTCAATTAAACCATGTTTTAATCTGGTCTAACACTAGGATTTTTTCAGAATATTTATTCTCAGCCTCGCCAGGCGACTCCCCGCATCATGCAGCTTTGTCGGATTCGATATATCGGCCGACCAGTTTCCCATACCAGAGTCGCTACCGGAGAACGTCTCATTTCGCATAGCAGATGCCATGTCAGAACCGCCAGATGAATTACACGGTCACTTCGATATTGTGCATTTGCGGTTATTTTTGTGCGTCGTGGAGAACAACGATCCCTTGCCAGTCCTAAATTTCTGTCTGAAATTGCTTAGTGAGACATCTTTATCTACATTTCCATTCATCACCAAATTCGTTGTTCTGATATGGTGATGTGTAGAGCCAGGAGGATTCCTGCAATGGGATGAATATGACCAGGCAGAAACGGTCGCTTTCCAAGTGTCGCCGAATGCACCAATATCTTCAATGGCGGCGATGAGGAGGGGATTCAGCAATGGAAGGGACACGAGGTTAGGTTCAAAACGTTTCTTTGAATCAATACTTTTCTAATAATATCATTTGTCTTAGTTGGGTCGCAACGTTCAAAGACTTCTGTGCCGAGAACGGAGTCGAAAACCTCGAGTGCATCCGCACTCGACCGCCAACAGAACTGCTAAAATCGTTCAGTCAAACGGTGCTTGTATTATATACAGAACACGCGTCTCTTCATTATGCAAGTGGTAATAAGGAAAAGGCGGAGAGTCTCAGGAAGCTTATCGCGGAGTGCGCCGAGGAACTGGAACAAGGAGGGGTGCAGAACCATTTGATACAAGTTGTCACTGGACACAAGAAAGCTTAAACCGAGATCATTCACGCAAATAGATGTCTAGACATGGACAAAAGAAGTCATTAATACCTTTTATATGTGAAATTTGAAAAGTAATTAGACTACCTGTGCCGCGCAAACGTACAGGACCCAGAATTTGTTTCATCATGGGACATTAGTCCATTATCATCAATTCATGAATACCAACTTCTTTCATGGGCTCAAGTTCAAGGTCATGTTGGGATACGTGCATGCGCCCTCTACTTCATTACCACTGACATATTGCACGGCCTGGTTGTCGGCACCAAATCGTGCAACAATGCCGCCATCGGTTGTGTTCGGATAATACAGCGGCCAGCCGGCATCCGGAAGGGACCACGGATCCTTGACAAAGTCGAGCAAAAGACTCTGCATAGTCTGGGACGTCTCAATCTCGAGATCAGTTATTTCGCCGGGGGCGATTAGGTAGGTGCCAAAGAACATGTAAAGATCCGAGTAATGATAGGCACCGAGCCACCATAGAGGCGAGATGTTGGAGAAGTTACCGGCCCATTGGTATCGCCATGTCGGGAGGCCGTACTCTGCGCGTATTAAACCGTCCTCATGAACCATGCAGACTGTTTCTAGAGTGTTGTCGTAGACTTCTGTCTCGTTAGGGCCTGCAGCCACGTCATTGATTGGATAAGCCACCAGGGCCGACGCTTCACGAGCGGTGGTTCCGAGGATTTTGGGTACGCGTGCAATCTTGCCCTCTGCAATTCTCTGCGTGTAGTTGGAAAAGATCAATATGTCATCCGCTGCGATGCCTCAGTTAGTTATGCTCTGTTGACGATTATCAGAACCACTTTTAACTTACGGTACATGTCAAAAGAGAGTGTAGGCTGCGTTGTGTTCACCAAGGTAGAGTTATCTTGGTACTGCCCAACAAAGTTCTCTATCCGAGTCGCTGGAACACGACGCATGCACTGAAGCTCAAATTCTGGATCCTCAAAATCACAGCCAAGAGCCTTGGCCACAAACGTGAAGTTGGTACCGTGGATGTCTCCGTCGATATCGATGCTGGGAATATCGGTCCCAATGGCGACGCCTGTGCTGGAGACGGAGCCAGCAATTATTGGGTTGTCATACCAGGCAAAAAGATACATGTCAGTGAGCCCAGCGCCTGCAGACTGGCCCCACATTGTGATTTTGTTCGGATCACCACCGAAATTGGCGATGTTCTCAAATACCCACTCCACGGCAAGACGTTGATCGAGGACGCCAAGATTTGTGACATTGTGCAGGCCTCGAGCATTAGGATTTGCAAAAATGTTGACACGGTAGTTTATTGTCACAACAATATGTTCTTGAGTGTAGTTTACGAAGTTGGCGGGAAGTTGCGTAGGAATGTCGATGCCGCCGGTCACGTCTCCACCGCCGGAGGTGAAGAAGAGCACTGGGAGTTCAGAGTCTCGAGTGGCATTTGCTGGGGTCCAAATTGCAAGACTCAAGCAATCCTCCGCTGAATTCTGCGCCGCATAGCCAGCAAGGAGACTTTCGCCATACTCCTGGACGAGGTTGCCGGTGATGTTGAGGGCCCAAGCAGTAGGAATTCTGGAGACATATTGCGCGCAAACAGGTCCAAATATTGTGGACTCAATGACTTCATCAGAGGCATCTAGAGGGCTTGGGGGCATCCACCGCAAGTCTCCAACTGGAGGCTATAGCGAAGCCAGGTCAGACTGTGGTCACACAAGACACGGCGATAAAGCAGGGACCAAAGGTTGACTTACCTTTGCGTATGGAACATATTTGAACTGCCTAACATTGGGATAAGTATCATTGAGCCCCCCAACGAAAATGCCAGTTCTCGTTTTGACCACCAGGTTGCTGGACGTGTTGGTGCTCGTAGATAGAATGCCAGTCGTGAATAGGAATGAGGCCAGTGCCCCGGTAAGAAGATTACGCATCATGCCTTGGAATTGAACAGATTCACCAATTTTCAGAAAGACTGCTAGCCTTATTCCATAAATACCAAAGCATCTGCTCTCCTGGGCAACTGGCTTTCATTCCTTTTATACCATTTTCTTAATGGAGGCCGGGGCATGACGGAGTGTCCGGAGAGATGCATTTTGGAGAAAGTTTAAACAGGCTACTGTTCTACCGCCAGTGACGTATTAAATTGAAGGTATTAAACGCAATGCCATGTTAGTCTTGTATAGTGTATGAGAAACTTGGTGTATCTCATGTTTTTGACCGGCAAACTCCCCGAGGCGGGGAAACTCCGACCTCCCCCGCACGCCACATTTGGTTTAACGTGGGATTTATGGCGACTGGACCAATAGAAAAGAAAATTCACCGTCTTAACCCCGGTATACCAAGGCGCAGGAATAAACCTTAGGCCCCGGTGTAAGAAAAGAAGTTCAACCAGAGGGCCTACAGCGGATTACGTGAAGCATGGCCTAGCTCTGTTGGAAGTAGCTGCAACTAGATTAACCTAATTGTACATCACCTGCGCCGATCCTACAACGAAAAGGGTCTTTTCCACATCGTTTCTCTCTTCCCCGAAGAAACACGGTCTATCTTGGCGATTCTCGGCGGAAAGTATTGGTTGGAAAAGCAAATGTTTAGGGAGGCGGTGCATCGCAAGAGTTTCGCTCCATATGTTAGCTTTTACCAATCTAAGCTAGCTGTGAAGTTACTATAGTCTGTGCCATACGGAGTCTCCGTTTGCCTGCCGAAGTAGAGCAGCAGTGCATCGGGGTTGTTTACTTTTATTGCTGTTATTATATGTGGTGTTACCTGTTTCAATACAAGTGACTATGAAAAGTCTAGTTCCATGTCACACCATTAGACTACTGGATGTATGCCGTCAGATTATGCAAATCGAGGTTCATATCCATGGATCCTGAATGTATATTCCAGGTAACTAGGTAGGAAGCAACTATTGATATGTACATGGATCCGATCACTAGCTTTTATTTCTTGTCTATACTACACCTGGCTGGAGTATACAACGCATATTTTATACAATATTAACCTGAAACAAAGTGACACAATATTTTTGAAGATCTCGGCTGATGAGTAGGGTCTTATAAGACTGGATCCCGATGTAAACATAGTATTTCACACACGAGAGATATGAAACGAACCAAATCTATAGTCGGCCAAGACTGATATTTAGATAATGCTCACTTGACTGTCGTTGTTACATCCGTTGAGCACTCATTTGGTAGACTGGGATCGTCGGGAATCAATTGATATACTATAAAAGCTGTGCCTTCATGATTACCTATTCCTGCGTATATATTGTTTTATGCCGAACCATTGTCTTTCGAATCGCCCCATTCCAATTCTCAGAACATTCAATCGCCCGACCAACTATGCGATCTCTTAGTGGATCGCTCCTATACTAAAATCGATCTGCGCAAGGTGTCTGTCGAGATACACCAATTCTATCAAGGTTGTTAGGTCTATACCCACCGCATCTTCCAATGACAGCCTTTTGATAACACAATATACCCCCTTTACCTTTTTCAAAACAGAGTCTTTGCAGTCACGGAGGAGTTTCGAAGGGTGGTTGAATGATACAATGGTGTTTCCCGTCCCACTGAAAATATATGAAGCGCGCATGAATTCGGGCAATGCTATAATACAGACAATATGTCGCTGTGCATAGCGCTTGTTTTTTTAGTAAACACGAGTCTTTCGCTTTTCTCGTCTGTAAGAACGGCGAATCAGAGTTCCCGTGTCGTTATGTTGAGTAAAATGTGCGCACAATAGTGAAATTAATGCCTGATTTCGTCAACCAGCTTATCAATATAACCCGAGCCATAGTCCAGAAGTACCGCTGAAAATGTCCCAAGGTATGAAAATACACTGTTACCCATTCACAAGGCTCTCCTCCTTGTCAAACATATTATATATATCAATCTAGAGGCAGGAGCTTCCCGTATTGATCTAAAAATCTGTTGGAACACGTTAACTGCGATAAAGAACGCGTTGGTCAACGTGGATAGGATATTGCAGCCCTTCTGTATCGTTTTGAGCAGTCTGACGCCCTATTCAATAATTCAGAGTTGATAAGTTTCAAGCTCCCGCGTGGCTGTCATAGCGTGACTTTGACCTCCTCGTATTTGATCTGATCGGCATTGAGTTTGGTGGCGTGATCATCAAAGCTTCTTTGCTCTTATGGACGTCCTTCTATAGACAAGGACTTGCTGGTGAATGTCAACGATGGGTTCCTTGCTTGGGTGCTGCATTGAATGAGTAAGTTCATGGAAAAATTCATTGATAAATCTGTACACTGAAAAGGTCTGTCTAGACCCTCGTACTAGTGAACGCCGATATCTCAGCAAGGGATATAGCATTCCTTGCATTGCAGACGTGGCCATTGTATAGCTGCCATGGAAAATCAGTAAAGCTTGATTGTCTCATTTCCAACCGTGCGTTTCATCGTTTGAATTGCAAGCCGACTGTTCACTGCTGGCACCACTCTAGGACCTCAATCGAAGTTGGCAAAAACGGTGCTAATATCACAAGCTAGAAGGCATTTCTCAAGCCATGGTGGTGTTAGAAAACTCTCGAGGGAATGACGAAAGTTCATGCAGCCAAGGTAGCCACTCGAGATGCTCTCATCTTAGGGTGTCGCATTCGCAGCGCGTTTGTTTTGGCGCCAAGGCATCGCCAAGCTGGCGACACAGAAGGCGCACGGTGTTGTAACCCGACAGGGAGCGCAAAGCCGTGAAATGGGAGCAGCTAGGGCTAATTGGGTCAGGTGATACCGGGCTAGCTCGTATGCCACTTACGTGCAATCTTGCCACCGTACCGACTTGGCAAGCGCCCCTTCCGGGTTTCTGCACCTCGCGCTCGAGCCTCGCAGTCCGCATGTGAGACATGGACCTACGGTTGCGTCCAGTCGACTCGACGGTGCACTGTCGGATCAGGCTATGTTGCGAGAGAATGTAGTCTCGCAGAAGCCGACTGCTTTTGTATGAGTAACTAGTACAACCAATCAGAAGAGTTGCCGAGGGCGCTAGTGAGCTGACCCACTTAGCACTAGGCCCAGTCCGGCAAAGATGACTGCGGCAAGATTTTATTTCCACCAATCACTACCGCAGGCTGCAGCTTTCCACCAATTATGAGTGGCGCTACCTTAGTTTGAGTTCAGCTAGGCCGCATTAGGACTAGCCCTGCCAGCCGCATTCCAGCCTCAGGTTAAAGAATACTCCGCTTCATACGAGAAACGACACTGCGGATCCCGAAATGCTAGCATCAGGCCGACATTAAACTGGATCAAGTACCCATTTCCGTACCCCATCAGTCCATCCTGCGGCGCTGCAGTTGGAAGTTTGGACTTGCAAACCATGTAGTCCAGCTGCGTAGCCTTCAACGTCCCGTGAACGACTGCTTTTGCTTCAGAATAAGACTCACGGGAGAAGGACAGAGCGAGCCGATGGCTTGCTCGGCGTTGTCGGGATACCGACGTTCTTAGTATGCATCCGAACACGTCACCGCTGATTCCCGTATTCATATTAACCGCGGACTGACCGATGCGGACTGACGGTAATCAACATTCGGCGGCATGGCTGCAAACAAATGCACGGAATGGCGAGCATGGGGCCCCGCATCCCCAGTCAAAATGAAGGAATCCCGCCTCCAACATGGAGTACTCCGTAGTAAGTCTAGTGGAGGCCGCATTCTGCATCCTACTCGTGGCCGTTTGGTAGCCTGTCCGAGCCCCCTGCAATTTAAGCTTTGTTGGTCACTCCTTATGACCGGCCGGCTTGATCCAAAGCCACCATCCTCCTCCGGTCACCGCGTTTCCAAGGCCCTTGCCTGGTCAGCAGCCTTGTTACTAGCCCAATGAGGTCATATCGTACCACACAATTGCGTTTGTTTGATGTTTGGTTGGCTTCGGCTAATTCTTTCATTGTAACCGGCGTGCTCCTTGCAAGCTCACCTCGGGAAACCCGATCAAGACCGGCGGCACAAGGTTGCAACCCCTGACAGATCAAGGAACTAGGTCTTGGCCATTGCTTGATCACATGTGCACAGAGATATATAAGACCCCCAATTCCACCTGCCTGTTTCCCACGTTTTTTCCTGTTCCCCGGATCTGTTCTCCATTCCCTCCACATTGACACAGTCACACCATCAAAATGTCGGCCGACATTGTTGAGCCAAAGGCCAAGGTGCTCCAGGAGGAAGCACCTGAATTCCAGCACTCGGATGAGATACTAAAAAATGAGGATCTTATGCACGAAGCCTTTGAGGGCGAGAACCATGAGCACTCAATGGGTGTCTGGGAAGCGGCCAAGAGTCACCCCATGGCTTGCTTCTGGGCCTTCATCATGTGTTTCACAATTGTACGTCAACTCGCTCTTCCGAGTTACCGTGGACCCGCTGGGTAAATCATATAGTTGCTGACGCCGAAGAAATAGGTTATGGAGTCCTTCGATATGTTTTTGAACACCAACTTTGTGGCACTTACACATTTTAAAGAAACCTTTGGCGTTGGGCCTACCGGCGATAAATCTATTCCTACCTCATGGCAAAGCGCCCTTTTCCAGTCCGGCCAATGTGGCGCCTTCGTCGGTGTGTACTTGGCTGGGCCCATCACCAACCGCATTGGGTATCGATGGACGACTATCTTGGGTCTTGTGCTGATGAATGCCACTATTTTCATCTCCTTCTTCGTGAGTCCTTTTGCCCCGTTTTTGGTAGGATCATGAGCCTAACTTTATCTAACCAGGCCAACTCACTCACCGTACTTGTCATTGGACAAGCCTTTGAAGGTGTACCATGGGGCTTCTTCATTGCAAACTCCCCTGCCTACGCCAGTGAGGTTGCTCCTCTACCCCTCCGAGCTGCCGTCACCGCAACACTCCAGATGAGTTGGTCTATTGGTTCGATTATTGTTGCTGGAGTCACTTATGGCACAAACAACATGGACACCAAGTGGGAGTGGCGCCTGCCGCTTGCCCTGCAGTGGATCTTTCCCGTAAGATTCCTTCTTTTCGACTTCGTCGAATTAGTGGTTGCTGACCCATGTAGACACCTCTTTTGATCCTTCTCCTTTTCGCACCTGAATCCCCCTGGTGGCTTATCCGCCGCGGACGCAAGGAAGAGGCTCTCCGTTCCATCAAGCGACTTGGCGCTAAGACTGAAGAGGATGCCCAGAGGTCGCTTGCCATGATTGAGCGTACTGTTCGGATCGAAGAACAAATGGGTGGAAAACCAACATTTTTCGATCTGTGGAAGGGTACTGACCGCAGACGAACAATCATCACCTGCTTGATCTACGCATCCCAGAACTTTGCTGGTAACTTGATTGCCAACCAGGCGACATTCTTCTTCGAACGTGAGTAGTGCCGCTTCTCTATACTTAAGCAGCTCGAACAAAAGAACGGATGACTAATAAATATCCTTGCTTAGAGGCCGGAATTTCTTCCAGCAAAGCTTTCCAACTCAATCTGATCACCACGTGTCTGCAATTCGTCGCCAATGCTTGCTCTTGGGGTTTCACTTCGTGGTTCAACCGTCGCACGGTCTATCTGTGGGGCTGTGGCATCAACATTGTGTTCCTCTACATCCTTGCCATCATTGCCTCTGTCCATCAAACCCACAACACCAACTACGCCCAAGCTTGTCTCGGCGTCATTATCTCTGTTGTCTTTGCCGGCACCCAGGGACCAATCTCATACACCATCATCGCCGAGACATCCTCCGTGCGCCTTCGCGCTTTGAGTACTGCAGTTGGTCGTTCTGCTTACTACATCGCTGAGATTCCTATGATCTATTTGGCCTCGAAGATGCTTAACACAGAGGGCTGGAACCTTGCAGGCAAGTGCGGTTACGTCTGGGGATCCACTGCTGTTGTCTGCTGGGTGATGGCCTACTTTTTCCTCCCTGAACTCAAGCACCGCTCGTACCGTGAGTCCGACATCTTGTTCAACCGCAAGATTTCTGCCCGAAAGTTCAGCAAGACTGTTATTGATGTCCAGGACAATGAGTAAGGTATGGCTAATGTACGAATGACACGGAACGGAAGTTTTGCACTGCTGCAAGATTCCAATGATAAATTATTAGAATCTAGATTGGTATAGAGTATAAATCGAGATACTAAATATTTCTCCACGTTCTCCACAGTGAGTTGCAGCCATGTACATTTTAGTATAATTCCATCAATATACAAACAACGTACGTCACCATACAGGCTGGATACAAGGTGGTAACCTTGAGTGAAATGATATGAGATTCTAAACCACTATTATCATCCCATTCCAGACCTCTTTCGCCCACTAAAACGATCCTAGAGAATCGGCCATTCTTTTTCCTCTCCTTGGCCTTCTAGCCACGGCAAGCAAGCCTCATACAAAGCTTTAAACTCACCATTCCCGAGAGCCATGAACTTCCCAAAGAGCTCTTTATCAAAGCGCGAGATAAACGCCAGTGTGCAAGAGAAGAACAAATCCGCGTATCCCGCGTTTTCGCCTTCAAAAAAGGGCCCTTTCTTCCCTTCCTTCCCTCTCAACATCTGAATGAGCGGTTCGGACTCGGTCTCGACCAACTTCCACAGTTTGTCCACTGTATCCTTGTCTGCAGGCAATACCTCTGCCAACGGCTTGCCTAACGCTGCCGACCGTGTTTCGTGGAAGTACTTCTGTCCTCGTGGATCCAAATGTCCCGGCACTCGAGGTACGATAAATGGCCGGAACCCTGGCTCCAAAAGGCTCGAGAACTTCTTCACGGCAACGAACAATGCATAACTGGCGTCGCCGGAGGGGAAAAGCGGCGGAGACGGAAACGTCTTGTCGAGGTGCAATGCGATCTGCAACGAGTCCATCAAGGCCCCATTCGGGTTCGAGGTTACCGAAGACTTGTGAACAATTGCTGGGAGAGTGTATTGTCGGCCCTGCGCATTAGCAGGCACCCCCAAGCTGCTAAGTAGAGGCTTGATATCCACATAAGAAGTCCAACTTTGGGTGTAGGGTATTTTCTTAAAGTTGAGCACTACCCTGGTCTTTAAAGTGTTGTGAGACCATGATTTGGTGTTGCCTATGAAATTCAAGGTTAGTATACAGTTCTCGATGCTGGAAAAATGGCTTCTGCGGTGGCTTGCAAACCTGGCAAGTCGGAGTAAAGATCGAAGAAGTGAATAGGATCAGAGCTGGCCATTGTGGATAGGACGCGATACAAAGAATGCTCAAAAATTACGATAAAAGTCGGAACTTCGTTTACCGGAACTTCGTTTAATCTTCAAGGAACTCGAGAGGCCAAGGCTTTTATAGTCGAGAATCCCTAGCAGAGTGGTGGGGAAAGGGGTGGGGAAGGGCAATGATTATAAATTCGAGCCTTGGGCCCGAGCTTGTTCAAGTTGCCCGGTGAGAATTTTTAGTATGTAGTTTAGTTGATCGTGAGATCTTCTGATGAGGACTGATGAACTTGTATCGGCGGGAGGTAAATGAAGCCATCACATATGGGTTATTGTGGTATCAGATTAGATGAGTTTGACAATTTATATACATTTTTGAATTAAGAATTCCGCCTTTTTTATTTATTTTCTTTTTTTCTTTTCTTTTTCCTTTTTCATTTTCCTCTTTTGGACCGAGTCATCTTGTCGAGCACGTCAAAGTCAGCTTACCGTCATGATAGTAGTAGCAAGAGTCTTTTCGGATTCCACTTCCACAGGACGACCCAGCCTCCCAGGAGCGAAGAAAGTCCTGTAAAAAGAATAAGAGACCCGTACGTTGTCCCGTAGCCAAAGCGTTGGCTAGACGACACAGATCCGGCTTTAAGAAGTTCTACACTACTAAAGCCTCCGCTTGCGTACCCAATCCCTCTGACACCATTGAGCAGACCGTAGAGGATGCCAGGGTCGACCGCCTCGTTCCTCTCTGCCGACTCACGCTCCATCTGCAGAAGCATCCCTCCCCATGTGGCGCTATACCCGCCAGAAAAGAATCCAAACGTCATGGAGAAGATAATCAAAAGACCAAGGCTACCCTGCTGTGTCAACCCCCAGAAGAAGAAAACCGAAAGGGCCGAGCAGACAGGCGGAATTGCGGCAACGACCTGAGCAGAGAGAGATATGCGCTTATTGTCACTTAGCCATCCAAAGAAGGAAGAGGCGAAAATGCCCGGCGCGTTGAAGACAGCCAGCATCAGGGTCCCAGAGGTCTGAGACAGCATGGTGACATCTCGGGCATAAGTGCTCAGGTACGACTGCGGGATACCATATCCAGAGCTTTGGAAAATGATGGCAATACTATAGAAGTAGATAGATCGGTGTCTGAGAAAGTCCCATGGGATATTGCGGGACCGTGTTATCTGGTTCGAGACTTTCGAGGGGTGGGTGGGTATCATGAAAATAGCAAAGATGGCTGTTCCGCCCACAATTGCTGCCCAGATTTTTAGAGTGGTCTCGTAGCCGTAATTGTTGATCAAAGACCGGATCAAAAACGGGCAGCTAGTGCCCACAATGTTTTTGCAAGAAAAGACGATTCCATACGCCACGGCACGGTTACTGCTGGTATACCACTCGCCGAGAGAGAGCGTACTTGGACTATAGATGAGAGCGCATCCCAGCGCGGATGCAATGCCTTGGCTTGCGAGTAGCTGCCAAACATTGGTGCTATAAGTTGACAGCAAGAGACTGAGACACGCAATTACTGTCCCGCAGAGAGCGGCAAGCTGTCGCCAGCGAGCCCATCGCCGGGCGAAGAGCGCAAAGAGAAAAGGCATGGACAAATACATCACACCATTTGCCGTGGTGCCAATTACACCAGTAATACTCCGGTCTCCTTCCAAGGTCCAGTTGTTGAAGTAATATTCCTGGAAAATCCCATAGCTCATAGCAAAGCCTGCAGGCGCGTCAGTTGCTTTCCATCCAGCCATATGGGCAGCCAGTCATACCCCAAATCGGCAGCTGAAGTATCCCGGAACCGATAAGAACGCTGAGCTTTGTCCTTTTTGATTCCAGTTGCCTCATATTGGTCTGCTCCTCGGCCATGACATTGTGTTCGACGTCGGTGGAATCTCCCTGACCACTATTCGACGCTCGCGACTCCGCGAGAGCAAATTCTTCATTGTCTCTCATTGTGAGTGGAATAATGCTGGAGGGAGAGCTTGATTTGGCTGAAAAATGGCAAAAAAGCTATGATGGTGCTGCCCATAAAGATAAATCACCTTGGTCGCGTGCTCGGTTTGGATGACTCACCAGATAGCGGGCGATCGCTCTCCCACAGTGGGGTATAGATATCAGCGGCGTCCAACTTCCAAGTAAATTTTCTTTCAGCAGCCTAAATCCGGTTTAGTACGGGACAACTCAGAGTCCGGCCAATCCTTCTGACTATGCACTTCGTAGCATTTGCATTACAGTGTTGACCGTTAGTGCATTTTGTATGTGTATAATAGAGATGCTGTTTCGAACCCTAACCGCATGATAGGCTAAACCGAAAACGGATTTGCGTAAGGTACTTATTCCGTATATATATCGCAATAAAATTAGAATCTCGTACTCAGCTTGTATGCTACAAGGTCGAGAACCGGGGTAGATAGCTGGAGTGGAGTGGGGAGAGTCGCGGACTCGGATTTGGAGACGGAGGACGGCTGGCCGGTCGGCGGAGAACTATGAAGGCAGAGGGTCAAGGGTTCGTCCTCCATTTGATACTCTGGTCTCGCTCTTTTCCAGACGGTACTGCAATTTTCCGAGTCAGTCTGACCTCTTCCTCTTCAGGCTTGATTCCCAGACGGTGGTGAGTAGCAAAGAACTGGCACGCCCGAAAAAGGAAGGCCGAGTCGCCCTGAAAAACGTTCTTCCGCTCCCGGTCAGGTCCGGATATCTGATTGGCTGGCTGCAGAGTGGCCCGCGTCGTGGGGCGGCACCTTCCCCAGCTGGCCACATGGAGGGCTGCTCTGGAGAAAAAGTCCGCTTTCCATGCTTTCAATCATTCCTTAGAGCTCGTCTGAATTGATCAATTGATGCAGGTGGGAGAGCTGGGACGTGCTCTCTACAGTCCCAACAAGCAAGCCCTCGTGAAGATGCGTCGGAAATATCGCAAAAAGATCAAAGGTGGCTTCCTAGATAGCAATTGATTGGCTACCGCTCACATAAGTGGCACATTGCTAACTTGACGGTCTTCAGGGTGCCACAACTGCTCTCAAAGACGTATAGATTGCGATCGCACTAGCCCAGTCTGTACCAAGTGCCTTGAACGGGGGCTGGCGTGTTCGGGGTTGGGTATAAGATATCGTTATCGACATTTTGAGCCCGGACCATCAGCGCCATCAGCGCCATCAGCACCATCCTTATTGCCTCGGCCTTCCAGTCATCAGACCGTAGATTTTTCCCTGCCATCACTCCCACCTCAGCTATTCAGCTTGTCAGACCACTTTTTCCCGGAATAATGTGAGTGACTAGCCTCATTGCAGCGGACCATCTCATCTGACACTCGTGAAGTTTCGCAATATATCGCCCCGTATTTTGTTGCGCTCGATTTGGGCAGGAAAATCCGTACCGTGACATCGTTCTCTCTAAGTTTGGATGGACGCCGACCAAATTTTCGTAAGTGGAACACCGGCCCCTGTTTCTTCTATCTTTTGCAATCGCTGATGAATGCAGTCTTCTCGACGGCATTGATGACTCTTTTTCTTATTGTGGTCGATGTGTTAACGAGGGAGTTCAACATCCACGGAGGAAAACCACTCTCCAACGGTATCCTTTCCATGATCTTCCTCTTCTTTGGAGCTTATTCATTTTCGTGGACCCCATTAGCCGTGGCCTATCCAGTCGAGGTTCTCTCATACAGCATCCGTGCGAAGGGTATGGCTTCGATGTACTTTGTGGGCAACATTGCAAGCTTTGTTAACCTTTACGTCGTGCCTTATATGATGAAGCTCTCATGGGGCTTCTATCTCATCTGCGCAGGTTGGGATCTCTTTGAATTGGTGTTCATGTATTTCATGTTCCCAGAGACATGCGGGCTGTCTCTCGAGGAAACAGATCAATTGTTCGATAATGCTGTGAAGCAAGATGATGCTACATCGACCAAGGGAGACAGCAGACACTTTGAGTCCAATGTATGATATCGTATTCGGCTTAATACGCCTCATGCCAGATTGTGCCTCGTGTACAAAATAAAACCACCGCTGTGATTTTCATGATAATGTTCGTTCTATTACAACTCGGGGCTACCATGATGTCCTTGAAGCAGATGTCGGCATCGTAAGGCTGAGCTCATAGTAGTTTACCTGGATGGTTTCAACACCTGTCGTTCTGTTCTCACTGCCTCAACTTACAGGAAGATTGTCTTCCTCCTGCTACGTCTCTTAATACGGCGTGACCATAAACTGGCTGTTCTCGTAGCATCTGACTAGCCGATGGAGCGGCTCAATATAAGTGGAAAGAATGTTCACCCTTGTTATTCTTCGGGTTCAGCATCGTCCAAAACACACTGTATCGTTACCTGTCAGTCTATTAACAGCATAATAAGCCTACTGTTCAGCAGAAGCGGATATAAAATAGAACATATAATATGTATACACCAGAGCCTCGTATACAGAGAAACACGAAGACTATGATGTAGATGGTAAAAATGAGGAAAGTGGCAAGCGTTGGACTAGCTAGAGTGCGGAAAGCGGGTAGTCGATCTTGCTACGTCGACAGATCGCTAGACATAGTTAGGGATTCCGGGGGATTCGACGTAACATTAAATGCCTATTACAATACACCCCTGAATGAAGTATAGCCATTTTTAGGCTGACTTGTCAGATAGCATGTATCTTTGACAGCACAGCAGACCTTTTGAACAAGGATTCCGAATCTTCCATTGGCTATCCAATAAAGCACGTTTGGCAATGAAATTTGATCTCAAGGAACGAGAATCTACGGCCAGTTTCCTTGATTATGGAACATTGATGAGTTGCATTAATAACCTTCAAGCCGAACGTCCATCTAGAAATTTGGCCAATTCCAATCTCAGGGACCTTCAAAAAGCCCCACCTGTTTTGCTGCCCTTCGAATGAGATTGTCTAACTCGCGAGCGGTTTTTGCTACGCCAAACACATAATGATCAGGTCGTAACAAGACGCTTGTTGCTCCATGCGCAGTGAACCATTTTGAGAAGGTGCCGGATACGTCCTGTACGCTTTCGTCTCCGAGCGACAGGACTTTGCCTTGGAAGATATGATGGAGAAGCCCCATGGCCTCAGAAGAGAGATAATCTTTGTCGTTGCTGCGTTCCCCCACTGATGTAATAATTAACCAACCCCGAGTGCCAAAGTGATCGCACAGCCGAGCTTGCTTCCCGCCTATTCCAATCGTACCATCCACAAAAAGGGTGCCCAAGACATCAGAAAATGATTCATCCGCTTCAGAACAAGGCATCCACATTCCTCCTGATCCCAGTCGCTCCAGATTTATATTTCGAGTTACAGGGACGATTGTGTTGTCATCCCGGTTCTTTGCCTTTTCCCAGTCAGTAATGGTAACTCGAGTTTCCATGGCTACTGAAGCCTTGATCAGATCCTTTGTAACATTTAAACGCTCATCAGACCAAGCTTGAAACATCTCTGGCCAATGGCTTTGAGGATATCTGAGGGCGGTGCTAATTCTCCACGCAAGTATGATGACATCGCGTACTCCTGAATTTAATCCTTGGCCCAGGAACGGCGGTGTTGTGTGGGCTGCGTCGCCAGCTATAAGAACACGGCCCTTTGTGTAGGTCTCACACCATCCGCCTTTATGCTGGTACGACGCAGCCTTGTCGATGTTGGCATTCTCTGGGTTAACTCCGTATTCCTCCAGTAGAGACCATACGAACGTGTGGTCTGTAGCTTTCTTGACTTCATCGTCCGACATCAACATAAACTCCCATCTCCGACGGTGACTAGACCCAAAAATTGATTTTCGTGGTCGTCGAGGATCCATGTAAACTTTCGGGGTATAGAAGTCTTTCCATTGATCCCCACCGCATTCACCCTTCGGTGTAACGTCGACAATTACCCAGGGAGTCTCTTTGCCATCGCAACGTGTAAATGGGATCCCTATTGAATGACGGACGGTGCTATTTGCGCCATCACAACCGACAACAAACCGTGAGACCCATTTTCGGGATTCACCAAGCCCTTTAGCTGATAGCTCGACGTAGGTGCCACAATCAATGACATTGTCCACTTTAGTTGAACGAATTAGATTTATCTTTCTTTGTAGACACGCAGTCTGTAATACCTCTTCCATGGCCGGCTGATGCATTCGAAATGTCCGGCTTGTCCCAGATGTAGATGGTCCATTGTAAGGAACACGAAGGACGACCTGGCCCGACGCACCAAGTATTTCAACCTCATCAGAAAGTGTCTCACGAGTATAGATTATCGCCCCATCTTTAAACAAAGCATCATGCAACCCCAGTCCATCATACAATCGTAGGCTCTCGTGGCTCAAACTGACTGCTCGAGGAAGAGGGTAGATTGCGGCCTGGCGTTCTAATATTGTCACTTGATGGCCGTGGGATTCCAAGACCAGGGCAAGAGTCAGTCCGACAGGGCCAGCCCCCACGATCAGGACGTCACAATCATATGTCATGTTGGGTAATTTGTTTTTGCTGCTTATATGTACAGTCGTTTATACTGATCAGAGGATCGACTCGAATCTATAACTCGAACTCTGCTGTCTTTTGCGGAATTAATTAATGTGCACGAAAAGAAAAGAGAGAGGAGAGAAGAAGTGTGTCAAGAAAACATACAAAAAAAGAAAGCCTCAAGAAAATCCATGGTGACGACTGAAAATCAATCTTATGATGTCTGCTTGCACGACTCGGGTCTGGCCACAGATATTCTCCGCCAGTGATACTCCGACCGCTCTCGTGGGTTGCCTCCATGCTATTTCCGAAAGCCAATCTATTAGATATTGCGTCTTTGTTTCTAGCCTCATGCGCCTGGGAGGGACATGGTGGCGCACTACAGGGGCCTTGCAGGAGTCCTACAGGGATCATCGAAGAACTAATAAAAGGATCGTTCGCACCGAAAATTCGTAAGGAAATTCCGGTTGCAATTTGCCAACGTTCCAATTTTGCTTTTTCTGTCCCTCTTCTTTTCTTTCATTATTTCAGTCTTTGCCTTTTCTTAGCTCCTGCGCGGCGAACACGCAGTACATTCCGGCTTTAATAATGAGGTACTGTCAAGCAGCTTATTTTTTGGCTGCGACGGCTGCAGGCATGGCACAGTCGGCTAGGGCTGCCAGCAGCGCCGACGACAACTGCTCGAGCAGCAGATCGCTCAGCAACTATATCTGATCTTCCAAAGCATCAAATTTCGTCAAATTTATTCAATGGAAAAGAAGCATATAGGCCCTTATTAGCTACTTTGGCATTCAAGTATATTTTAAGATAGTGTCAAGCTCATTATTGATAAGATTTTCTTTTCAAACCTAGTACGCTATAGTCTATGAACAGAAAACTGCAAAATTAAACAATGTTGTCCAAGGGATCAGGAACATGAGTATGGATATCAAACGTCTTTGCCTCGTGCTCAATGGCCCACTCCCGGATGGCGTCGAAATCGCGACAGGTATGCAGTGTGGTCAAAAGACCTCTGAGGTTGTTTGTTTCCTCGTACCACTTCCAAGTAATGGGCGAAATGTCCGAGGAGCACATGAAACTCTGTCGCATGGAGTCGATACAGTGATCGATGTGTATCATGTCCATCATGGTCTCCTCGTTGACGCCGAGGTCTTGGTACTCTGGGCCTTCCCTGGACCAAATCTTGAGTCGGATCATGTTCTAGTTTCACCATATTGTCAATAAACGTTATCTTTCGCAAATGCGCGCATTCATGTGAAGCTACTGACCAAACAGTGAAGTTGGTGGAATACATCGAGTTGTATAACGTATTCTCCTGGGTAGTCAGCGATAGGCGCGGTTTTGTTCACCAGCTTGGCCGCTTCGTTCATCGGGATTCTGCTGATGCCGACTATTTTGTCAATACTAATCACTTATATATACTTAAATATATTGCAATGCACTCACACTTGTAAAGATCTTCCCAGGCCGCCAAGTTTTCTGGCGTGGGAGGTCCCTGGTATTTAGTCAAGTGTGGACTGATGCTGGGTGTGAAGGCAACGTTTTTGTATCTGATGGCCGATTCGGCGGGTGCTTTAACAAATGTCAGAGGAACATTCAAAATAGCAACAATAACGATATCAAGACTAACAGTAGACATGATCTGGAATTGTTCCATCCACGCTCACATACGGACAACCACCTTGTGTTGTTCGGCTTTTCCAAACGACTCCGGCCAATGCTATCAGAAGCAAAGTGATGAGTGCCCATTGACCGACAATTAATCTCTGCTGCTTGCGATAACTCAGTCCCCGGGCTGAAGTAGTTGTGTGAGGATCTTCATCAGACTCATTGCCCTTCAGAAAGCCCTCTTCCTCAGGCTTTTGCGCAACTTTTTGGTACCTCTCTGAAGACATGTTTAGGCAATGATAGAAAGCAAAGACGAATAAAGAAAAAAGATACAAGCTCATTCGACAGTTAGGCAAGTGTCATTCTGCTATCTCTTATCTGAATTAATCTATGAATGACAACTAAAGTACATTTTGATTTGAGCAATGAGCATTAGAATTATTCTCTGCTATTGTTAGTGTGGGGACCCATTGTCGTCTGTGTCCATAGGCCATTTATGCCATGTATGTCATTGGTGACATCGTGCGATGCTAGTTCCTGCGCTTGTACTTGTTATCGGCGTGGCGGGATGGAGACGTAAATAACACCACAAGGCTTATTTGGCTTGGCTCTGGCAAACACTAAAAAACAAGCAATTTACTCTGGCGTTAGATCTAGGGTTTGTTGATGCGTTGGTTCAAGAATCTGACAGGCCCGTGCTGAGCGTACCCAACCCAAGTAATGAGAAGTGAGCGATGAAGTTGCAGGATAGTAACGTAGCCTGCCTCTTCGAACTGACTATTATTTAACATCTGCACAATTATCCAGGCAGTAATCCCTTATATCCGAATAATAATTATCACATCATATAAATACTCCAGGAGTCTAAATCTTGCCTGGCAACGTGGAAATGGATCATTCTTCAAAGATTCTATATGCCGTTTGCTATACTTATGTTACGGGCCGTACCTTGGTGTGAAGAAAGCAGCCACGCTGGTAAGTCGGCGTTTTCTTCAGTCAAAGCTCGGTTACCCACGGATCACCCAGGGTTGCCCGCAACCTTATCAGGAAGGTCATGAAATTGCAAGTCGAGTGGAAAGGATTGAAAGGACCAAAACACCAGTCGCGTGCCGATAAGGCGGGGTAAACAACTAAGCATACAGCTTAATTGACTAGCCAACCAACAATTCGCAAGCCACCAACATGGTAGGATCACCAACCAACACGCTTATCAGTCGGGAGTATAAAGGACCTCGTATTCAGTGCAGGGGGTCAGTAATGCAACGAGTCGTTCCTGCATTCGTTTCGTGACTAATGCGAGTGTTTCGAGTTTCGAGGCAAGCTGTGCAGAGACTCCAATATCTCTGAAAAGATGCAATGATTGAGAGACAGAGATGTGTGGATGTGTTGGGCTTTATAGACCTTGAATGGGACGCTGAAGCTAGTGGATTGTCCCTTATCTGTCTCATCCGTTGTAACAAACCAACAATAAATGCGCCATCAAAATTAAAAGCACAGAGAAAATCGGGGAATCTGGATTTGTGCAAAGTTTGTTAGATTGAATACATGATCATTACCGAATTTCGAAAAAGATAATTGCATTGGCCAGGCCAGTAATATCATCTGTTGGATTGCATAGGAAAGTACTCGCATAAAACAAAAAGCTGGTCTAAGCCGGATGTATTCTAGAAACCTAGAACGACATCTGACCGATATTGAACATACAGAAGGGATTCTCAAATGACAATAGTGACAGGCTTAAAACGGATTTGCCGTTGAGACTCAAGCTGTGCAACCGAGGCCGGCTTGTTGTGACAATTGGCGCTTCGAGCCGCAGCCAGTCAAACTCACATAGAAATGGCAACGTCCGTGCACCATGGACCTACCTCAGTTAGACCATATCCACCAGAAGGCTCGAGAGTATTCTGACTGGCGGAAACACCGCGGAGGGTCGCTGATTGTACTAGCTCAAAGAGGAAACAACTGTGTTTCTCTTCGTATGTACTGGATCACCAGAAGATTTAGCTTCCAACATTAATATGGGATAAATCTGCAATAGGCATGAATTGTTTGATTCATGCGGTTGTCTTGCAATTGTGTTATATAATACGAAAATATGGCGCGATGTCACCTACATATCCACCATATAAAGATATCCTGATAGGCTTGAGGTCTCCACCGTGTGAAATATACCGCTGGTTCTACGCAAGTGGAGTTGATTTGTCCAACCAGTCAGTCGATACTTGCTCATGTATCCTGCAAAAAGCGGAATGAAAGCACCAGAACCATAGTCCCTAACGTAGCAGTGATGTATAAATACAAGCCCCCTGTCTGAGTTCCAAATGTGTACCCAAAGAACCTAGCTTTTATTCACCATCCCTTAGAACACGTTGGTTTCTCGATATTCACCATGAAATTGACAGTCACCGCCGCCCTCCTCTTGGCTGCGTCATCGCTCGCCGCCCCCGTTGCTGTAAGCACTATTGTATTCTATTTGATAAGGTCAACTTCTGACTTTCAACATAGGAAAAACGTGATGTCGATCTGGTGGATGTGTCTACAACTGATGGTTGGGGCTACAAGCGCGAAGCTGAGAAGCGTGACGTCGATTTGGTAGATGTATCTACCACTGATGGTTGGGGCTACAAGCGTGACGCCGAGAAGCGTGATGTTGACCTGGTTGATGTTTCTACCACTGATGGTTGGGGATACAAGCGTGACGCCGAGAAACGCGATGTTGACCTGGTTGATGTTTCTACCACTGATGGTTGGGGCTACAAGCAATAGGGATAAAGAATGAGTCCGGTTCCGCAATGTGTAATACAGGAGTAGTCTTACTTTCCTTGATTTGGACCTTCCTACTTGGTACTTAACGGAATCGACAGTGAATTGTCGTTTGTGACACAATCGAAGTGTGAGAGACAAATATATATTGCCACCGTCAAACCATCAACATAGTACAAGGGAGAATCAAAAAAACATAGTCTACGCATTGTAAGGTATGTAGAGCATCCTAGTTGTATTGATCTATGATACTCCCCGAGAATTTGTCCCGGAGATAGATATGTAAGCTTGACCGTGGGATACGAAATACAGTCATGCCCATTCATGAATAAAAAAAGAAAAAGAAAAAAACGACGAAGATAACGAAAAGTACAAAAAAATGTGCGGACTATTTCGATTCAATAAATCCAAATCCGCTTGCCTGATTAACCATCACCGCCTGTAATTGTGGCGCCTTGAATACTGCTTTTCTTGAATAGGTTCGTTATCTTATGAAATCTTCCCAACTTAGTTCCCTTGTGGGAGTCTGTGTGTTCAATGAGCTTCTCTTGTAAGATCCTAAACCTGGAATTTGCCATAAACCCGAAGATGGGCGCGAATCGGGAAGATAAAACTGTCATACCCACGGTAGTAAACATCGAAACGAGACTTCCAGCTTTGTAGAACAATGTCAGGGTCCACGAATCCTGTTGTAGCTCTTCCGAAATTGAGTGGCGGCCAGTCACCAAAGCTTTAGTCGGCCGGCATCTCAATAATGGACGATAGTTGCAGTTGTGACATGAGTGTCATCCAGGATTCTACTGGTAGACTAACGTTTGTCTGTGTCCAAACATTGATGGAGTTTAAAAGGAAGCAAATTATACGTATGAATTAGTGCTATATAGATAATATTGTCTGGGGAGACGTTGGGTGTTATTTAATGTTCATTATACTCATAGTATAAATGTTGAACAAAGAGGTTTACAAAAACCAACGAGGGCATGGCAAATGTTCTCAAAGCTGGTCGTCAATTAGATTTATTGTATATTCAATAAAGCAAAGCAAGATCAATTTAACCTTGAATGCAAGCGATAAGTAAAACTTCATGTTTCATATGATATAGTAGTGTAGCCAATTGGCAAGGTAGGACGACCGAACGAAACGTCGGCTTTTTTCAAAGTCAAATCCATGATAATGGTAAAAACGGTTTCACTCTTTGATTCCCCCTTTTGGTGGCGATTGATTGCTGTCGGATATCCATCTTCGTCTTTGAAGAGTGGCATGAACGACTCGGTGTTGAGGTGAGGCTCAATCAACAAGATTTGTTCGACTAGTAGTTGCATCCGGTCGGTACGTCTTGGTGAATCTTTCAACCATTCGGGCTCGTCAACTCCAAGGTGATCGAGTAGAAGATGATTTGAGTGCACAATTACACCGTTGTGATCCATCTCAAGTCTTTTAATTCCAATGCTGGTGCACTCGAGGCCTATCGAACCATGAGCATCGCCAATAAGAATATGTGCGCTCCCACCAATCCCGCAAGCTTCAATAGATCTGACAGCATGATCTCTGGATTTTGATTCTAACGCAACTCTCAAGGCCAGATGAATCGGCAATTTTTTCGGATCAACTCCTCGTGCACGTATTGCATTCAAACAAACACCAACGCCGTTGGCATTAAGGCCGATTTTGCCAATAACACCGCCTTCCGTTATCATAGTAAAGTCAGGAAATTCTGTATTCGGTTGGGAAATATGGCAAGTGAAGATATTCGGCGCCTGCTCAACCTGCCAGTCCCAGTTTTGGCCAATGAACGACTGGCCAGTCTGGGTCTTATAAGCAACACTCGTACACCCATCCACTGGGACATCGATCTTGGGCTGCTCTGTGAAGAGGCCAAATGTAATTTCAGTGCGTACATTAAGCGCCAAGATATCAAGAAATTCAACAGCGGCACCTTCAGCGATCCCACGGATTTCGTCCAAGTATCTTGGATGATTCTGCTCAAGAGAATGAACAAATTTAGCAGCTTCGCGACGAACATTCTCCCAGTTCATCGCACAACTCCTCTGGAAGAGACCCTTGTAAAAGTCAAGCGAGCCGTGCACCTTCTCTTTTGCCCTTTGGCCATGTTGGTAGCCTATCTGTATTCAGTTAGTTGACTGAAATCTACCCTGTTATTTCCGGTGGTTATCTCTACCTCAAACGGAGTGCCGCTACACCTGACCTGAAGCATGGTGGTAGAAGCTGTAGGAAGTGTCTTGAAAGAATTAAAGTACCCCCTCCCTGCATCTATGTTAGCCCCCGCTCCAGGACTCTTGGCCTAATCTTGAGATCTCAGGCTTCCTATTGGCTCGCGAAGGGGTTCCTATATCGACGTAACTAAGGCACACCTGTGCCCTTGAACACTTACTAATTCTTCTAATGTGAATGGAAATTATCGTACATAGAATATATAGAGACTTATTTTTGTCACTTGAAAAGATATGACAGCATACAAGGAGATATCCATTGAGAATATATCGTGCTGGTAAAGGCTTCATTCAAGAATAATGGCACTACATCTCCACAAACATACACTTGTGCCATAGCGATTGCTCCAGCTTGCAGGAGAACCCGTCTTCGCCCGATGATTGAGAAGCCCTTGGAAACAAGTGATATTTAATTGATTCCAAACTAGTGATATTTCCAACCCAGTAACGACTAAGTGGATCCGCATCAGAACTCTTTGCTACTCAGCCGAGGCACGGCTTGTATTTCCGCCAGACGACTATCTCGCCTTGGCAAACTTTGTCCACAACGGCTCTTGCAGCAAGTTAGACAAGCAGCTCGCCTCTACGCCAACAAGAACCTCAATACCACCATCTGGCAGCGGCGGCAGGATAACCTGTAAGCCGTTAATGACGCCGACATGGGGTACGCGCACAGCCTCGATCTTGCCGCCGAGGAGAGGCCCCCAATCCAACCTGTACAACTCGAAACCAACCCACGAGGTCTGTACGCAGTTAAAACCGGGGACATCTAAGAAGGCTGTTGGAACCAGCCGATCGACGTCTTCAAGCTTCTCGACAAGGGCGGCCACGTCGTCGGTGAACTGTCCATCGGCGCGCAGAACCGATTTGCGGATCAGAATGGCTAGGTCGGCCAAGCTGGCCGAACCAAGAATCTCTCGGATGGGAGCTGAGACAGCAATATACTCAAGAAAGCAGCCCAAAGTGTCGGGGTGC
This sequence comes from Eurotiales sp. R13A2, assembly GCA_023625935.1. NCBI lineage: Eukaryota > Fungi > Ascomycota > Eurotiomycetes > Eurotiales > Eurotiales sp. R13A2. The sequence goes on from JAMAFV010000020.1 coordinate 195,185, forward strand.
ACGGGTGGATCAGTTCGCAGTCGTCCGTCGATGGCGATATTGAAGACAGATACTGGATCGCCTTCAAGAGACTCAAGGGGCGACTGCACGGCCATGACCGTGCGCCAGAGCAGCGCAGACAGGGCGTCGTTAGTAGAGATCCATTGCTGGTCTGTCGGCTTACTCGCCTTAGTTGGTGACGCTTCTGCCTTTAGCGCAGCCAGGGCTTCAGGGGAAAAATAAAAGACTTGTCCACGATGGTCGGGAGAGACCATCTTTGGCGGCGCCCCCGGTGGTGTAAAGGGTAGGAGCGTGTACTCTGGGTGATTCTCCAATGAGCCAGAGTTGCGTCCTGATGACTTCAGCAATCGGTCCCGGTCACGGAATATAGCTTCTGGAAGCTCAACAGGTTCAGGGATCTCTAGGCCCTGTGCCCGACGGCACTCTTCCGCCCATACCTTGGTCCAAATATAGAAGGACTTGCCGTCGCCAACCATGTGCAAGATATTCCACGTCAGAATCAAGCCGCCTTGGATGAAGTTGGCCTGCAGCAGAGAGATGGGGAGCCGATCGCCGGGGAATGCCCACACAGAGCGGCGACACAGCGTTTCGGCATCGAATGCGGACACGGGAAAGGCCTTTGACTTTAGATCTGTATAGGTCAGTGGGAAAGCACCTGGTGTTCTCAGGTCCTTGACGGTAATATGTTCAATCTCTCCGTCTTCCAGTCTCTGCAACTTAAACACGCCGGCCTGCTTTGCATCGGCATCCGGTACGGCCTCGCACGCCATCACTGAGATCCTTTGCTTGGCGGCATCGAACCCGGCCTTGAGAACACGGGAGACTTCATCAATGTCATAGTCTTCTGGGAACTGGAACGGGAAAACGTATCGGAGATAGCCTTTGGGGCCGATACGCTCTAAGGGCGTGAGCACCGGAACATCGCTGAAAGGTTGCACGGAACCCATTGTGGTCATATAAAGTGGTGAGAAACAGCAGAAAAAGGAACTGTAACAAAGTGTAGTAGTGAAAGGGGGGGCCAACTTGTCAAATTCCGCGTAATATACATGGCTAGTTGCAGAGGCCGTTGTTCAAACTATTGGGATTGAGTAGTGGACTAACCCAAAAGACCAAGTGCCAGAGCTGCACGAGCAATTTCCCCTATCTCTATCTGATTGCGTACTCGGTCTGGCGGAGGCTTGACCGTTTTTCCAGTGGATCGTCCGGGCCGCGTTCCGTAGCTGTCAGACAGAGGTACCGCCCAATCATGCACAAACCCTAAGAGAACTTCCCGGTTCTGTCCCATCACTAAAAATTAGCGTGGCCACAACTCACAACATCATTATCAGACGAGACCGTGCTCCGCCACCTGCTTGACTGAGCGGGATGGGAGGAGACTAGTGGTGGGCGTCAAGATATAGACAACCCGAACAAAGCCTCTCTTCCGGGAGGGTCGAGGACTGGTATCCAAAAGCAACATCTTGAGGACGAGGATTTCGTGGTCTGTTGAAGGAAAGTGGACTGACCTTGAATGGCTGGCCGTCGCAAATGTTGGTCCCACTGAACAAATTAATGGACCTGCTTGCTAGAGATGATCATTGTCATTTTCTGCCGTAGCATGCGTGGAACCCCCCCCCCCAAGCTAACGGTCTGAACGGGAACGAACGGCTTGACAGGTGGCTAATCTCGCGCCGGACTGTTTGAACTTCTACAAACCAGTTTGGACTACAGTGTACCAGATACATAAAAGTTTTTTATCCTTCTCTCTAACGTGCGATGATCTTATGACACTACGGTTTAGACTCTATGAGAGTGTGCTTTTACATCCCCATCGCGTTTTAAGGGGTTGCATCTCTCTTCACAACGACTATTATTAAATGCCTTATCCGTCTTATCCACTGCCAGTTCCCTTCGCAATGACAGATGCCAGTTGAAATGGCGGTAGATCCACGCATTGTTGCTGTCTTTGGGCAGCCTCCCGCAGACGTCGACCTAGCCGAGAATCGCATATCTGAGAACAACATAATTGTGGTCGTTCTGCTAGCTCTCGCGACAGCAGCAGTGATCTTGCGGTTCACTGCCAGGTTCATCCAGCGCAATGCCCTGAGGGCTGACGACTGGACTATTATTCTGGCTCTGGTATGGATATCCTATCCACAAAACTGGAAGCAATCAGCCATTGACAAAACCTTATACTTCTGCAGCTCTGCGTAGGTGGAACGACAGGCCTGAGTATAGCAGGTGAGATTTGTTTTCGTTCATCGAGGTTACTTTTTTTCCCCTTCGCAACCATGACCTAATAGTATTCAGGCGGAACCTTTGGTGCTGGAAAACACATCTGGGCAGTGACATTGCCGGGCCTCACAAACATTTTCAAGGTGAGTTTCTATTTTCATTTTCCTTATCTTTTTTTTTATCTCACATACATTGATCGAGCTGTTTCTCTCTGTTAACAGTCCAGCGCAGCTCCTGTTCACCTACACTTTTGTCTATGCAGCCGCTTGCGCTAGCACTAAAATCTCCATCCTTTTCTTTTATCTACGCATCTTCACCACCTGGAAGTCGAGCCTTTACCTGAAAGTTATGATTAGCGTTTGCTTCTTTCTCTCAATCTCATATCCAATCATCATCTGGGTAACCATGGGGAACTGTTGTCGGCCAATCTCGTTCTACTGGAATCAATTCACAGACGCCAAAGGCGAGTGTATCGACACTCGGTCATTTTTTCTTGCACTCGGCATCATCAACATGCTCAACGACGTTATCGTCCTGATTACTCCGATACCGCAGATCTGGAAGCTACAGATGTCGACTAGAAAGAAGGGGGCCGTATGCAGTATCATGCTGCTAGGTAGCTTGTGCGCAAAATTCTGACATACTGGCAAGAGTTTGTTGGCTGACTCGTCTATCACAGTGTCTGCATCGCCAGTATCGTACGCATCTATTACCTTTCCGTATTCATGGCCGCTCTTGATGTCACCTGGCTGATGGGTCCCGTGTTCATCTGGTCCACCATCGAGCCATCCGTCGCTATTATCTCCGCGTGTCTGCCACATTTGGCTCCACTGGCCGCCCTGGCTCGCATTAAGCTCTCGTCCAGTCTCGGTAGCAGCAACACTAAGTCTTCCAGCACGCCATGGCGATCCCGCAGCGGACACGGACAGGGTTCGCAAAAGGGGACTCCGTTAATCCCATACAGTGGGCCAAGGTTCGGAGGCGATCGAAAATTGAGACCGACGGAATCAGATGATGAAATCGGTCTAACGATCGATGTCATGGGTGGTTCTGGGCAGCACAAAGCCCGCTCAATGGAGTCTGGTTTGGATGATAATCACGTCCATGACCAGGCAATTCTTGTGCAGTCAAGCTTTGTTCAGTCGAGCTCGCAGCGCGAGTAAAGGTTCTATGAATCTGCAATATGCCTTTGCTTTTCCTCTATCCAAAATATATGAATGATCGAAAGTTGCGCTCATTCACTTTGCGACTTGGAGGTACTTGATTTACTATTCGAAAACCTTGTGACGAATTACGCATATCTCTGGATTCGTTCAAATGGAACGATATTCAAAAACGCATTTATGATCAGTTTATCATAATGCAGCCTGTGCCTCACAACTCGGACTTGTGCGCATGTGGGATTGTACATTAAGCAAAATAGAACAGAACTAAGAATTTTAGTTATAGATGAGTCTCTCGCCAGGTATCGGAACGGAGAAAAATAAGAAATACATCCGAAGTGAAACGAGCACTACTACAGATAGCAAATTCAATTCAACTATATACTCATATGGGTGAGATAGGCCCAGGAGAAATACCAAAAATTTAAGATCGTGGACTCGCGCGTTAGACAGGGAATACTGAATTAAGCAAGAAGATAGTCGATTCATGTTGCCTTCCTCCGTATTGTAATTGTGAATGAATTATTTGGCACCTGGAATCGGCCAAATCCTATACAGCAGGAGTGCGATGTCAGCTTTCTTCTTTCCCTCTCTTATATTAGCTTCCGGTCCAGACTACTTACGTGTGATGGCAGGTCTCGAGTCGATTGGCTTTATGTCATAGTTTAGCAGCATCTCAGCCACCAACATTTTCCAGACATAGGCAAAGATCCAGCGCCCAACGCAATGTCGACGGCCGTGACCGAAACTTATAAATTTCTCACTAGTTGTAGTCATTCTGATTTGGGGACGTTCTTCTGCTGACGCAGTTGGGCAAAAGAAGCGAAAGGGTTGGTATTCATTCGGTGATGGATAAATGTCGCTGTCCCGGTGGATGGAGTATTGAGGAATGCCAATGTTGGTCCCGTAGGGTAGGAAAAGGCCAGAAGAGAGGGTGAATCCTTCTTTTGCGACAACCTATTAATCATTATCAGATACAATTAGTCTTTAATGTGCGAGATATTTTTTTGTATGCCCACCCTTCTAGACGGGTTTAGTGCGCTGAGACCATGTAGACGAAGCGACTCTTTGATAGAACTGTCTAGTAGTGCCGCTCTTTCGAGATCAGCTACTGTCCATGTCCCATCGGTGCTATGCTTTATGGTCTGAACTTCATTTCGAAGTGTCTCCATGATTTCGTCCTCAGGAGGACAACTCAGTATGTCCATGAGAAAGCTACATCCCGACATACTTGTTGTGTGTACTCCCGGAAAGTTGAGCATGAAGACCCGGTGTGATAGCCACTTGCTTGTTAAACTCGCTGACCAGTTTCTTTTGATGGCATCCTCAATCAATATATCAAGGAAGGTCTATTGTCTAGTTTAGAATGCGTTCGAATAATACGTCATTCGTTTCTCACCTCGGTTTTAAGTTTCTGGGTGCTTTTTGATTGGTTTTGATATTCCCTTTGATTCATAGATTCTCTCTTCTCCTTTAATTTCAACTCAATGAGTGGTCGGAGACGCTTATCAATGACCCATTCGTGCCACCGATTGAGCAAAGCTACAACAGGCCCGATTATACTTGTAAAATATCGGTCATATCAGTAACAATAACAGAGATGGTCAACGGAGTAGTATAGCTTACGGCCGAAGAAAGTCGGGAAAGATCTTGATAATGTTTGACCCGATAACAATCAGGTTGGAGTTTTGAATCATGGCATTTATCAGGATGTCGTCTCTGCCTAGTTAAAGAATAAGTTTGTACCTCCAAGGACTTACAACAGAGCCAAAACTCACTCATCGCTACTCCAACTCCCAAGACATTGATCATGCGAGCAGACATCTTTTCGACGGTTGCTTGTAGTGGAACTTCAATCCAATTGTCTACATCTCGGCCCCAATAATCCTCCAAGCATTGCCGGGCCTCATGAGACAAAGCTTCAGCAACCGGAACAGACTTTAGCATGTCTGTGAGGTCGTGCTGAATGAGTTTGACGAATAACTCGTACTTTGTCATGAACGAAGAGGCCTGGCCGGTGTACTGGAGTTGGAAAAAGTCGATAATATGGGCCTTGAAGCTTAGGTCCGTTTCTTTAGCCATCAGCACTTCGTGGATATGCTCTTTTGGCACGAGTACTTCGTCTCCTTCATTGATACTCGGCATTACAAAGGGGGTTTTCTGAGTTTTGCAATACTACTATGATTGTAAGCTTTAGTATGTGTGGTGCGCAAATAAGAACAAACCTTATCATATCCTTCTTGCAGAAACCCCGTGGGATCAACTTCCACAAAACGCTCCAAAATTCGTCCTACTGTACCGTCTTTGCGAAAAGCCCAAGGAAGCCCAGAGGGCGTTGGAGACCTCTGAAGAGCCTTCCATATGATACTCAGTGTCGGAAGTAATAATGCAAAACAATATAGAGCAACGATGTAAAAGTTTGAGAGATATTCCATAGTTGTAGATGTGCGATGAAGCTGGGTACGGCACCAAAGTTTTTGTCGAAACTCGCAACACCAGACAACTGAAGCACGGTGCTTGAAGGATGAAGTGAGAGAGGGAAGGGTTTATCTCGGTTGATGGCAGTATTTATGAGAAACGATCTCCCCGGCTTCATACAAGAATACTACCTCATGAAGGCCCGGTGTGGTCATATGAATTGTCATTGTTACTAATATTGGATGAATATATACCTGCTAAGCCAAAAATAGCAGCTGTACATGTAGTGCTTCAAGTTGCAATACATGTTTATACAGGCATATCTATGAACTATGCATATTATGTATAAGTGAATTTAGACATCCTCGTTCATGTGTGGTCTTCGTATATTAAAATATGCACACTATACGAGCAACTACATGAACGAATACACACCACCAGAACCACTAAACTCGAACTGTTTGTTAATGACGCACTTTATGCATCTGTTGCGAGTCTTGGGGCAGGTGGATTAAGCAGGTGAGTTTTGTAGAATTTCATCTTACAACAGCATCATGCGGGAGGCTTAAATTGGAAAGTCCGACAGATGATTCCTGTTCCTCGACGTATTGCGAACTCAGATGTTACACAAGAAATGAGTCCTTTTTCTTCCCAAGATAAGACTGTTATGTTTTTCATACTTGAGGATTGCGATTTGAGCATCATTTATTGTCTCAGTCGCCGTGCCGCTTGCCCGGGGTTACAGTGCATAATGCCGCGTAGCACAGACACCTACAAGTTACCTGCAAAGGTTTATATAAGTACTGAACTTAACGGAGTAAATATTCATTGCGTGGACAGACTATCTAGGAAGTCCTAGTCTGCTGGGCGATTTTCAACGCACTATCACCGCGGAGGGTGTATTACGCTGGATGGAACGGAGTACATGGAATGTGGCTACTATCTACTCGTGTGATTTGCGGCTTAACGGTCATCTGCAGGACATAAATAACGGTGTAGTGTCCAAATTACGCCACCACGCAAGACATTCTGCATCAGGTCACAGTACATGCAGTACTCGCCTTCGAACCCCGCAAGTAAAAATAGGATGAGGCTATGCCAGATACCGGAAATATGGGGAAGGCCTAATATCTGATGCAACTGGACGGATCCACCCCCTCTTACCTTGATAATCCCCCTTGAAGACATGGAAGGATTTCTCGATGATCACGAGGCACAGGAGGACACGACACACGATATCAACAGATATAACTGCGCTACGATATTGATGGTTTTTGCGAAGCAATTATGAGATCTAAATAACAGCAATTTAGGACGTAGATAACAATGTTATGACATGGCACAAAACACAGGATGCAATGGACCACCAATAGGTGTTTACTGAAAATGTATCATGTCCGGTGTTCGCGTACTACTGCTAGCCAAGACAATCGCATTACAGTGATAAGCCTGGCTGTGAATTCAAAAAAATATAATGACGCTATAAAAATTAGTACAGCAGCCTATAGCTACAATCTTGTCAAAATTCGTTTTGTATTGTAAAATGTTTTTGTCATGGGTAAAATATTCTATAACTCTATACATATTATGAAGAATATAACTTATTACTACTCCTAAATATTAAGCTGGCCATTGATTTAGCTCATAAACTATCTCATAGACTGGCTCATAGACTAACTCAGAGACTGGCTTATGGACTAGCTTATAAGCTGGCTTGTGAATTGACTCATGAACTGACTCTCGGACTGACTTATAAACTAATATATTAACTAATGTAACCGGTAAACGAGCTGGCCATGTAAACGAGCTGGCCCTGTAAACGAGCTGGCCACCTCAATACACATACAAACTGGCTCTTTCTACGCTTCAATTTCCCCCAAACTTCATCAGATAACATACCTTCAAATTTTCAGTATATATACTTTATGAATCAGTAAATTTATATATACAATTTAAACTTATGAATATTTATAATGATCAAGATTACTATATTTTATTATAGTTACATTAAAAATACATTGTAATTTTTGTATAATTAATCATCATAGACTTACATTAGTTTATATTTAGTCAGATTAATATATATATTATATAATAACATATATCTAACTTAAGTTTAAAGGTGTAGTAACTAATAGAGTTCGAGGGAAATCGAAGCCTGGAAGATGCTATTTTGTATGTGCATTGAAGGTGGCCAGCTCGATTACATGGCCAGCTCGTTTACCGACTACGTTAGTTAATATATTAGTTTATAAGTCATTCCGAGAGTCAGTTCATGAGTCAGTTCACAAGCCAATTTATAAGCTAGTCCATGAGCCCGTCCATGAGCCAGCTTAGTATTTGAGTAATAATAAGTCATGTTCTCTATAATGTGTATGTGATTATGAAATATTTTATCCATGGCTAAATGTAACTTTTGTGGAAATTCAATTTTGGCAAGGTTTCTAGCTATAGGCTGCCGTAATTAGATATCTGCGACTTTGATCACAACCTTTCCATTCGCTTTTCTCTCCTCAACCTTGTCAAATGCCTGCTGGAAATCTGCAAAGTCCAGAACACTGTCCACCTTGGTAACGCACTTTTTCCCTCTGGCGATCAGATCAGAGATCAGCTGCAGCTGCTTGCCATTGGGCTCAACAAGAATCCACTTTGCATTTGCCAGAGTCTTGGTTGTCGAATCGGGTTTCTCCTTTTCCGGATCGCCGGTGATGCTGAGAAGGGTTCCTCCCTCTCTGACTGCTGTCCAGCACGTTCCAAGCGTGGTCCCTCCGACGCAGTCAAATGCAAAATCTACTTCTCGTGGGGCCCGGTCCTTCGCAACCCATTCCGCAATACTTTCTTTTTTATAGTCAATAACTTCCGTGGCACCGAGCTCCCTGACGTATGCTGTATTGCGGCTATCGCACAGGGCAACAATTCGCCCGGCGCCTGCCAGAGCAGCCAAGTATACCGCCCAGCTTCCCACAACCCCGGAAGCACCGGTAATGAGAATGCTAAGCTTCTGGTTGTTTTCACGCGCTGCAGCATCTCCTGTTATTGCCCTGGAATCCAAAATGCCGTGCTCAAAGACAGCTTGCCACGCGGTCAAGGAGCTGAGCGCAGTTGATCCAGCCTCTACCCACCCCATAGTCGAGGGTACATGTGCCATCTGCGACAGTCTAGCTAGGGAATACTGGCGTAAATGTCCAGTTTGTTCCGGCTCGACCCGGAAGAAGACCCTGTCGCCGACCTTGAAACCCGAGGCCTGGGCTGCATCTCCCTCCGGAGTCTGCACTATAACCCCGGCAGCTTCAGTACCGGGGACTCTTGGGCTGTCTGCCGGAACAATACTGGGAAACCAAACCTGCCAATGCAGCTCGCCAACACAGGGAGACGTTGTATAAATCTGGATCAGGCAGTCTTCTGGATGAGACGGCTTCGGCAGTGGCGCTTCTTCCATAGTCAAGGTGGTGGACTTGGGATCAAGCTGATGTACAATCTTCATAGTCGCAGGCAAAGTAGATGATGACATTCTGGCAGCTGATGTTTGGAAGCTGTGCGAAACCAGCTCAAATCTCTTAGGGGCGTTTGCGAAGTTTCGGCCAAGTATCCTAAACATAGGATTCGTCTGTCGGATGAATCAACCTCAACTCTTGCAAAATGAACAGACGAAGCTGTAGAGTTCTGCCTCTTCCATCCTTCCTGCTCATTCTGGCATACAATTTTATATTCGTGCCAAGAGCACAGCACAGCTATGTGTATGCTGCATTGCCGCATGCGGAGTCCGGATAGCCTATTGTGGAGACCGATGGCAAACCACATGGCTTCCAGTTATTTAGTATGCCCAGTCTTGACAGAATCGTTACTTAATATTTTTTGGTATAAATGGGTAGGCTTATAGAAAGATAATGAGGACTTTCACTGCATGCTTAATAAAAAATACATCAGATTGCAGAAATGAAGATTGTGAGTAGGAAGATGTCGCGCGTTCGAGATCGCGGGGATCCTTCCTGGCAGCGGGGGTACCCGGATAGCCATACTCTTAGTATAGCCTATCCGTTGTCTACCGTGATTGGCTGTTAGAGCTGTTTACTTGCACCGACTCCCTCGCATCGTCGTTGGTGCTGCGTTGCTTGACGCGCACCATACGTTGACTCTGGAGCCATGAGTGCGCGGCTACTCGGAAAAGGTGTATCGCTTATCAATAGACCTCGTTCCGGAAAGGTATATATAGTACATCTGTTCTGGATCCGACTACTCTTTACTCTTGCCAGAATCTTATCCACGTGAGCGATTTGTAAAATCAACCAAATTTTTTCACCATGGAGCAAGGCAGGATTGTAGAAGACCCTCCTAAATACGATCGAAGGTACGTGTATGCTCACAATACTCTGAGCAACTGTGCCCGCTCACACGCTAATCGGAGACTTGCAGCCGTCCGCTTCCAACTGTCGAGCTCGCCTATCAATATAAACTACCAAACTGCCCGGGAAAGTCCTCTGTCGGGTTGAAGGTTACTTTCCCTGCAAATGCTTCGACTCCTCCTCACAGGCACGCGGGGGCGTCGGTGTCCGTGCTGGTACTCGAAGGCGCCGTGCTGAACAAAATGAACAACGAGCCAACCCGGGTATTTACGAGGGGGGGCAGTTTCTTTGAGGCCCCGGGATGTCACCATAGAGTCAGCGACAATTACAGCATGACGGAACCAGCTGTTATCCTTGCAACCCTCGTTGTTGATACAGAGGTTGTAGAACAGGGAGGGATTGCAGCTCTGACGGTGTTTGATGAGGAGTATCGAGATATTCAGGTTTAGGCATCTGTCTGGTTCATCTGTCTGGTTTGTCTTGGTCTGTACTGGAATTACGCGCAGATTCGCATTATCCTTTGCGAACGTTTATCTTGGCGAGAAGTGGGTTGGTGTCTGTTAGTTTCCGGAAGATCAGCCAAAAACAAACGTCCCGTACTGATAGCTGGAATCTGTTGAATCTGCATCTATCTGGCGGCTAATGTCATGATTATAATCTTCCTCGTTCAATTGAGCCATGTAGCTACCTGATAGTCCTCGTATCTGTCTCGCATAGTATTCGCACAAACACGTGATTTATCAGCCAATCGAGCCCCCTCCAAATTAGTCCTAGCGTACCGGCTGCCCCATTCATGCGATATGGAACTGACTGACTCTCATCCCGAGTTTTGGTGCTCGTCAGACGTCTGACTCATTTGATCCGGTATCTGCATGACAAATGCCTGAACAACGAGTGCAGGGCACCCGTGCGTCGCTGGCGTGTATCCAGTGTAGGGCGAGGCATATTCGCTGTGATGCGACCAAACCCGCGTGTTCCCGGTGCCTGCAGGAGCGACAGGCCTGCAACTATCCGAATTCGCGGCGTGGTGGTCTGACTAAAGCCTTGCTGGCAGCTAATAAAGCGCGGAGAAGCGAGATTGAGAGAACTCCCAGCAGCTTATCGGGCAGTGCGGTATATTCGAATCCCGAAGCTCATACCACTAGTTCAGACGCAGCTTCCTCGCCATCAAACACATCAAGCACCAGAGAAGCTGCCCCTCAAGCTCCAGAGTTACCCACACCGTTCTCAGTATTGGATCTAGCGTTGACGGATCTTCACAATGACATGTTCATCGCGGTGTATTTCAAGTGCTTTCATCGCTACCACCCCTGCGTTCTGCCTCTGAAACAACTGCAGGAGTATTTTTGTATTCCTACCTTACGCGATCAGCTTCTTCCAGTTGTAACAGCCGTCCGGTTCATTGGCTCAATTTACGCACGATCAGGTCTCGTCGATCAATTTAGGGCGCAAATGGAGAGCGCCATTGCCGTGGCCCGCCAAAACATACCGCGCTCTCCGTTTCTTGCGCAAGCTTTGTTTTTACATTCTATATCCTTGTATTGGTCTCAAGAGGACAACAGTGCCAGAGAACAAATGGACTTGGCCCTGCAGACTGCATTGGATCTCGGTATGCATCGCCGCGATTTCGCCGTCGGCCATGCTCCGAATGATCCAGTATTACAGGAATGTTTTCGGAGAACCTGGTGGCAGATCTACATCGTCGACGCCGCATATGCTGCAATTGAGCACTTGCCAACTTTTACGGCCAATAGTGTGATAAGCGATGTAGATTTGCCCTGCGAAGAAGATGAATACGAGAGCAGCGTAAGACACGTCCGTTCCAAGCTGAGCATCAAGGCATAGTTATCACGACCATAGCTGATATCATCCATAATATAGACGGTACCAGAACCCTCACTTCTGGCTGATTTCGACTTTCGCGAATTTGAGTCTGAAGGAAAAGTGTATTCTTCATTTGCTTACCTCATTGGAGTTGTCCGGGGCCTATCCCAAACATCAGTTTCAGTGTCTTGGCAAAGCGATGGGAGCCCAACCTCAGAGGCCGTAGCTGCAATCGACTCGGTGATTGACGGATGGTTCCTACTCCTGCCAGAATCAAAGCGAGAGGTTATGAACAGCCGTGGTGAAATTGACGAGCTGTTATATTTCGCCAACATGTGGGCCCATGCGTAAGTACGCTTCCTTTGAGGAAAGACATACGTTAATTCTTCCCCTCAGGGCTTCAATTTCTAGTCATAGAGCAATGTCCGACATTACTTTTAACCCTCTAGAAGTTCTCTCTAGCTGCGCCGGCTCGCCTCAGACTAATGCATTGCCAAGCGAAATAAAGCAAGTCCACACCATGAGGTGTCTTTCATCCATCCAGCAGCAAGTTAGCCTCCTGACTCTTCCTAAACGGCCCTTTTGCCATAGCCCCTTTATTATCTGCATGGTCGTAGTCGGCACGCTACCCTACTTTTCGGCGTGCACTTGCCTTTTGCGGGGCGGCGAGCTCATGGTCGCGCGGGAACAGATTCGAGTGATTATAGGATGCCTGAGGGCGCTGGGCGACGTGTGGAAAAAGGGCCGCAATCGTGTACAGGAGCTTCAGGCTATTGGCAAAGAGATCATAGGTACTACAGGACGAGGCAACGCGAGAACAAGTGAGACAGCCGCTGCAACTGAGGTAACGGACAAACCCTATCAGACTTCTACTTCGCTTCCACTCGTTGGCTCGGGTTCATTCTCCTCGGGCATAGATGCGAATGAACTTGCTGAGCTGTGGCCATTGACGAATCAGCCGCTGGATATCAATACGTGGATTGTCGATAACTTTCCAGCGCTGTAGCTGATAATCACCAGGGAACGCCGTGCTTTATACGGCGATATACATCGCATTTAATAAGCCCCCAGGTTCTCAGCTACAGTGGGATACACTAGCAAGATTCTCCAGATGCCATGTACAAGTATTTTGTACGGCAGATATTGTAGGGCTTCTATTATGTGACACCAATCCTAAATAAATCCAAGGATCATGTCTCAACATTCACTTGATCTAGAATTGTTGAAACCCAATATTGCTCAACGTCTAATATGATCATCATTGTTGTTGTCTCAAGCGAAGAAGGCCTGAGCGACAAAAGTGTCATTGCTTTGTAATACGTGAAGCGGAGTGGGTGGGGGTTCCAGGTTCCTCTGCCGGCCTCCCGTTGAGGGAAAAACAAACTCACCATTAACAATCACCAAAGTATTAGTTGAGAACCCGTCTTGTATATTTAAACAACTGAGCATCCAGATAAATCATCACAATGCCGAGCGACTTTCATCCAGTGTTTCGCCGCGGAGCAACTGCTCTGATAACGGGCGCGGCTTCTGGGATCGGCCTGGCAGCAGCCAAGCTGTGCTACTCTCGCGGCATGAACCTGGTCCTCGTCGATATCAACGAAACAGCCCTCAAAGAAGCTGCAAAGCAGTTTGATGGCACGAGTGATACAGCTACATCCACCTTCCAAGCTGACGTGTCTGATGTCAGCGACTGGAAGAAAATCCAAGAATCTGTGCTTGCTCAGTATCCTAGTGGGGTCGACTTGCTGATGCTGAATGCCGGCGCGTCATTGAAACCATCGCAGGGGAAGACCGCCTGGCAAGACCCGGAATATTTCCAAAAGACACTGGCCATCAATACACTAGGCTATACCAATGGGATCGCCGCATTTATCGATAGCGTAACAAGCAACAAAAGCGATGGCCGCGCTATCGTTCTGACTGGTTCCAAGCAAGGAATCACCAATCCACCAGGAAACCCTGCGTATAACGCATCAAAAAGCGCAGTGAAAACCATTGCGGAACATCTCTCTCATGACTTGCACGTGTCCAACCCCAATGTCAGCGTCCATCTGTTGATTCCCGGCTGGACTTACACGGGGCTTAGCGTGCAGCATTTTCCGACCAAGCCTGACGGTGCCTGGTGGCCGGAGCAAGTTGTCAGCTACATGGACCAGAAGATGGCCGAGGGCTCGTTTTATATCCTGTGTCCCGACAACGATGTGACGGAAGAGCTGGATCGGAAGAGGATTACGTGGGGATATGGGGATATCATTCACGGGCGGCCTCCGTTGTCGCGATGGAGGGAGAACTGGAAGCAGAAAGCTGCGGAGGGAATTGACGCTATCCAAGTGCCGCAGAAATAAACATTGGCCAGGCAAAAGAAAGCACACGGTCGAAGAATGGAGATAGGATATACTGAACTCCGTTGGCGGTGATTGTGTTTGATATATTTTAGTCAGTCATTACTAGCTAAAAATAAATCTTTAACAGTGTATTGTACTATTAGTATAAAATGTCCTTTTTGATTTAATGGCCCTAATCACTCAGTTGTATTGGTTGTATTAATTGCACTAAAACGTCCGGCGCTGCTAGAGGAAAGACGCCGTCTCGCATCGCTGCGGCGCGCCATGTGGGTGGGGCCCTGCTCGCCGCCAGACTCCATGGACGAACTCGCGCGTACCATCTAGCTTTAACACATCATCCATCTCTATCCTTTAGAATGTCACATCAAGCCGCCAATAGAGATTCTCCGGGGCGGTGGAGGACTGTCAATGCGTATATCTATCTTCGTCCATTTTCCAAGGTCTAACCGATTCGAAGTTGCTGACTCCTGCGATTGCACAGCTGTCGAAGATGCAGGCAACGCAAAGTGAAATGCTCTGGAGTAGCCCCTTGTCGCAATTGTGCCAATCGGCGGCAAACATGCGTGTTCGATGAAGTTGATCGACGGATTGTCATTTCAGAAAGGTTGCTTTCCTCTTTTTCATCCGCAGAAATATTGATGAATCTCCGATTTTTGACGCTTCTTTGTTGCAGACATCTTCGCGACTTGGAACGTCGTGCAATGATTCATCATAGTCAACAATCTAGATCAACAGTTCAGGTCGATTTGGGAGGAGAGCGAGATGGGTTGCATGATGATTTCAATGTAATAAGCGGCCCACATGCAAGTTCTATCATCAATCACAGCGGAGGATCGCTTCATGCACAGCAAGGCAATAGTCCACCGCAGATCACTCAGAATCCCGATAGCAGCGGCACGGGGAACAAAGAAAGTATGATACCCTTCCATCAGCCTTATTACTTGATCGAGATTGTCCGTCTGACGCTCAACAGCCCTCCCAATCCGTCATCTGTCTACTTGGGACTTTAGTCAACAAGTGAAGACCATACTAAAAGTCAAACCGAATGAAAACTTGCCATCATCTAAAACGTCATACAGAATTCCTCTCTGGGATGAGGAATTTTCAAGTTCCCTCGAATCAGCTTTACCGCCCAAAGATTATATCGCCCACCTGGCTCATGTGGTGGACTTCCACATGAATACAAATCATCACCTTTTCAGCATTACCGACTTTATTAACCAGCTTAATAAAAGTTTCTCCTCGAATGCAAAATCTATGTCCCGCATATGGAAGGTAAAGCTGTTTATGATAGTCGCACTTGGAAAGCTCTTCCTCGAGAAGGGGGCGACAGCATCTGGACCACCCGGAATCAAGGAATTCCTCACTGCGCTGCGAGATTTTCATCCGCACGCCATGTTGGACGAAGAGTCCGTCATGGCGGTTGAGATTCTATGTCTTATGGCCACATATGCACAAGCAGCTGACATGCATCGAATGGCATATCTCTATGTAAGATATGAGATGCCCCATAGTGATTCGGAATAACTCAATATTAATCTGGAGACAGATTGGACAAGCGTCAAGAATGGCACGCACATGGAACCTAGATGATGCAGTGAATGATCACAGTTACGATAGCCTTGAATCTAGGGGAGAAACTCACGCACAACGACTATGGATGACGGTCTGTGCTATCGATCGAAGACTGTCGGCAATTATAGGCGCTCTGCCTGACAGAGGCATCGATGAGCAGTACGCATTGCCGGTTCTTTCGTATAACTACCCTAATAATTTTGAATTGGGGTTAAACCTCTCACTTGCCAATATGTTGTCCCGGATTGCCAAGAGTAGGTGCCCAATGCCGGTGTCTTTCCACCTTTCTCATTTATACAATTATAGATTTGTCTAAACACAGACTGGACGATACATTGAGCTCCTCATACCTCGCAGAGACTACCAGGGAGCTTACGTATCTGCAAAGTCTCGCAGAGCAGATGAAGAACATGCAATCCCTCTGTTCCAAGGCGTCAACGTCGGCAATCTCAAGGCCTGTAGCTACTTTGCATCTCCTATTCTATCAGGTAAGTCGCAAAATCTACATGTATTCGATAAGATCCGCTCACTCGCCTCTAGTCGATCATGATCTGCACAAGACCTGCTCTAATGTACTTGATGAAACGTGGCCTGCAAGGTCATGAACTTATTGCAGATGGACACGTTTCTTTGGAAGCCGTTTCAAAGACTGTACGCACATGCATCAGTGCGGCTACATGCACACTCAGTATCATCTCTGCGCTTCATGAGCATAGTTTTTTAGGTAAGGCTACTACGAATATGCCACCGTCTTGCACCCAATGTTAATAGAAATATTTAGAAACGTTCATGCCTCTTGACATGGAGATGACTTTTCTTGCAGCTCTATGCTTAAGCGTTGCGAATAAAGTATTTCCCAATATAACAGAGACATCTTTCATCACCTCAGCACAACAGGTGTTGCAATACATGGCCCACATGGGGAGTGTCCCGGCGCGCATGCATCAAAAGGAGCTGGACGATCTATATGGGAAAATCGTTGAATATCAACTCCCAACAAACAATTCCTTATTATTAACCGCCTTTCTTGACCGGCGTATTGACCTGATTCGAGATGGCGTGGAATTGACAAATGCGATTTACGATGTGATTAAAGTCCAATCTCCTTGTGAATTCTTTGCTTCAAATGCCCCTATGATTGTGGCCCAGAGTCAACCAGGACCAGCAGTTGAAGCGCCCACACTACCAACGGCAACAACCGCTTTGCAAGAGATACGACCTCCATCGTCTCATGGTTTCCAAGTGGACGGCATCGGTACGGTGGAGAATTCGTTTAATTTCGACATGGCGGACCTTCAATGGTTAGACTCTGTACAATAGAATTTCCCCTCTGATTTGGCATAAAATGTAAGACCAACATCGTTCTAAAAGCTGAGGAAATTAACTTGGGTGGGTGCTCCGTCGGTCTCTACCCCGCTGCCGAGATTCCTCGGGGAGGCCATCCGAAGCGAATCGCCATCAACGAATCGGTATATTAGATAATATACCCACTGAAGCCCTGCTCGTTTCCAAGACATACGCAATGATCAACGAAGCAAAACTGATTCACGAGTCACGACTCTCTTTTCCTACTCGGCCTTCCAATTAGGAGGTAGGTTGTCGCTGCTAGCCACTCTCGGCCGTTTCACCGACTGGAGAATGCCTCAAAACAACCTCCTTCACAAAGTGGCCCAGGGTCAGATTTGCACAGTAAGAAGAGCCAATAATCTTGCATCCAGCACAGCCACACGCCGTTGACTAAAGTATCTCTAGGCAGTGGGAATCAAGGTAGTCACCAGTAACGAGATCGTGCTTCTAGCGCGAGCTGCCGGGTACGATTCGGTCTTCATCGACTTGGAGCATTCGATACTATCAGAAAAAGCTGCCAGTCGGCTATGTTCGGCTTCGCTGTTGTCCGGAATCACGCCATTTGTCCGTGTACCTTTTCAATGTGGTAATGGATACATTCAAAGAGTGCTCGATGGTGGCGCAATGGGGATAGTCTTTCCGCACATTAACACGGTCGGTACGTTTTCCCTGGCCTACACCGACAAGTTTAAATCCGCTTTGTGTAGAGGCTAGATCTAACATACTCCTAGACGAGGCTAAAGAAGCAGTGTCGTCAACAAAGTTTCCGCCTGTGGGTAAACGGTCTCTCACGGCTGCACTACCACAGTTTGATTTCCAGAGAATTGCCGCCAGGGACCTGATGCAGCAGCTAAACAGCACCGGATCAACCGTCTTCATTATGGTTGAGACCGTTGAATGTTTAGCGAATATAGATGCCATCGCCGCCGTTGATGGGGTTGATGTGCTCCTGCTGGGCGCCAACGACCTGTCTTTAGAGCTGGGGATCTTGGGGGAGTGGGAGCACGCCAAGTTTCAAACTGCTCTTGAGACTATTGCTGGTGCTGCTCAGAGGTCAGGAAAGATCTTTGGCCTTGCTGGCCTGTATACACGGCCTGATATATGCAAATATGCCGTCAGACATCTCGGCGCAAAGTATATACTAGGCCATTTAGACATTGGCTTGTTGGCCATGGCGATGAATAAGAACGCAGAGCAACTACGTGATATGAATTTATAAATTGTGCTGGTCCTATTTTAACTTTGCTTCCACGTCAATCTCTATTAGTATTTCAAGTATTTTTGCCGGATTCGAGTAGTTTTGTCAACAGATGTTATATATCACGCTGCTAGTTAGTTGGTTTAATAGTAAAACAAGTTGTAATGTGTCATGTCGCAGGCTATGGAAGACTCAAGAATGTGTTTCAACAGCTCCACCTCCAATAATCAAATTGCGAATTATACTGAGTCAAGCCACGAGTCTGACCAAGAGTGTTAGGAACCTTCACAAGACACCATGCTATCTTCAAGAAAGACTATTATAGTTATTAGAGGACTCTCCATAATACAATAAACTACACATGAATTCGAGAAAGTCTAAATGCTTTTAACCGTGCTAATTTAGTTATTGTCATAGTCACGGAGGAATCTTCGCTGATCTCGGAGAGGGTATCCGAGTCTACGGAGTGCGTTGCCGTTCTCATATCCAAGCTCCCGAAACATTGATTAAAACATTAAAGGATAACAACATAAGCAGACTTCAGCCATATTCCTTGACTTCAGTAATTCCAAATCCGCCATGTACAACACCGCGGTTCCAAACGGCAAGCTGCGGCTACTCAATACGCTGAAACAAAATGAAACAGCCATAGGCACGTTTATGCTGCTCAAGGGGGTGCGAGCTGCCCAGATCGTGGCCCGAACAGGTTTAGATGTATGGCTTCTACACTTGACGCATCATACCCAGTATCGCCACTAATCTTCATCCAAGGCTGTCATAGTGGACTGCGAACATGGTAGATTTTCCCATCTCGTTGAACAAAGTCACTCCGCTCATAAGTACTATAGGAAATGCTTCTGATAGTGACATGCATGATATGGTCGCTGCGATTTCTGGATCGGGCGTATCCCCGGTCGTCCGCGTTCCAGAATCAAGCACTACACACATAAAACGAGCTCTAGACACCGGAACTCAGTAAGTAACGATATTGCTTTTTGCTTAAAGTTGTTTTCCTGAGAATTGACTTGGTCTAATTATTGTTATTATCCAGCGGGATTATTGTCCCAATGATCAATACTGCGGCAGAAGCTCGATCAGTTGTATCCATGTCCAAATTCCCTCCAGTCGGTGTGCGCGGTCAAGGCTCGCCGTTTGCATGTATTGAACATGGACTGGCCACACCGGCGGATTATGTCACCACCGCAAACGACAAAGTTCTTATAATGGTCCAAATAGAGACGGTCGCGGGTGTAAATAATATTGACGAGATTTGTCAAGTAGAAGGCGTTGGTAGGTCCTTTCTTTCCTGACTTGCGAAATAGAACAAAGAGACTGCAAGTCAAAACTACAAAAAACTAACGCTTGTCTACAGATCTCATATTCATTGGTCCCAATGACCTTGCCCTGGCGCTGCTAGGATATACACCTGCAAAATACACAGAGACTGTCTTTCTGGATGCGATAGACAGCGTTGTTGCCAGTGCAAAAAAATATAATAAAAAAGTTGGCATCCTAGCGGTTGATGGCCAAGCGGCGAAAACTGCAAAGGAGAAGTTTGACTTTGTTGTCATGAGTGCTGATATAAGGTCTCTGCAAGCTTGGTACAAAGCGGAGCTGGAAATTGCGCGTGCATGAGAAACTGAAAAATTAGACGGTGATGCATTTCGACTCACTAGATTGATATAGAAGACTAGTGCTTAAGTGGAACATGGAGAAATATGAGGGAGACAAATACAAATGCCAACTGCAAGACAGTTAGAACTTGACCTGGGAGACGACCTTGAATTACCGAAGAGACTCCATCAGTTAGTGCGTGTTTTTGGATTTTGAATTCCAAGGATATTACTTCGAATTTGCACTTTTCCATCGCGAGCGGAAATTACGTGCAAGAACTAAAATATTAAATACTGTACAAACGTTATATAACTTGTGTGCATGGGTGTGCAACCTACAAGTTCTATGTCATCAGGAGGACGAAAGTAGTGTTTAACAGATCCATTTTATTCTTCTGCTAGTGTGCCTCCTGCTCAGGTAAATTTGGTATGCATGGCTAATAGCTCTCCTAATTAAATCACTGTGTACCTGCAGAGATATAATGGGTTTGCGATTGGTTGACTCTCTACGGCTTTGGTGGTAGAATATGGATATTTTTGGAAGTAGTTGGAGATATTTAGATCCCTCCTGTCCTGTAAAAATCATATGTTGACACGTGTTCTTCGATATTCACCGCAGTAGATCGTCAATTCTATTCAGTAATGAAGTCAGGACGCCCCTATAGGCGTGTTCACAATTGTCTTGTAGCTATGCAGGACGTGCAACTAAAGCATGATACAGTGCCGGCCCCGTACCGGAGATTCATAATTATCGTCATCCATCTTCTCCAGGTCGATTCACAAGCCATCCAATTCACGATTTTCGCTGCCTAGAGCACTGGTTTTAGTCAGTGCTGAGGGGTAGTATGACGTAGCGATGTCTTTCTTCAAATACATATATGGAATTCATTAGGCAGACTTATTCAGGACTATGTACATGCTGCACCTTTGCTCATTCATAACAAGACTAATATCCAGTCCCGTAATTGATGATGACGTCGTTTCCACTGAGGTATGCAGTGGCAAGCACATCGCTCCCCTGAACCATATCGGCAATATTTGAGTTTCCTGCACCCCACGACGCACCACTCACAGTACATTCGGTATCAGCCCAGTAGACTTGCCCGAAGTTGGCAAACGGAACAAGGACATCCCCAGTAGATTCCAGCAAGGTATAATCTTCAACAATCCACTCAGCAGTGCGTAAGCATAGAGCTGGCGACTCTCCAGACCACGTGCGAGTGACACTAGCACCGGTAGCCTCGTTTACAAGTACTGCAGTACCACTGGTAGTGCTGGTTGCAGTAACACTAACACTAACAAGGTCACCTTGGGAAACAGAAAAGTCATCAAAGTTCACCTGGGCTTCGGCGGGCCACCATTCGGACCAGGGGGTATAGGTGACATCGCCGTTTTGGATACACCAATCTATACCAGCTTGAATGAGTCCTCCATCACAGTCGTTTCCCCATCCATCAATGCCGACCCAGGCAGTACCACAGTAGGCTGTGGATGAGTCACCACCAGACGGCATAGAGATTGCAGGGATTTCGAAGGCGCCGCTAACATAAGTGACGTCGGTTTCTTCGGTAATAGCACCGGCCCAATTAGTATCGGTGTAGTCAATTGTAGCGGCAATGCTTGGTCTCGTAGAGTTGGTGTAAACACCTGGACGCTCGCTGCTAATTGCCCGGCGCGTGGCGAAGGCGAGGGTAGTGCCTGCCAGAAGCAATGGCATAAATTTGTTGATGGATGACATTATTGTTGGATCTTAGAAACTAGAAGGATAATTCAACGTGCCGAGAAAAGATGAAATATGACTGAAGAGTGAGAAAAAGATGGCACGGTTTTTAATTGCTTGCTTCCGCTGATCATTTAGAAATTTTAAGCAGCGATCTGAATAAATTTATAGTGACCATCTTTTAGTACGTTTTCTTCGATATCCACTTGGGAGCGACTCTCAAGTGTTCATCCAAGAAAACGCCATTCCATTTCGCCCCAACGTGCTACCTTCTTTGTGCCTTGCCATACCGAATGAAGAAAGAGACTAGAGTGTGGCTTAAATCCATTCCGAAAGGGCGTAGTAAGTAGTGGGAGCAAGCCTAACAGACCTCTTTGTGGTTCACTTGTGATTTGAAATGACCTGAAACTACAGTGTTCATTGCGCAGAGTTTAATTGCTGAGAGCGTTTATGGTTACTTGATGCAAGCCACCGAATATTGGCAACATCCTCATAAGCGCCACGTGTTAGCGGCTGATATAAAGTCGTATGCTTGTTTCTTCGTATATGCAAGCCGGGCGACTAGGCGGCTCAGCCTAGTGAACCAATGCAGGTCACGAACGGATGTTATTGGATCTTGAAAGGTCCGCCGTCGAGAACATCATTGAGCAGCCAATACCCTTTACTTTGTCTCATGCATGGTGTTGCACCTTCTTAGTAAATTGCAACCTTATTCTGCTGAACCAGTAGGAACTGGTAGTGCCTGTGCCACATTGCAACAGTACTCCGGCTAGAGCGGAAAACACCATCGCCAAGCTGGCGCTACAGGAACTTAATTATCAGAACTTGCATTCATCAATTATGTCCTTCAGATGCTTGATGTAGCGATTGGATATCAATCTTATTGGCAAATGTAACATATCCCAATGAGTAACTAAATCATGTCGCATCTGCGACACGCCATCAAGCCACCAAGGTCGGATTTTATGTCCGATTTACGAAAGATTTAAATCCGTACAACTAGAAAGCCTTCAGGGACATGCTTATTTAGTGAGTTGAACAAGTGGACAATATTATTAGTCAGACATTATGAACATACAGTCCGTAGACAGCAGTGTTAGCACCCTTCGCTGAACGCCGTTCTGTTTCTGATAAATGCCATCACAATTGATACAAGAGATCCTCACGGTAATGTTATATATTATATATTAATTCCATCCTTCCTACCATTTAAATCCATTGAGACCTTTAGATATTCGGATTCCTCGTGGCTTGGACGTTATATAGTTGATATTGGTACACCTGTCAACACTCCTGTCTAATGACCATATGTATATACTGAACCTTTACTTCACCTGCCACAAGAGATCTTTGATTATTAATCAATTTTGACTTAAGTCGCAATCATTGAAGTTGCCCCTAAGTAAAACTGCTTCGAGATTTATCACTTTGGATCAGCCTCTTCGATTCTGAGCGATTGCATTATATATAATGGAAATATACAAACACGCGGAGAGTTATCAGTGTAGAGGATCCCTTCAAGATCTCCAAATTCAAGTACTGTATGGCATCCGCGTTCGAGAGCGGAAGGAAAATACTATCTGCCAAGTCCATATAGAGGGAATAGTCGAGATTAGAGAAGGAAAGACGTTGAAGCTCTTTCCTCAACTCAAACGATATCTTCTTTTTCAGTGAATGGATGAAAGTATACTTCCTAGTCCTAGTCTCACTAGCAGGAATAAATGGGATTACTACAGTTACCATTATCTCACTTGTCATCCTCTACGTGTGTACCCTCTCGAGGCGAGGAAATCAGTTGATGCCGTTATTGCATTTGGCAATCAAGTGAGGATTCTTCAGTAAGCAATCAACACAATCACATGATATCTCATCAAAGGCTTCGGAAACACGGAGTTCGTCTTCCTTCACAGACGGAGCAGTGTCCTCCGGGTTCAACAAATCGTCCCTCTCATAGTAGGACGTAAACAAGGCCACCTCCTCAAGGGTCAAAGAACAGTTTCGTCTGCTTGGGAGCCTGACAAAATTTTGTAAGTGGCAGGCGGGTTTTCAAACACCTTTAGTTGTTTTCAGCTTTAAAGTTAGTATAGTTCACCCGGCCTCCCATGGAAGTGCTAACACTCGTGTCCAGGTAATGTACATTCACTCACTCTAGCCCGTGATCATGGATTGACTCTTCACAGTGGCATAATTTGTAATCAAGAAATTGGCCAAAATATT
The DNA here is from genome assembly GCA_023625935.1 of Eurotiales sp. R13A2. Classification (NCBI taxonomy): domain Eukaryota; kingdom Fungi; phylum Ascomycota; class Eurotiomycetes; order Eurotiales; species Eurotiales sp. R13A2. The sequence goes on from JAMAFV010000020.1 coordinate 219,165, forward strand.
AAGTGTGTCGTTTCGAAGAAATTGTAAGTCTTTCTCCAGTGGTCTTATCTATAGGCCAACTTATCGTCATACTAGCCTCGGTTCGCATTCCATACCACACCATAGGCTGTCGAGTCTAATCTTATCGGCGCGGCAGCTTGAACTGCACGCCTAGACTAGTACCCCGCCACACCTTGACCACGAGCAGCTCACCTAGCAATCCCAGCCATGGCTGAAATCCATGGTCTACAGGTTGCTGTATCTCGAAGGCGCTCGTCAAAGGTCTGCGCACGATGTAGAAGAAGGAAAACAAAGGTATGTGGTGTGATGTGTTTATCGATTGTTATGCTCATAACCTCTTCAGTGCGATTTTGGGTACCCATCATGTAGTGCTTGCACAAAAGCTGGCGCTGCTTGTCGTGGCTATGATTCCAGCGGAAACCAAGATTTGCCGCGGAGGTGTGTTATTAAAAAATTTAGTTCCTACGTCATCAGTTGAAGCCATTCATTAAGACGTACTAATCCTCATGGTCGTCGAGCAGCCTGGTCAAAGCACTCGAAGATCAAGTTGCTGAACTTGAGCGAAAGGCTTCCACTCTTCACCATTCGCCTGCCAATATCACATTGGCGCTGACATCGAAATTGGCACAGGCCACTTTATTGGCAGATACTTCGGGTCCACGCCCTTTTTTTCTCACCGATATCACATCTTCAGTCTTGTTTGGGCCTAGTTGTCTTCCTCTAGTTGTGTGCAACGTGAAGATTGAAGAGTCAACCTGCAGATCCGACGGTCAGCAACAGCGCTTGTCATCCACGAATCTCAGCCGGATTCCTTATCCAGCAATCGAGCAAATGATATCCAACTATACAAATATTCATCTACCTCAGTATCCATGTGTTTCGGAGTCGTATCTCCACGACGCGGTAAACAGGGTGCTCTTAGTGCATAATGGTGACACAGATGCTGCTTTAACGTTTGGAATCCCGCCAACTTCTGGCCTGACTCATTACGACTATTTTATTGTATTCATCGTTTTAGCGGTGTCATCGCTGACCCTGACGTGGAAAAACGAGCACCAAGCAAGAACTGCTTCTAATGCTTTCTTTGAAACCGCTCTGCATCACCTGCGATTAACACCTGAGGTGACAGACATTCGTCGGCTCCAAACATACCTCCTACTAGCGCACTACGCAAATCTAAACCCCAGAAAGGCAGATAATTGGGTATGCATATGGAACGCGACAAGGATTGTGCTAGATCTGGGACTGCACAAACAGGCCTCTGAGGTGCTTTTACAAAACCAGGAAGAAATAATGTTCCGAAATAAACTGTTCTGGTGCACATACGGCATGGAGAGGTCACTGAGCGCCACTGTCCGTCTTCCACTGTCTTTTCCTGAAGGTTCTATCACAATATCGCATAATGTAAACTCGGATTCAAACACCAAGCACTCCTCGGCCAGCCATCTATACCGATTCCGTGCCTTGGAGACTGAAGTCCATCGCACACTATATCTTCAAGAAGAGGGAACGAGTCACAGGAGTAAATCAGACCTTGATTGCTGGGTAACCGATATGACCTGTCGGCTTGATGCATGGCTGCAAAGGGCCATGGAATTCTCGAAATACCAGATGTTAGAATATAGAATGGTCCAATATGGTCTTCTAAAGGCAAGGCTGTTTCGACCTTGCCCGAAAATAGAGTCACGAACACCAGAGGAGCGTCAGAAATGCTTTGATGCTTGTTCAATATTGGTTGAGGACTACCAACGCCAAACAAAGAGAAGGCGCTTGTTCTACCCGTGGCACGGAGTCCACAATATCTTTGAGGCTGCCGTTATTATGCTCGAGTCATGTTGGGCACTAAGGGACTATCAGCCTCTTACACGTCAGGCTCGGCATATCTTAGCCGTTACATTGCCTGACTGTCTAGATCTTTTGAATAAAGTCGGAGAGTATTGGCAAGAAGCAGCTTTATGCTCCGTGTACCTTAGACCCTTCTTAGATGAAGCATCCCGTGCTTTTAGTGGTCGAGCCCTGGCGCAAATGGACACGGGCCGAATTGCAGCAGAGGCTTTGATAACGGAAAAGCTTCGGAAATTGCTGTTTCCCGAGGGGCCTGTTATGTGGGAAACTCGTATGTTCCCTCAAGCCCATCAGACCAGTATTGAGGTTCCTGCGCTTCCCATCGACCCTGTCATGTCCGCCGCTATGGAAGATGTTGACTGGGATTCGTTCTGGGAATATGTTCAAGACATGTCCCCAATCTGGAATGACATTCAGATCTCAGATGGCGTAGATTTGATTGAGTAGTCTAACAATATATAACAATTCATTATATTCCTAGTATTGCATTTTCCACTGATAGCAACCTTTCCATGGTGGGTTTGAATATGAATGGCAGCTTGGTATCTTCAAAACTATCCCCTTTGACCATATCGGCAATTCCCTTTGAAGCGAGGTGTATAAGAGGCATTCCATGACCGCTAAACCCAGCAATTACGAGTTGACCAGGCTTATTAGGAACCTCGCCTACGTATGGCATGAAGTCCGTTGTCCAGCCCATGATACCCGTCCAAACCATATCCGTGTAAGCACCGGAGTCCTCCCAGCCATTAAAGTGGCGTTGCATTAGCCCATCAAAATAGTCTCTGGCAGGCTCGATTATCTGGCTGTCATCAGTAACACCGTACCAGTGGTTTGGTTCATGCCAAAACCGAGGCTTCGCTCCCCCGATTATTATAGAGCCATCCAAGCGCGGAATCATATAGTCATATATTCCCTTGCCATAACGGATGCTATAGCTATTCATCAAACGAAAGGCTTTAGAATTGTCAGATGGAACAATACGACTGCAGATGCCTCGAACCGGAACAATCCGCTCATGGAACTGAGGTGCTATGCCCGCGGTGTAGCCATTCGTGGCAAGAATGATTTTCTTGGCTCTAATTTGTCCACGTTCAGTAGTGATTATCCATTTTCCTTCTGAGTCACGCTCTTCAGATATTGCCGTAACCGGTGTATGGGTTTGAAGATTCAGTCCTCTGCATAACGACTTTGACAACAGGCTCATAACAAGTTTGTAGGGCCAGAGATGGGCTGCAGTGAACGAGAAGCAGCATTTTGTATCTTTTATACCCGATATCTGCCAAGATACGAGATTTAGCAAAAGTCATGCGGAAGGGAAACCCCTTTTTACCTTCTCGGCGTTCTGCCCCTTCACAAACTGCACGTCGCCGAGATCCGCGACACCTATGCGTAGGAGTTCCTCATAAGACTCTTCTGTTGCTTGGGCGTGTTCGGCATCCAAGTATGCGTCGATTGCTCTTGTCAGAACAAAATCACATTCAATCTTTTCCTTTTCAACCAGCTGCTTAACGGAAAGAACGTTGGCGGCCTCGAATCGTGCGAAGCTGGCAGCTGCCTCTGGGCCATACTTCTTAGTGTATTTGAGAATATTGTAATATACATCAGGTTTTATATGACCTCCTAGTTGGTACAAAGCTCAGTTGTGGCCAGACTACGCATGTGTCAAAAAGCAGGCCTTACCATTCCGTGCCGAGGCACCCGAGCAAGCCCCTCTTGCCTCGAGCATGACGATCGATGGGGAGGTGTCATTGTTCTGTAGAATGTGATATGCCGTACTTACGCCCGCATATCCAGCACCAATCACGGCGATATCACACTCTTGTGGGAGCTCTTTGGTCGACTTAAAACTGTCCAATTCGTGAAGCTCGCTACGCCAAAATGGCGTTGTTGGATTTGCAACGGGCCGGCCTTGGGAAGGAGTACCGGTCATGATCGCAGTTTGCTTGGGTAGAGGGACTGGTGAATAAGTTTCAAAAGAAGAATAGATATAATAGATAAACGCGGTTGTGCTTCGTGCAAGGCTGGGTGCGGAGTTGTGCGGGCAGGGGAGCTTTGGGACGAGGGGAATCCCGAGAACCTACCTAGACCGCACTACTGGTAACAAATTAGCATTGGAAATTGGAAAGTTCATCTAAGTTCCTTACTCGGAATTTGTATTTTCGAACATTTCATTTGGATCTTTGTATTGACCCAGGTCAAAGCTGGTTGGCTCAAAATAGGTAAATATTTCCCTAAAGTGCTCCAGCCGTCCACGTAATTCCACCTAAAAAGGTTGTTTACTTGGTATTGGGCAGCTGATACAACACATCTCATAGTATGATCTTAAATTGAAGTTTATTACGGAATCATTCATTAAATTTTTTGAGGTACTGTTTACCCAACTTACAGAAATATATTTGTCCATCGCAGAGAACGACCAAACGGAGTAGTTTGTCCACATTTGAACCTTATAAAATGATTGCACATATATACAAGAAATTTTTCTTTAGAAGTTTATTTTATTACCGTCTCACGAGGGATATTGTATTCAGGTCTGCTTCCAGCTTCATTTAGTAGACGCTGCAATAATCTTGTCTGCCATTTCCACAAAAGAATCCGCCACAACGTCAATCTCGCCAAAGACTTCCGTAGCCGGCTCCTTTTCATAGGCCGAGCACCACGCTGCTTTGAATCTTCATGATCATGTTAGCCTTTTGCACATTTATATGAGGACAGCGAAAACTTGCCCGCTTTGCTTTGCTGCCGAGGTGTCCCACATGTGCGCCGCAGCAAACCACTTCTCTTCAGCCCCTTCGAATTTGCCCAGAATGTGCTTGTATACTTCTGGGGATGGTTTTGCAATACCGAGAGTGTCGCAGGTAACAAAATTTTCTGCTGGTAATTCGAGGCCGTTATCTGCTAGATAGCCCTGAACACGGATCGCATCGCCAGTTGTGAGAGCCCAGACAGTGAACCCAGCTTTTCGCAATCGCGCCCAGCACTGTTGAATACCAGGGCGTGCTCTTAGTTTTCGATACTCTGCAACCATAAATGCAGCATCTTCATCCGTTGCAAACTCCCGTGGCTCCTGAATGCCCGCCATCCACAGTATGCGGAAGAAGAGTGGCTGGAAAACAGTCCAGAAGGGCACATAACGGCCGGAGCGGTCCAAATAGCTGCATTCGCGCTCAGCAGCTTCCATCCATGCAAAACCAAACAATCGTGGCTTTATTCCTTCTGCGCGGAGACGTCCGCCCATGCGCGCCTCGATACCTTCGAAGAATGCCTCATAAGACACACAGGTGCCGACAACGTCGAAGACGACGTGCTTTCCTGTATTCGCCATAACGGTAGCTTAGCTGAGTGATTGGAATGTTGACTCGGAGTTTCAAAACACAGAGAAAGGCACTGTAAGTATTTATTACATATTCTACTAGCTTAGATATATTCACAAACAGAAAAGCAGTATGCTGATCCCAAGACACAATAATGATAACCCCGCTTTATATCGGAGATTTGCATTTCGGAAAGACTCCGAGCCGCCCGTTTCCGCCATTGTACATATAGAGATGATTACTCAATTAATGTTGCTTAGGTAGTGGCCTCATTCGAAGACGCTTTTCTAAAGAGCTTGGTTATCTATTGATACAATACATGAAGGATTTTTGAGATTAAAGTTAGACTTTCCTATGTCACCTGAAACAGGACTGTAGAAGACTGATTCTTTTGACGGTCCGAGTATTTTTCGTACTTCGATAGATCCATGCAAAGAAAATTGACCGATGAACCTGAACTAGCCGTTGCTCATGTCAGTTCTACGAACAAAGCTCGGAGCTCGGATCTAATGTTGCCATGGGCGTTAATCGTATGGTGTAGTGCGGCTTGGGAAATTCAGTGTTTACAAGGTATACTGTGGCTATGTAACAAGAATCTTCTTGTATTTGTAAATCACACAAAGTATGTAGATCGAGTAGGCTGCGTGATTCTTAAAGTATGAAGACACATAAGCATATAAAACAGAATTGGCCATGTCTCTCCTCAGCTGAAAATGAAACGTTTGATCGCACGATACCACGGAATGTCTTTTCGTTGCTCCTGGCTGTATTCATCTTCAACTTCTGGGATAACCTCTCGTCGACCAGTGATTAGATCAACCTCCTTCAATGGTACGACTTTAGTCTTTTTGATGACCTTCCAGCCCACATATAAAACGACAAAAACAGCAATCACGATGTAGTTGACAACAAACCCAACGGCATCGAAACCATCAATGAAAACCGAGTAGCCTGCAATCAAAGTCAAGAAAGTATTGATGAAAATTACAAAGTATGTACCGTAGGGGTAGAAAAACGCTTTGTACGGTAAATCTTGCACGCTATTGCCTTGGACTGCCCAAGCCCTGCGAAACCGTAAATGGGTAACTCCAATGACAGCCCAAGCAATATATGTGGCGGATCCCGAGATGTCAACAAGATATGTGAACACTTTTCCCGGTCCGGCTTTGTAGTTAAGCATAGCTATAAGGCCGAGCGCATTGCAGAACACAAGAGAGTTGACTGGGGTGCCATTCCTTGTTGTCTTAGCGAAAAACTTTGGAGCCCGACCCTGAGAAGCCAGAGTAACGAGGCTGCGCGATGCAACGTAAAGTGCTGAATTCATGGATGAGAATTGTGCCGTGATCCTATTGAAGATTAGTCAGGACATAAATTTTTTCACGCAAACTGGAAAAGGCGCGTACATAACAACGTTCACCACATTTCCGAGCTGTGGAGCTCCAGCATTAGCAAATGCAATAGTCCACGGTGACATCCCAGATTTAGTTGCAGCGGTGAGTAGATCAGGGCTGTTTGAAGGCACAAGTATGCCCGCAAAAAATACCAAACCCCTGCAAATAAACAGTCTTAGTACTTTCATGGCTGACTGGAAGAGGTAAAGATAACGCACATAAATATAATCAAAATACGCCAAAATGTCTGTTTGATAGCCCTGGGGACATCTCTGCTTGGGTTTTTGCTTTCCGCGGCAGTGATGGCAAGCATTTCAGTGCCTGTTGTATAGAATGATTAGCGCAGTCTTGCATTTTCTTTCTCACCATGACTTACCGCAATAATATACGGCAGCCAAGAGGAATGATTGTCCAAACCCGTTGATGCCGTTCGCAATCGGGCCAGGATCTTTCCAGTAGCGGAACCCAATGTACTCGCCACCGATAGCTCCAGTATTCAGCAGAATGGCCGATATAAACCCTCCCATGATACAGAAAAGCTTCCAGCATGCGAAGTAAAATTCCATCTCACCCCAAACAACTACTCCCAAGAGTGTAGTTACCTGGTAAAAAGCCCACCATATCAATATCCAGCCATATGAAGGAACTGCTGATGTCCAATAGCCCATTATGATCTATTGTCAATCAGGTCAGAAACTTGTAAGCTCGGAATCAAATGTGGGAGATTTTCCGACATACAGAACTAGCATTGAAATCGCCTTGGAAACAGTAAGCCATTGTCAAAAAAAGTCAGGAAGGTACCAAAAACAAACCAGCGATATTAGTAACCCAGAGGTACCAATAATTGTATCCAACACTGAAAGCCAAAGCCGGATCAACGAAGCGCCCACCAAGTTCAATAAAACCACCTGAAGGGAGAGTCAGAAACTTCTAAAGAGATGTTATGCATTGCATGAATCGTACCTGGAATCGGAAATAATGTGGTCATCTCTCCCACTGTTAGATTTGCAAGTTAGTAAATCTCTGTAAACTTCCATTGTATCCCTGTTGTAAAAATGGTTCCGTTGGCCATCTTGTAGTTGGAAATTGACTTACGGCATTGCATCACGAAGAAAACATCGATTCCAACGATGAAGAAGCATATCAAAGCACCCACCGGGCCGCTGTAAGCAACCGCAAAGCCTGTCCCGTACCAGATGCTAGCACCAACCACCCCTCCGAAGCTGATCATTACCAGATGGCCTGGTTCAATGGATGTCAGAAAAAATTCCTTGCCAATCTCGATGAAAATCAAAAATAAGTGGACTGAAGGCCGTCCTTCTTCCGTAGACACTTTGATCCCTTGCAAATAGAGCGGTTAGGAAGACTCACGGCTCTTCAGGCCCCTCTGTAGACCATTTTCTTTAAAAAGTTAGCGGAATGAATGTATGTTGGGGTTCTTTTGTAGGAGGTCCCCTTATCCAGTGGCCACTTACCGATTACGTTGCCATTGTTCGCGACAGCGTAGGTACCTTCCGCTGTAGAGGTTTCTGCAGAACTTGCTGTCGTACGTATGACATTCTTGGAGACGTCGGATTGGATAGACATGGTGTATGAAAAGACGGTTTTCTTGATTCTATTTTGTAGACCGTATTCCAATGTGAGGTCCGAGACGCCCTGTATACGCACCCGGAACTTTGCGACGGTCGATTAAATATCTTCGAGCAATCATTTTAGTAACAAGAAGGCAAATAAGTATATGGAAATGATAACACGGTAATCTAACAGGCGGCTATCGCAATAGTGCTCAGCGTTATCGATTGCTCGCAAGTAATCTGGCCACCGTGAAGCGGGGGAATATCTTGCAAATGCTGTCGGCTATCTGCGTTGCATTATGGGTCTGGCCACGTAGGTTTCCGATACATATATTCTACGCAGCCGCTAACTCTTATTAAGGAATAGCCAAGAAACAAGCGGAAACCATATTGAATTGTGCAAGCCATGTTGGTTATGATTGATAACATTTTGATTGGCTTTCACGGTGTTGTGCACATACACCGAGCACGTCAGTTGGCGATAGAACTTGTCATACTCAAGGAGCTGCTGTTAGCACCCACGTGGAATGTCTCTGAGAACATGATCAATAATATAGTCAAGTTATTGTTTTAAAAATTTATGGAATTTATTAAAAGGAATTATATTACGTACTATATAATACTTTCATGAGATGCTCTCTTGGTAATGTACTCATAATAATGTTTCGTAACTTTTGTTAACAGTCCGATATTTTAAAGCACGGTGCCAATATTCCTTTTCAGGGACTGTAACTAATCGACACTCCGGTCACTTAATGTTGTTTTGCTTTCCTAATTCACAAGTTCACGTTTTTTCGGCATCCAGAAGTTAATGTCACCTGTAAAATCACCGAACTATTCCATTGGTAACGCTGATAGTATTTTCGGCAGATCGCTCCATGCAAGCGTCAAATACGCCCTGATCACGCACCTCGAAAGCGGCCTCAAAATTTTTTGGGATTGCGCTTTGGGCCGTTGTGTTGCGATTATAATCCACAAAATCCAAATTTGGAGAATTTGATTTACTCGCCTTGATTTTGAAGGAGACGATCAAGCGCAGAAAGACAACGTATAAAATCCGATTTGAGAAATTGACCGCAGTACACATGCGTGATCCTGCTCCATACGCGAATTGATGCGGGGGTGGTATTTTATTAACGTTTTCTTTTTCAGTTCCCAACCATCTCTCGGGCCGGAAAATATGAGCATCAGGACCATATGTAGCAGGATCTGTCTATTGTTAGTTGACTTGCAGCAAATTGCCAGGCTTGACTTACCGTGATTAGTTGCTTGACAATTAACTAACACCATGACGCCTTTGGGAACCTTGATCCCACTTTTCCATTCAAAGTCATTGTAAGTCTGCCGGGGAGGGAGTAAATGTAACGGAGGGTAATAGCGCAATGTCTCCCTTACAAACGCAGCCACATATTTTGACTTTTCCTCGTCGACTGCTCTTTCAAAAGCAGTCTCAATACTACCATATGCCTCTAGAATGTCCCGGAATGCTTTTTCCTGTACTGCTTGCCCTTCAGGGCTAGCGAGGTACGCTACTCCAGCAATTGCAGTCGCAAAAACAGTCTCGAATCCGCCCGACATGAGACCACCAAGTATCGTACGAATGTCCACTATATTGATAAAGGTCAGCCTGCCAGCAAGTTTGCATCAAACAAGACACGTCAAAAGACAAACTGCGCGCATACACTTCGTTAATTTCTCTTCGGTATCCATCAAAAGCCCAGAAGCAACGCAATTAGTGACTTTTCCTGATGCAATATTACCCTTGACTTCTTCAAGTAAAGCAGCAAGCCACTTGTCTCTTCTTGCCCTGACCTCGGTTGCTAACGCCATCCGTTTTTTATCTTGAAACAGGGTTGAGTATCGCAGATAAGGCACGAAATCTTGGGCATTTGAATTGGTAGACCGAAAGCTTCAGTAGTCAGCAGGAGTGCGAGTGGAACGGTTGTCCAAATTGTGCTAACCTCGAAATTATAGAGGCATCGCTTAAGATTCCCAGAAGCAGGGGATCATTGATGTCCTCGAAACGCCTCCCATAGCAAAACATGAGTACGATGTTCAGAGACAACCGCTTTTGGTAAATGTGAGGCATGATTTCTTTAGAGCCCCCTTTGCTATCTACGAAGATCGATTTGACCATTTCCGAGGTTTCAAGATCGAGCATACCAGCAAGTCTCTTGATCGCAGGGGCTGTTGTTAAGGAGCCCACAACTCGACGCTGCTTTTTGGTTCGCTCATTCCATGGATTTGTGCCTATTGTAGCAGCTGGAAGATTGATCAGCAAATGCAGAAACTAATAGGTATGACTTAACAACTAACCAGAAGTCTTAGACACAACTCCATGAAATGTGTAAAACTGAGGCCTGTCGATCGTAAAAGCTTGGTTTGAAACGATCCAATTTCGTGCCACTTCGAATCCATTCAGGACAACAATACGCCTATTTCCAAACTGTACTTGAAAGATCGACCACCCGTATTTATCCGCCCACTTTTGTAAGGTAGTAGCATGGTCATTCCCAAGCTGATACAGATGTCCGTGTAGAAGAGAAGCTCCCGGTATCTCTGGAATGCCTGGAATGGTAGCAAAGTCGACGTAAAAGTATCGCAAATATATGAAAGATACAAAACTGAATAGAATAATAGAAATAACAATTGCCGATGACAAGTCTATCGACAAACCCAGATATTTGTGAAACGTCATGACGGCAGTGCAGCAATGCGCCGCTTCTTCCGTTATTTTGTCGTTTTTTGGGCGATTATTGTCAAAATGAACATATGCATTGAAGATAAATCATATATCACAGACGTTGATAAGTTTTGGCGTTGAGGGTTATTCGGTGGGGTAAACGGAAATGTGAGAACCATTTGCTTCGAGCATCGGGCATCTCCGACATACCACTAATTCTAAAGGACATCAAAAATGTGTTAGCAGCTGCACTTAGCAATGTATACAGAGTTCAAGGATTCCCCACGCGTAGAGTAGAAAGCAACGATAGACTACGGTATTGCTCGGATGAGTTCCCGAAAGATATCGTAGTAATCTCGCCCCCCCTTCCACAACGAGCATGTGAAGGTCAGAACCTCAGAGCACTTAAGCAGTGACCCGGTGCACTTTTCAGAACCCGGCCAATTTGTAATAACGCCAATTGATAAAACGCATGCTGCCATGAACGCCCTCGAAGCTGCAAGGACCGGCGGAATGAACACATCTTGGGAAGTCACGAGCATGTGAACAGTGGCCACCAAACGTGTCGCTTCGCGAAGGACTCTGCTATGCAGACCTGGAAGCTCTGTATCTACAATATTTGGTGTAAAGGAAAGGCAAGAATCACAGGGAGCATGCCCAACTAAAAAAGGATGGAGTAGGAGCCAAGCTTCGTGAGTCATAGGCTCCGTGCTAGGCAAATTCTCCAGGATTTTCAGGAATGACAATCCAGTATTTGAAATTGGGCATTCACCATCGGGTCGTGTTGACCTTGTCCCAAAACTATCGCGTATTATCTGCCAGTAGCCGTTATATGCTAGATCACTACTGGACTCCCAGGACCCTACGCTCGCCTTCAACATCGGTGTACGCTGCGACAAAATGCTCAATGCCCTATACGGTCGTTAGTAGTTGATTATACGCGTACATAGGATGGGTTACTGTGCCTCTCAACATTAATAAGTACAGAGAAAAGCCTCCGTCGGCCTTCTATAGTCAGTCTACCGCTGGCAATACCTTCTCCCAAACCGTCGTGTATCTGGGAGCTCTCTCCCGCGTGATCATCGTCTTCAGCTCTATGCCATCCCAATTGAAAGCAGAGGCGTGTGGCCACAGATAGAAACTCCCATATGAGCCCTCTTCCGGGGTCAGCAAGTTCATATACGATCAACATTGTGAGAATCAAAATCGCACAGTCATCTCGTCTCTCTATTAACGGTCGGGCAAGATCACCGGCCCAGTCACGACAGGTCGTGGCAAGCATTTTCCAGCTTGGGAGGTAAAAGCTCTTGTGAGTAGCAGCTGTAGCGCAAGCAAGAAGAACCGCACAGCGATTTTCATCACTAAGCTCCTTCAAGTCGGTCTCCATATCTTCCCCGTACTCTATCATTGTTGGATATACAGGCTCAATACATTTAGCATAGTGGGTTAGAAGTAACCGTACTACACTTGGCGAGATGCTGTTTTTATCGTACCTGGTAACAGCTGGTAGAGGCTCCTGCTCCGTCGTATTACCTATCAGTTTTGGGGAGTTCAGGTCTATCCCGAGCTGCTGAAACTTAGCAATTGTAACATTCCCAAGCACGACCGGTGGCGATGGTCCCAGGAAGAGATATTGGTCAGTCCGGTAAGGAACTATATAATTAAAAGGTTCAAGGTACGGTTTCGTTGACGCATTGCTCTCGTCTGACCTGTAATAAGTGAGTAAGTTTTGGATGAAAATGAGAATGAAAAGCCGCTGTACCTCTCCGTATGGGATTGGTGCATGGAAACGAGTGCTGAAAGCTCATCTATCTTGTCGTAAAGGCCTTTGATATGACTTCTGGGGACGTTCTCCTTGAGAACGTCATCATAATACATACATGGCACACTAGACTTTGAGCAGCTTAAACATGATGGTAAGCGAGCATCGCACTAGTTGCACTAGTCTATGAGCCATGTACAGACATTTCTGGATGTTTTTAGACGTCTCGCTCACCTTGATGCGTCGAGACCGACAACGAGTGCATGTTTTAAGCATATCGTGTTAGAAAGCCGGTATGGGATGCTTAGTAGAGTGCAGAAGTGGTTGGAAAACCTTGATAAATAAAATTTCATCAATATCTATGGTAGGAGCGGCGTGGCTGACATCTATCGTAGGCTTGCAATGACAAGGAAGTCATATTATTCTCAGAATCTCCACCAGATTAATATCTCCCGCACCAACATTCATTTACCGCCTTGGGGTTCTGCCTGACATCGTTGTTGAGGAGCGTTTAATGATATGGCATCAATTATGAAGCATATAGACAAGACTTCATGCTGGAAGCAAACATTCTCCAATTGTCAAATTATGAATAGGAAATGATTCTTACTAAGAAACGAAGATCTTCCTAGCTTAGTATGACCCGGACAAGCTGCGAGCATCGGCACTTGGAATGTTTACAAAACTAAGCCCGACGATTTAATTTGTTCCTAGCTATGGCAACCAATGATAGCTTGAGGCTTCAGCGCCCATGACATTCAAAGTCCGTATCATTATCCAATCGTGCCATGGAATACTTAAATTGCCGAATGTTGGCTGGATGAAACGCAGGTTGGCGCTAAATGCGGGGAAAGACGCATGCCTGAAGAAATCCCAGCAATTGCCCAAGGTTGGAATGTTTATATCGATAAGTACGGACTCTTTCGTGGATCGATATGGACCTCGCCCCTTTCATTTCAGCAAAGACAGGTAGGCCCCTGTATTCTAGGATTTTCTAAAAATACTACGAATCCCACTACCCATCGAACATGGTTCCTGGGTTCATTTACTGCAATATGTTGTCTTCAAACTTACAATGTAGCTTAAACGCTAGTTGTTTTTAGGAGCGGTTGGGACATTGCACCATTACGCTTCGTATACCATACTAACGCTCACATGAACTGATACAACTCTAGCATTCTTAGCAACTTGTCGACTGTGATCATATGTAGGACTAATCCTCAACCTGGTTACAGGTCCTTCATCTAGTTCAAGCATATCTCCTAATGCCAAGAAGCAAGAACTCGAAAAACGGCCCCAATTCTTCAGGCTGCATGAGGATAAGACGCGTGTTTTATGTTACGTTGCGGGCCGCTCTATGCAGATCTAGCTTAGGCCCTAACGTAACCATCTACAACCATCACCACACTACTCTCTTCCTTCACTCACATTACCAAGAATTGTACTACCTGGCCGGCGATGAAGATGTTACATGCTACGTTACAAGACTTGGTTGCTGGTCTCCTAAAATGATGACGATACCTGGGTTACAGATATATAAACACGATAAAGAGCTCCAGATGGAGCATCACATCTTGGCTCCCCAGATTTACCGAATCCCCATAATTGCTACACCAACACCATCGAAATAACATAGGATGCCTTCCACCCGCCAGCTCGTCCTCGCGGCCTGTAGTGCTCTGGCTGTTTCCGCCGCTGCAAAGCCCACTCCCACGGAGAAGCGCGCAACCACCACCAAAAATGCCATCATTCCGTACTATGTCTACCCTGAGGATGGATCCTGGGACCCTTTGTTTTCAGTGTATGTATTAGTCAAGGTGCGGGTCACAATCTCTGAGTGATGGTTGCTTACATGAATGCTGTACAGTATCGCCGCGTACCCTGACATCCTGTTTACCGTGATTGTCAATCCCAACAGCGGTCCCAGCACGTCACCACTCCCCGGCGGTGGCTGGTTGGATGCTGTCACCCAGCTCAACTCGTACGACAACACACGCGCCATCGGCTACGTGCTCACAGATTATGGTGACCGGGCCATTGCGGACGTTGAGGCCGACATCGCGACGTACGCCGGCTGGCCCACAGCCAGCGACAACTCATCCTTTGCTGTGGACGGCATCTTTCTCGATGAGGGCGCATACGATTATACTTCAACTCTGGGCACATACTACAGTGATGTGGTAGCATACGTCAAGGATCAGTCCGGGCTAGGCCCAGACAACTATGTTGTGATGAATCCTGGAACCGTGCCGGACTCCGAGTTTATCGACATCCCTGATGCTATTGTCGTGTACGAGTCACCATACACACAGTTCGAGACTGAGGTGGATGATGATGACTTCTCCTCACTCGACGACGTCGACAAGTCGAAGCTGATTGTGATGGTTTATGATATCCCGACTGACGTCTCTCTGACTACTGTGGCAGAGCAGGCACTGGATATCGCTGATGATATCTATGTGAGCACATCGGACGTGTACACTACCTACACTACGACAGAGCTGGATGACTTGGCAGCGGCACTGACTGATGCTTGAATGTAAATATCAACATAGCAATAGATGCTACTTGTAAATTATCGTATTCCTGAACTGCTAGATCTTAATGTGCTCACTTCCTTCGTCGTTGTTGCCGTAGCTTGCATTCCATGAATTTCTCGTTCCGAGCAATTGCAACATGACGACACTATTCACTTACCTCCGCGGTCCTCTCAATGCGTTTCAAGAGAGTTGTAAATAACTTTCATCAGTCGATATAATGTGTTGCCAGGTCCTAATTTTCTTCTTCCAGGGGCAAAACCACGCAACCGATCATGTTACTGAATTGTCTGAGGCGAGCCATTATTAAAAAGGCTCATTATACAACACAATCGAAGTTCTATTAAGGGCCTCTGATTATATACAGAAATTCAGAAATTTTTCTCAAATAAAATAGAGATTCTTTCTGATCCGGAAATTACTTGACAGGTCCTATTTCGAATTGTTCCGCAGAGATTGAGCCATTTGTGGCGACAAGACCAATTCCACCGCCGGAATAGGCATCATCGGTTCCCTCTAACTCTGGACCATTTATTATTCCAAACTTTATGCGGTTTCCATCTGCCTTCAAGAAAAGATCATATTTTTCGTCCAGCTTCCATTCAAAATCAGCACTAGCGATTTCAGATCTCTCGTTGTCTTTCGCTTTCATGATCGCTACACGATTTCCGGGCATGAACATGAGGGCATAGTAACGATTAAGTCCCTGTACTCGGGTGGCAATACCAGATGGTCCTCCGATATGCATAGACACATTGCGAGCAGTAACTTGGTAATCTGTCCAGTCTCGAGTGCCATGGATCAGAATGCCCTCTCCACTACTCTGCGCCACATGAAATGACTTGGAGTATTTCATAATATTGCTCACACCATTAACCCAGGCTCGGAGCCAGAATTCGCCGGGGTCTTGACTTGGCCGTCTCAATATGAAATTCGGGGTTCCACTCCATCCCAGGCTCTCTAGCCACACTGTTCCATCCAAGCGCCCACCAGGAACAGAAACCACAATCCCAAGCTTCTGAATAGGCTGGCTGTCAAAATCATCTGGAATTACCCAATCAATAACCTCCCGATGGCCAGGTTGAAGATTCACAGAAGGGCCATCAACATCAATCAGGCTATCCTTTGGACCATATATTTTGAGTCTAAGAGTAGCAACAGCCTGGACCGTGTTCGAATTGTTTGCCTCTACAGTAGCTGTGAGCTTTTGGCCCGGATACACCAATGGCGATGCCATAAGCTGATATGTCTGATGGACAGTGTTCACATTCTCAGGGGCCGTGAAGATTTGAGTTAGCACCTCTACAGGCTCAACAACTTTGCTCAACCCATTAAGTCGAATGGCAAGCCCCGAATGATCGCCATTCACTGCCTGTTCGACTTTGACGAGGCCGGGCAGGAAGTCATTATGCGTTGCCTGAAAGCCCTGTACACTTCCAGAAAGGGTGAAATGGTATTGGGCATTCTTCGGTGTTGGCAATGGCTTCTGGCCGGCAAGCTTTCGTCCGCTGTTCACAATATCATAGGTTATCCTCGCTGCATTGTTGAAAGAATAACCACCATCTGCGCTGGAGATGATGGCACGATCTGCCAATGGGCCACGCCAGTCCGGCCCTCCTTCGAATGAGGAAAGGCCATTAATAACGGCTACCAGACAACCGATGTTCCCTGAATTGCAATCGGTATCCCATCCACTAGTGTTGATAATATGCATGGCCTCGTGGAAGTCGTGGCCTGCATAGAGAAGTGCCATGATCATTATACCATGATTCGGAATTACATGGCATGCGCCGTGGAACTTATCATAGCCATATACGTCCTCCATCCTCTGGCGTGTCTTTTCCCAATCCTGGTCAGTTTTCACCCAACTTCGCACATCTCCAATTAGCTTCGCGATAAGTGAGTCACCAGGTACAAAACCAAGGCCAACGTCTAAGAGATGGTCAATGTCTTGAGACACAAATGCTTCTGCTTCCATAGCTGCCCACAGCTTCGCTGCGTAAACTGACTCTCCATCATGGCTTACGGAGCCTGCAGCTTCTGCCAGTTGAGCAGCCAATGTTGGATTCCCTGGGGCGACTAACCCCCAGCCATCAATAAAGATCTGGGCTCCAATTTGCTCAGCAACCGTGGTTCCATTTGTCTTGCTAGAACCACTCAAGGGTGCCGGAATGCCCCTTTTCAGGTTGAGAAATGCTGTATGTTCCGTTGAGATACCATAACCGCCGAACCAAAAGATTGTTTGGTTCTCAATGACATTGTTAAGCCATGTGTTTCCAATGTCCTCAGCTGTCGGGTGCAAGCCATGCTCTTCTAGTCCTCGAACGAAGATGAATGTACCAGACACATCATCATCAGTGACAACCAGAGGAACATCTAATTTTTTGTTCACGTAGTAGCGGACATGGCCGAGCTCTTTTAGAATTCGTTGATAGGTCCACCCCTCAAAAGGCCGACCTATATAGACGCCCACTAGCTTACCTAGCACGCCAGCATACACTCTCTCAAGATAGTCGTTGGGGAGGTCCCGCTCAGACATCGCGAAGGCAGCTAAATGTCTTCAAAAGGGCAGAGGGCAGACAAAGGGGTCGAGTAATGAATGGACAAGACTTGTCTTGATGGAAATGAGCGTGAGAACCAACATTTTGAGTCGTTTAATGCGGAGGCAGGTGGGTTGTTATATTCATGGGCTTTTCTCGGACAATAGCCGAGTGTTATGACCCCGCATCCAATCTATTGCTGGACACGGGAGCCATGTTTACGAGACCGGGCTAACACGAAGAGCCATAGTTCCAAATGAGAAAACTTACCATGGCTAGCTACGCTACTGTTATATGAAAGATTGTTTCCACACGCGCGCTCTTTGTGTGTGCTCCACAATATTTGACGGCATACCATACTGGGTCAAAGTGAGCGATTTCTTACGTTTTACAGCAACTACTTTCAGGTTAGATCGCATGTTTGCTCTTCCATTCACGCAAAAGCCCTATACTCTAAGTGTCTTGGTATCAAAATTGAACCGAAAATTAAACCTTGAGCTGAGCAATATTCTATGCCGTAATCTTCTCGGTGTCCTTTGCATTCTGTAACCGAGCGGATTCCTCAGCAACATCGATTCTGGTGGATTTAAATCTCCACGCCTTTGTACGTCGCTCAAACAGGATATCCAACTCCTCGTAGGTAAGTCCCTTGACCTCTGGAAGACGAAAGATAGCCCAAACAAACGTGCAGAAACATGTAGCGAACCACACGAACGACGTCTTGCCCTTTAAGTTCGCTGCTGTTGGGTTGATTAGATACGTCTCTGCAATAGTGTCTACAATCGACACAGCCTCGTAGAGGCCTCTCCCCAGCGATATTGTTTGCCCACCAAGTCTGGTCGCTGATATGGAACTAGCCATAGTCCACGATTGTGGCCCGAGGGTTGAAGAATACACTCCGAGCCAAACTAAAGTCAAGATTGCCTGTGTCCATGTAGCAGCTTGATCATGGACAGCCGGATATGAAAGAACGCCTATCAATAACAGGATCAAAGACATCAGTCCTAGACCACTGATAATCATGGTGCGACAACCAAGGTAATTTGCCAAAATCCAGGATATAATCGTGCCCACAAATGCCAAAGACGACCCGCCTACATTGAGTTGATACGCCTGGTCAGAGTTGAAGCCTGCCTGCGTGAAGAAGTACGTGCTGCCATAGGCGAAACTCTCTCCAGCCAAAGCCTGGGCAGCCATTATCACCAACGCTATCTCAGTACGTCGCAGGTTGGTGCCACGGAAACAATCCCAGTAACTTGACTCTGTCTGCAATGCGGCTTCCAGATTATTTGTGTTAACCAGCATGGCTAGCCTGTTCTTAATTTGCTGATCAGATTCCCTGTTGGAAAGCCTCTTCAAAGACCTCTCGGCATCGTCAAGGCGCCCTTTCCGGACCAGCCACCAAGGAGACTCGGGAGCCAAATAAGCCACGATAATCAATGGTACAGGCCATACCCACTGAATGGCAAATGGGACCTTGTAGGACCACTTGGTACTATTCCCGACCAGCCCTTTCAGGATACCAGCTGCAAGCAGCTGCCCAATTGTCCAACAAATATTGACGAAACTTGTCAGCCACCCACGCAGTGCCAATGGACACACCTCGGAAGCGTAGTCGCAGCCTATAATCGCAAGACCACCCCATGATATTCCACAAAATACTTGGCCAATGACAAGCACGCTTGAATTTGGCGCGAAGAAAACGATGAAAACAAAGCCAGACAGTGTCGCCAAGTAGCCGATAATGACACGACGGTGTCCGTACATCTCAGTAGCAGCACCATTGATAAGGAGTCCGATCACTTGGCCACACATTGCAGCTACCCCAATCGCATTCATCCACTCGGTATCGATAACGTATTCATTGAGATCGGGATGCCAAGTTCCGTAAGCCTTTTTAAATTGTGGGTAAGCCATAAAGCTAGATATCAAAAATGTATCGTATCCTTCCATGATGATTGTGAAAGAAATGGCAATAGCCCAGAAAACAGCATTTGGATGTTGCCGAACGGCTTGCCAGAACGAAAGGGAATGCTCTTCTACGGTAGCAAGAGCACTTCCGTATGCGATGTTATCGTGTTTATCCAATTGCTCGTCCATGTTTGACTTGGCATCTAAACCAGTCTCAACATGGTCAAAGGAATTTTTTTCGGCTGCCATAGCCAGAGAAATTGTCCTTCACGTGTGAAAGTGAGGTTATAAAATAGGTCGTTATGTTGAAAAGAATAAAATGAAGTAAATGTACTAAGAATTAACGTGAAAAGTGTCTTTCGAATTATTTTCCAAAATTGGAAGAGGGCTTATATACATTTTCAGTACTATCCAATTACGGGATTTACTGGTCTCCCAGACGCTTTAATCTGGGGTACCGAAGAAGGTGGAGTTCTAGTAGTAGTGCCTCGTTCTAAGGCCCCAGTTGACCCGCTTTGTATACGAGTGCATCGGAGGAAACCCCGATTTAATGATTAAAACGCAAATGAACGATGAACGATAGGACGTCGAAGGAATATTCATGGAAACAGTAGGCGGACGCGTTTTCCAAGTAGAGAGAATTCAACCTCCATTTTTATGCCAGGTCGGATATCTCAGGGCTCATCGTCTAGGACTTGCCGACAACGTCAGATGTCGAGTTCTAAATAATGGAACTACAGTGTCTCTGAAAATTCTCGGAACAATCCTCGGTTTAAAAGCATTAATGGAAATTTGTGGGACGTCAAACCTGTGAAGCTAGTTGGAATTAGGCTGCATCCACGTGTCTCACTACCAATTGTGCTTAGGAATTAAATATTCGTGATTACCAGCCCTTACTTACACGACGGCGGCATAGATATTTCGGCATGCTTGCGGCCAGGTAAGAATGCGGTTACAACAAATAAATCATCGTCGACAGGTGGAATGCTCTGGCGTTGGCTCTTACACGGGTCGGCTGAATGCTGAATTTGGCTAGGTCAGCTTGGAATGAACTGGAGAATGCTTGTCTCTTCCTTCCAATAAAGTTCATTGTCAGAAGAGATAGTGGCGTTCTAAAACCGGTTTCGTCTCAATGAACGATAGCAAGGCCGATGGGAATTGTGATTATAAGCTAGACTTGCAAGCCTCGTTGTCAAGGTTTGAAGAATCTCCATATCCGCGAAGTTTTTATATGGTGTAAGGAGGCAGTGACTTTCTCGTCGACCGAGCTCAAGGAATTTGATGAGTATTACTAGACATTACCGCAAGTACGATAATTTGAGTGATGCCATGACAAGCGCAGTTCGTCTTCTTTGCAATATCTAATGGTTCTCCCTGAATGTTACCATTTGTAGTTTATGAGTCGTATTCGTCGTACACGGCGTACAACGAGTGAGCCGGATTGATTGCCCCCGCGTTTCCCCGCTTCTCTGATTGCAGAAACAAGTAAGAAAAGTTGGCAATGGCAGACCCAAATTGGCAAACAAGCAAACAAGCGGGGAGATACGACATCCAGGTACCCACCCGGGAGGTTTCATTCCCAAGGGGAAGCCAGACTGAGCAAATTTTATACCTAAGTGAAAATATGTCCAAAAGTTCAATTTATTTCAGTTCTATTGGCCCCTTCTACTTCAAGTACTAAGAATCACATCGAATAAATTCCCCAGTAGGCATGGTAAGTTTAAGCTCCAAATCATTTCAAGGAGCACGCGGCAAAAGAGCACACGAAACTCAAATTGTATTTAAAAAGCGTCGGTCATTGCCTTGCGTGGTAAGACCGCCCCTCAAACTGTGTTTGTATTTGCAAAGAGAGTAGCTGCTGTATCCGAAATCAGCCACCCTTTTCCCTTGTGAGAGAGATTCTCAATCCATTTATAATGAAGTTGGCCATTCCACCTTCAGACAAAGTTGGCAACCCGAGCCATCTAGAGGAGTTGAACGAGGAGATCGATAAGCGCCATGTCGTGATTATCAAATCATGGCTTGGCTCCGTAATTAAGCAATATCTGTGCAAGTCCTCCTCCTCCACGACCACTATTGCTTTCATCAATAAATGGTAAATCAGCAGTCAATGTAAGCTTGGTCCATCCAAACAAATCGACAGGATTAATATCAAATTTCCTGCTTTCAAGAAGATATTCCACTGTATCTGCGTGCTTGCGTTTTGTTGCCAATTGAAGTGGTGTCATTGAGTGTACATCTTAGCAAAATATGCTTTCTTCGCTCCGGCGGGCATCAACAGCTTCCTCATATACTTTGCTCTGGCAGACCAAGAAGAGCTTATTGATGTTGATGACGCAGCTTCATTATGATACAGCGCCTCTGCAAAGTGTGTGCTGTATTTGCCACTAATTTCTTCCTGTTTCCATTCAATAGAGCCTGCTATGTTATCCTCAAAGTAGGCTTTCACCGGACACCAAATACTTGCCTTTGTCAATGAAACCCTACCAAATCACCAAAATGGGTCGTTAAGCCCTTAAGTCATCCTAGAAACCAAAGGAAATCCTGCTTAGTGCAGCTGTGTTCGTAATAGATCCTCTCGGATATTTGGATTGGCACCATCGGCCAAAAGCAGCCGAGCAATCTCAACGTGCCCAATTTCCGCGGCGAAGGATAGTGTTGAAGATTTAGAAATACCAACACAACGTTCTAACTGTTTGCTTGTGCTCATTCAATATCTTCTAAAAAAAAAAAAAAAAAAAAAAAAAAAAAAAATTCTTCCTTTCTTATCCCTGTTAAGACTTGGTTATGGGAGAGGTAACTGTTAATATGGGAGAGCTTCTTATCTAACATAAGTCGCAACTCTCATAGTCCAATAATCATCAAAATTTGTTGAATATGACGGTAAGCCGTCGCCTTCATTTTATATTCTTTCGAAATTCACATTGGTCGCAACGTATACTATGTTTGTGTCGATGATTGATACTAAAGAATGGCTATTGTATACAAAAGCGGATACTACAGTGCTTGGACAGAAGTGTCATCACCTGGTAGAGGTGAGGTCTTCCAGAGTGACATTCAACCCAGAATTAGCTGAAGAGCTCGAAGGAATATTGAGATTCCTAAAAAAATAAAATTATATAATATTATTATCAGGATCCCTCTATACACTGTTGTATTTCTGATTTGTTTGCTAAGAATAATATGGTTTTACAAGAATGTGCTCACACTGCTTCACACGGATTGTGCCAGTTGATAACAACACTATTACTGCAATTGCAGTATTTGACCTAATACAAAAGCATACCCCACAGTAGCAATAACGGCAATCAGATTAATATGAATCGACATGGCATGGTTGCTAGAGAAAGACTTCTTTGCTCTAGTCGTAATCGCATTTGTTCCACTCATGTCATTATTGCCTCCTTTCTCGTCTGCGGCCTCTGTGTCCAAACCATTCATCAGCACTTACGAACTCTGGTGATAATGACAACAAGAGCGTACCTTGAACCACCCTCGCCTTCTCGATCACGGCTTTACTCGTCCTCGGCCCATAAACATACCAATTCAAGCCAGCCATCATCGTCGCCAATCCCAACAACAAATCCCCTGTATCATTCATAGCCCCTTGGCGTAGCCAACTTTTCCAAGGTTTCGTGACAAATGTCAGCAATGCGAGACCAAGCTGACAGCGGAAGTAGACCGGGAACAGGCGTTTGTTGAGATTGTTGAAGCTCTGCGGGGCAAGGGAGCGGTAGCAGATTTTAGTGTTGATAAAGGACTATTCGTACTTTCAGTCAGTAAAAATCAATTTTGGTGATTTTTGCCAAAAGGGTGGAAACCTGGTAGAGTTGGCCGCCTAAAAATGTCCCATAGGCTAGGATGTGGTATGGCAGCGGATTCAGCAGCGTTGACAACATAGCTTGCTACACATGGACAATGTGACTGAATTCTCCGATGCCAGAATTAAGAAATATTAGTAATTTGCAATACTTTATATTTGGAAATCGAAAACAGGAAAGACTCTCTATTATAAGTCCACTCCTACTCTTTCTTAAACGTCTGTAAGCAAATATGCGGAAGGATATTGGAACCGAAGGTCTCGTCAATACTTGCCAACCGAGCAGATCTCATCAGAAACATTCCAGTCAACTAGGATAAAAGTTCAGAGTTGTCTCCAACGTATAGATTGTGTCGCTTCGGAGCCAGTCGGAGGTCCATTCGCAAGAGATGCAAACGACTGGGTGACAAACTAGATTTGATTGAGTTAGTAGTGTCAAGGTGAATGCACCTGTTTTACTTATTATTAAATGCATACACTTTTATTCGACAACTGTTTGACGCTACGGTTTATATATTGAAAAGACAGAACAATCTTTGACTATAACCGCTCTTTCACGATGGTGGTTTGAACCCAGCCTCGCCGTATATCTCGTTCGGGTACTTCTATCAGGCAGTTTGTGGACCCCCTGTTTCATTATTATTCATTCTTCGCCAAAAGAAAAAACGCGAATTTATAATGCTGTGAAAAAGTTTGGTTAGCCAATTGTCTTCTGTACATATCTCTCATTTCTGGTACCAGTTTAAGCTTGTACGCGCTTCTAATGGCTATAACTGCAACATCAATCTCGACCATTACTCAGGCGAAATCCAGTATCTTCAATAGGACGACTGCTAGCCCTTCACAGTCTGTAGACACACGAAATTAGGGGTGCATCCTTGTTTTTCGGAGTTATAATAGTATCAATGACGCACAAATAAGGGACTAAAATATGTTTTCGTTTTGACTGGCTCCTACCAATATAGTCATAAAATGAATTACGTTATACAATATGTCTACGAGAATGGCTGAGGTCGATAGCTTCCAAAGGCGGTTACCATACTGGCAGTGTGCTCACACGCCGTACCTAGGTATTTTATTGCCAGCAAGATATATTGGGAAAGACGTTTTAAACATCTCAATGGGCTCAAATTATTACACAGCAGGTTCCGCCCAAAGGCAAGATAAGCAACAAAATGGGGTATATAAGCAGCAAGATGGGAGAGAGAAAATAACTGAGAGCAATCCAGAGAGTAAAAATTGACCCATGGCAGTTTGATGGCGGGCTATCCAGCAGCCCAGCCCTGCAAGATGATCGCCAACAATCACCGAATCCGACAAAACCTTAATCATAAAAAAAATCGCCAGTAAAAACCGAAATCCAGCGTGAATGCAAAATGGAAAAAGAGAAAGAAGGAATGCTGGTTTCCGTATCGTATATCAAAGCTATTCCTCTATCATTCAGTTTTTGGAATCACGGTAATGATTAAAGAAAGCGTTTGAAGACCAATCAGCAAAGTATTCAGGGTCGAGCTTTCGCAACTGGCCTTGATATTGTCATTTTCATTTGTCAATTCCGCATTTATTCTGAGCTCGCTTGCCCGTCCCCTTTTGCGGAGGATTCTTCAATCATCCGCTTGGCAGCGAGCATATCCTCGAGTTCGCGCTGTTCTTCCTCCAGGCCATCGGTCTGATAGCAGAGTTCTTCTAGACTTCCAGATAGGACTCTTAAAGCTTCATCTTGTTGTGCCCCAAGCTTCAGCCCCACAAGATCCAAATAGTCATTTCTCATGCGTGCCAAATCTTCTCGCAGTTTCCGGAAGGTTTTCCTTAGATTGTTATAATTCTCTTCTGTTCTCAACAACTCGATTTCCGCCATTGCTTTCACCTCATAAGAAAATGTACGCAACCTGCTTTCATATTCTTTTTCTTTTTTTGAAAGCTTCTCAACACTTGCTTCATATTTCGTCCCTTCGGCGACACTTTTGAGCAGATCCATGATGTCTTTTCTTTTCTTTTCGCCTTCTCCTGTTTAAGATTTCAATATGATAGTAAAAAAGGCCTCGATGTGTAAGTTTTTAGAGCTTTGCTTGATGTTGCTGGTATTACCGAATCTTCTCCTATAAAGTAATATGTTAAATGAATGACATTGATATATACCAAGAGAATTATCAATGAAAAGCAATGCTGTGTGCTCAAGCATAGAATTGTAGATAATCTCCGTACTGAAAGTAAGGAATCAATCGGTGATTTGAGAAAGTAGTATTTGCGGGATGTAGGAAATTGGCAGTAGAAGTTTATATATATACGTGTTTTGAGGCATATGAGTCAGTTATTTTATGACAGTTGTAAGGTAAATGACAAGTATATTCTATAGACTCAAGTATACTAGTCACTCAGAGTATTACTCAAACCCAGTGGTAAACAAGCCATACATCCCGAATACTCACATACAGTCACCACTTATGGCTCATAATCATTCAAAGCCAATGGAGATGAGATGGAAAATGAATGGACTCATATATAGCAGTACTCGGATTGTTACTCAACGTTGACATGGATGAGATGAACAGTACAGATTCCATAGAATAGTCATGACTTGTTACTCAACACCAACAGAGATAAGATAGACAGTGCGTAGACTCACATTTATGTACTAATAATTTGAATTATTGCTCCATACTAATAAGGGTGAGATAACTCGTAAGTAATAGGAATGAGGTCGAAGTAGTGAAATGAGAGCCATAGGTTCGGAATGTCACGCATTCGACCCCTCTCGATAATGTCGCAAATCTAACATTGTTCCTGTTTTGTCATGTCACGGTGGCATCCACGAGAAGGAGCTATGCATAGCAAGGTCCGAGCACAAGGGACAAGATGGTTAAAGCGAGACAACAATACAGGCGGGGGATAAATCTATTCATAGGTGCTGTTTATGGCAGAAGACTGTTAGATCCTACTAGCTTCAAGTACTGATTGTCTTTGATTTCACTTATTAAAAATGTACTGACTAAATTTTAGCTAAATATATTATTGTGAAGAAACTCAATCCTGCATAGCTGAATCAAAACAAAATGGTATTACAAGGAGTGTAATAAAGGAGCGTCGGATATGAATGTGTACGCTTTTATAACAAAAAAAAAAAAAAAAAAGAACAAAAAGAAGAAGAAGAAGAGAAGAAAAAGAAGAAGAAGGAGGAGGAGGAGGAGGAGGAGGAGGAGGAGGAGGAGGAGGAATCATGCATATAAATTATACACGGAAGTCAATATTTTGGGAGGGTTCATTTCCTATGGACATAAGGGGTTGTAAAAACCCGAAAACTTGAAGCATGTTTGCAACAGCCTCTAGCAATACGTGTTGGTTTAGCATTCCCCAGTGCTCACTGCTCGCGAGTTTTCGGACACCAGAACTATACAGGTCCACAAGTATCTCGGACTACAACAAAGTATGCCTATATGCCGCGCTTAGAACCGAGATCCAACTTTGAAACTTCAGAACGCGATCGATAAACGGGGGCGGTGAAATCAAACTGAAATGGAAGGGCGTCCGGCGTCGCTGGCCATCCACAAGTGATCCGGGCGAAGTCATTAGCCTTGTGGCAGGAATAAATTTTGCAATTTGACCGGTAAATAGTCTAACCAGCCAACCCGCTTCCATAGCAGCTAGTCCGTGCTACACAAACGCTTGGTAGAGAGGATTTTTATACGCACGGATATGTCTCACTCTCGCCCAGCCTGCTTCATCTTCACTCTTCCCGCGACACGCAAACTACAAGTTCGGAGCCTGCAGATTGTACACAATATGTTCTACTTACATTAACAATTGCGCCACAGACACCAGCTTTCAATTTCTGTGACGATAAGCTGGTCTCGCTATCTGTAATACCGGCGGACCCTAGAGTCGTACCACACGCTACGAATATAGCAATCATGACTACCACACAAGCACCGTCAGCGCCATTTTGAATCTTCGGGATGCATCTTGCGACAGACAGCACCGGCTGCAATGACGGCCACCTTTATCTCGTCGAGCTGGTATCTGTCCTTATGTATCTGGAGAGTATAACAGAGCCATCTGGATATGGAAGTCCAGGTAGCACTTGCTCCTGCACTCATCTTTGCTTGTTTACCCATGGTTAGGCTACTACGAATTATTTTTCTTCGGGCTCGTTTCTTTGGTTAACGCGGATTATGGCGTCAGCATTGCCATCTGGACGAGCTTCACTACTGAATATAGAGCTACGTGTTGTCCTAGGTATGAGCAAACGAAGAACTTGGCATCACCGTTTGAAAACCTAGGATATAACATGCGCACTTGAATGGTATTTTCTTTTTACCATTTTGCCACACTCTGTTGACTGCCCTTTTGGCAGTGGTTATAACTGTCAGCTCAAACTAGTTCGTAGCCGTGGTTCGTAAACGAAATACGCAACATTGTTAGTGCATCAATAATAGACTAAATGAAGACCACCAACGCATCCGGGTCGGTGTATTTGTCAACAGCAACAAGGCAGTGAGATAATTTTGACGCATATGGGCTATCTATCCAATAGAAACCCTCTCATTTTAAAGCAAAATCCAAGTCCTCTTCCAGTTCTAGCACGTCCACGCTTACTGGGAGCTTCAAAAAAAAAAAAAAAAACTGTTCGTTTTCAACGGAAGCAAATACAGGCAGTGGAGTCGGCGTGGAGATTGCCGGTCTCATACTCAGGATAGCTGCAGTGCTTGCTATCGGGCTCCTAGGAAAACATAGTCAGACAGAAAAAACTGAAGTGTCGCCAAATTTTGACACGTGTACCAGATATGAGATGGAAGCAACAGCTTCAGGTCCGGTGGCAACTACAGCTCAGCACTCACCTATAGTGGGCACACAAGTAGTGTCAGAGTCAGAGGGTTCTGGTCTGGAAGGCAACCCAGTTCTTATTAGGTATGAGTAGATTTATAGGAAAATTTGAAATCACGTGCAGCGTATATTTCATAATTAGATACCCTGAGCAGATTCTATAAATAAGTGCTGCTACATTTCTAGAAGGAATTGGCCAGGGATTGTGGGCACTAACGTGCTTGACTGGAAGCCATTTAAACTATTTATTCCTTTCACAGATAACTGACACATCTCATCGAAACCCAAAATACCACGAACCACTGAGTCGCCAGATCCTCGAAATAAAAAGCCAGAAGCTACACCATCTAGCTCATTTGCATAGGTCACTTCTTAGTTTAGATTTCGGCCTTCACTTTGTCAAACATCGACAGCCACTGAATAATTAAAACTTTGTTCGAAACTCATAGGCGCGGAGAGACCGAAAAGACGTAATTCAATTATTCTGTCTACTCTATAGATTACGTAACTGCTTCATCAACATAAGTTAAGTTAGGACATATCATAATTGGATAAGCCCGCAACCAATCTGCTGATCCAAGACAAGTTATAAATGAGGAACATATAATGACCAGTTCACTGTCTCGTATGCACTTTCTGGTAGACTACGCAACCCAATTACATCTTCTATCAAGATGTAAGCTCGACAAATCGCATACATAACACATAGACCAGTGCCTATCACTACTGCTCTTAGCGGAATATCAAACCGGGGGTCCTTGGTTGGATGAATGTTGCGTAGGCTTTCGGATAGTTTGTGAGAATTTCGGGTCGTTGAAGGCAAACCGTCGTATCGAGAAGCTAACCATCTGGGAAAGAAGCGCTTTTCGCAATACAGTCCATATGAAGTTCCCACAGTAGTAAATATTACTAGGGTATAGATACTTGCTATCCGCCAAAGCAATTTCTCGGTCGCTGAAGGAAACGTAAAGTTCCACGCAAACATGAAAGTGCTCCCGAAAGCGCAGATTATCGGGTACCCGACGGCTTCTGCTTGGAGATCTAGAGCCAAAAAGCGATCGCTGGGAATACGGTCATACGGTTTCGTTTTCACTGGGCGGGAGAAAATAGGCAAACGTATGCGCTCGAAGACTACCATGTAGTAGCGCCACCAGCGCTCGCATACATGGTGACGCTTTTCGGTATGCACAAAGTCCAACGGTGTATAGCACCATTTCGATTGTGGGAGGGTGTCATGCTATAAGCAAGTTCCGTGTTAGCACAAAGAGTTTCCAACTAGTTTAGTAGTAGTTGTGGCTCACCTTTGCAATGATCCTGTCAAGAGGGGTTTTCAGGCATATTTTTGTCCTTGTAACGATACCCTGTGGCTTGAAATACCAACAGAAGGAACTTATGAGGAATACCAAAACAAATGATAGCGTGGTCAGCTCTAAGGTTGTAAGTGCGAGACCCTGCGCCACTCGCACCAGGCTGTTAACCACCATCCATATTGCTTGGAATACCACGATACAACGGGCCAAGCCATCGGATTTATTCCGGTCTAATATATCCTCTCTTGTGATATCTGGGTAATTCACATAATCATTGCGAACGAGGAACACTAATTGCTGCCCGTCCACCGGAAACGGGGAATCAATACCAGGACCTTCCAGAATGAAGCCCCCCATGTCAACATAGAATCCGTGAAAGATGCTCCAATCATTGTAGCCCAATTCGTGGAATTCCTGGAAAATATATGAGTACGTGAGATACTTCGGATAATAATAATAGCATACCCTGACAGATGCTCGTGCTGATGACCATTCTCCTAGAGGGATGATGAGCAAAATTTCCGGCGATATGAGCGCTAGTATTGCTAGATGTAATCTATCGCGCATTTGTATGACGAATCCTTCTTTTGGAGCAGGAATGTTAGGGCACATCGAAGTCCAACAGCAAAGAATTATGGTTAATAGGCATGTTGAAAGAATGCCCCATGTGCCTCGGCCATTGGGTTCATCGACCCATCCGTCCTGAGTTGCGTTGAACATGGCCTTCGGTCATGACACTTTTGAACAGTAGTTCACGTTGTCGAACTGCAAAAGTCTATGTTAAGAGCTAAATAGAATTGTAGCGAAGTTAATATTTGAATCCAGGCGGCTTTACTGGCGCCTGACACATACAAACTCCGTGTTGACTACCATTGTTTCAGTTAACGCCTTGAGTAACTAATTATTCGCTGGTACGGCCAGCGCTATCTTAGCCTCGCAGCTTTCTATTAATAGTCAACGAAGAACCAACCAAGACATAAAATTTGAAGCATTAGTACTCATCTTCCATTAGAAAAAAATGATGAAGAATTAAGTGGACAATTACTTGTGAAACCGTTCGGCAATACCAACAAGGCGAGTGCAAACAAATATGGTCGTCCGCCGCCTTCCAGTGACACAATTTACACAGTTCTTGGGGAAACAGAATATGAGCACCCGCCCCTAGATATTATATTAAATTTATTAATAGATTTTATAATATCAACTTCAGGAGAAATACTCATACTTTTGATTTTCTACTTTAGATAGCACATTATACTTTGAAAGGTCTTCGACACTCGCCGGCATACTACCGGAAATCTACGAGCAGACGTTCCCGTGGTTAATTTGTCACGTACCAAAGAATAAACTTATATTTCACATCATAAGATCGTCCAAAATCTAACTTGACTTCCTTCCAGGGTGTCATTATCTGAGGTAATAAAGGGGACTAGGTTGGAAAGGAAAAGCTTCAGATGAGCACAACAGCACAATTATTTTTGAACTCTGCACTTTCACCGAGCATTAGGAGCACCAACTAGTTGACAGCTAGCCTGCCTATACTGTTCCACTTGAACGTGGCCAATGACCACCGTGCATCACACGGCTAGCAATAGCACCATGCACTGTCTATGTCAGCCCGAGATCACCGCATTCAGAGCTTTTCTAAATTGGTCTTGTCAGGTTGTAGAGACGACCATTGGAGGTCAAAGAGACAATCATCCGACTCTTGTACAGTTCATTGCTCCGGTACCATAATTAAACTTTAGGATTACGATGGGATTGTCGATGACAGACTCCACCTTTTTAATTGTATTTCCGACTCTCAACCGCGCCACATCTGATCACTGCCTTGGCAATTGGCGCGAATGAAGTCTAAAACTTCGACAGATTTTTTTGCTAAAGAATATTGATATGGTACGCGATTAAAGAATAGGAAATTCAATAAAAGTAGAGAGAAATGGAATAGAATTGACATCAAGGCATTAAGCCCGGCTTTCTTCTGAATATAGCAGTCGAAAGAAAACCCCGTAACAGGGAGCTAAAGGACCAGCACACTCGCACCTCATCACCTAGTGCATTCTGGGTGGCAGCAGGAGGGGGAGATATTCAATAAACTGCCCATTTCGCGCCATGATGAATATGCACTGTCAGTGTGAGCTGAATAATCATGATGGACCGCATCGCGCCTGCACGATGAGCTCATTCATCTCGACCAGCTGGCTTATTCGGCAGATCTGCACAAGCCTTCCAGGCCGGAGAGCCTGTGTTTTCGGCGGGCGCTGCCACTTTCTCCACCATCGCCAGGCCTAGCTACGAACCAGTGGGCATTGCGCACGGGCAAGCAGCGGAGAAGCTACGCGGCTGGCGCCGATCGTGGACGAACCTATGTCATAGTACAAACTTAGCTATCCAAGACATAAATAAACAAATACATCCGACCGGAAGACGATTGGGACCCAGGACCGTGCTTCTCCGACCCTGAAAACTACTGAAAAATACTCCTGCCGGAATTGGTTCTTGCAAGGATTCCTTCATCATTATTAATACCACCCCAATTGACTCCTTCGGTATGGGCTGTCTAAACCTTTGCGGAAGCCGTGCCGCCAGCGAAGACGAAGACCCAATCCCACCACGACATACCAATGGAGTAGGCACGAAACCGGCGAAAGAGTCACCGCCGATTGCAAAGAAGCCCGAAGTGTCAACCAACCCAGAAAAACAACCACCGGCTAAATCAAATGACACAGCGCCGTCTGTCGATGCGCCTCTGCCGAGTCTTGCCGAAAAGCTATGGGACAAGGCCTATAACAACCTCCGAGACGGCCAAGAATCCAAGTTGGTACGGGAATATGAAAAGCTCTTGTCCCGCGACCTCACAGTGGGCGACGAACCTGCAGCCTCGGATCCGTCGCTCGATGGAGTCAAAAATACCATTGACCAGAATGACCCAGATAAACGGCGAGCGCAGATGAGAGATGTGATCAAAGTTGGCCTCAAGAAGACAGAAAAGCAGGCTGAGTCAAAGCGTGTTATGGGAGCAATTTTGGGTGGAGTCAACTCCGTGACAGACATTATCAGTGTGGCAATAGCTAGTCAACCCCAAGCGGCAATTCCTTGGGCGGTAGTCACTACAGCATTGAAGGTAAGCCATGGTTGCTACATTGTGTTGAAGCAGTACTAATGGCGCCAAAGCTTCTTGACAATCCAGTTGCAGAATCTGCATCCAATCGAACAGGTACTGCGTACGTGATCAGGAGAATGGACTGGTATTGGAACCTGAGCGGGGTCTTGCTCAAGGAAGAGAACGTACTCAAAGACGGTCCATCAGCCGGCCTGCGCGACATCCTGCAAGAAGACCTGGTTGAACTGTACCAGCAGCTTCTCTTATACCAGATGAAAACAGCGCTATCTTGCTACGGAAGCCAAACCAAGAATTTTCTGAAGGACCTAATAAAAAGCAACGACTGGCAAGGCAGCCTGGCGGATATCCAAAACGCAGAGGAAAGCTTCCGAAAAAATTCACAGACTTTCGACTTTCAGAAAATCACGGTTTCCTTTGAGAAATCACTTGAGTTGCAGGAGAATCAAGCGCGCAAGCAGTTCCGTGAGGACAAGAAAGATATCCTTGCTTGGATCACCAAGATTGACTACGGCCCTCGCCAAAGCGATAACTTTGAGAAACGCAGTCCGGGGACTGGAACGTGGCTTCTAGAGTCCGACGAATTCCGCGCCTGGCTGAAGGAAAAAGGAAAGGCTCTCTTGTACTATGGAATGCCCGGTGCTGGTAAAACTATTCTGACATCTGTCGTTGTGGAGGAACTCAGCACAAGATACTACACTGATAATACTGTTGGAATCGCGTATATGTACTGTGAATTCGACCAGCAAGAGACTTTGCGACCTGTTGATTTATTTCTCAGTGTGCTGAAGCAGCTCACAGAGGGACTTCACTTCATCCCGGCCGAATTGGAAGAGCTCCACAATCGACGCAAAAACGAGCGGCCAACTTTCACTGAGGTGATAAAGTTGCTGCAGTCGACAATTGCACAATACTCGCAGGTTTTTATTTTTGTTGACGCCTTGGATGAAAATAGAAGGGATCTATTGCTGTCGGAGGTCCTTCCCAATATATTTAAACTGCTGACCGAGTCTGAGGTGAACGTCTTTGCGACGTCGCGGGATATACCAGAGATTAAGGCAGCATTCGACATTGACCGATGCACAACATTACCAATCCGGGCCAGTGACGATGATATTCGGACATTTGTAGGCGGCCAAATGAAAGGTTTACATCCAATAGTCATGTCACGCCCAAGCTTGCAAGAGCAGATCAAAGACCGAATTGTCGAAGCAGCCCAAGGAATGTATGTGACTATATATGTGTTTTTAAATTTTATTCCTCAAACAAGTCAAGCTGACAAACATTTGTTCAGGTTTCTACTAGCGAGACTTCATATTGAATCTTTAAAAGGATTGAGTTCTCCTAAAAAGATTACCACAGCACTGGCAAATTTGTCAGTTGGACTAGAGAAGCTAGACGATGTTTACGACAAGGCATTGGAGAGAATTGATGCTCTAACAACGGATGACCAAAGCCTCGCACAGAGAACCTTGTCATGGATTACATTTGCACGCAGACCACTTTCCATGCCGGAGTTGGACCATGCCGTTGCAATTGAGATTGGCTCTTCTGATTTTGACGAAGAGAATCTTTCTGGCATGGATTACATCAGCGCCGTCTGTGCTGGCTTGGTCACTCTGGATGTGAGCAGCAATCGAATCCGCCTGGTTCATTATACAACCTACGATT
Source organism: Eurotiales sp. R13A2 (assembly GCA_023625935.1). Taxonomy (NCBI): domain Eukaryota; kingdom Fungi; phylum Ascomycota; class Eurotiomycetes; order Eurotiales; species Eurotiales sp. R13A2. The sequence continues at coordinate 253,468 of JAMAFV010000020.1, forward strand.
ATCTTAAACGGCGACTACCCTCTTGGTATTCCACTGGACACAAGGAAATCGCAAGGAGCTGTGTCACGTATTTGTCATATGATACCTTTTCATCGGGCCCATGCCCAAACTATGAGGCGGTGAATGAAAGATTGAAACTTAACGTGCTATATGAATACACTACACAGCACTGGGGCTACCACGCGCTCGGGTCTTCCATTGATGGAGAAGAGCTGGTTGTGAAGCTCCTTGAAAACGATGCCAAAGCGTCCGCCTGTGTCCAGGCCATGCAAGATCCAAAGGCTCCGGGTGAAATTGACAAGAGCACGACAAAGTTAATAGGGCTACACCTTGCCGCATTCTATGGCCTAGTAGAATCTGCAAAATCTCTCGTTGAGAAACAAGGAGATATAGACATCGATGCCAGGGACAATTTTGATCAGACAGCCCTGATAGTGGCCGCGAACAACGGCCATGACGAGATGGTGAATTTGCTCATTGGCATGGGTGCCGACAAGGAGGCAATGGATTCGGAGGACCGAACAGCGCTCTACGCGGCTGCAGAAAGTGGGCATGAAGGTGTGGTGAAAATGTTACTGGATCATGGTGCCAATATAGAAGGCACCGAGGACGCGCTTTACACTCCTCTCGGAATAGCTGTGGCGGAAGGCCATGTGAATGTGGCGACGACTTTACTGGAACGTGACGCTAATCCTGAGGGCACAAGTGATGAATACGGGAGGACGGCGTTGTTGTCGGCTGCATCTAGTGGAAGTGCCACGATGGTTAAGATGTTACTGGACAAGGGTGCCAACCCAAACGCTGCTGATGCCGATTACGGCTGGACGGCGTTGACAAAAGCGACTGAGAATGATAATGAAGAGGTAGTGAGGGTATTATTGGACTACGAGAGCGTTAATATCGATGCTTACGACTACTATCTCGCGGGAACAGCGCTCTCCATAGCTGTAACTTATGGAAAAGAGGGAATAGCGAAGCTGTTGCTAGAACACGGTGCTAGCAGGCAAGCTAAGAATGAAAATGGTGAGATATTGCTCGATGTCGCTTCATCAGAGGACGCGGAGAGTTAGTTGCTGAAGCAGCTGTTGGATAAGTATGCTAAAAGCTCCTAGTGATTTTTTGTATTTAGTTATGGTCATACCAGATGCATCACATGAGTTTCTAGATAACTGAGTATTTCAATTCAGCACGTTTCTGAATATATCCAGATCGAAAATTCCCAAATGTGTAACGTGCTACTTATTAGGTGTAGCCTTGAGAAAACTCGCTGAAGCTATAGAAAGCTCGAAAAAATCTGAAATATTAAGTTGAATTTCAGCTAGACATGATGATCATATTGAGATTTGAGCTACCTAAGTTACCATGTCCAGAGTTGATGTTGGTTAAATTGCGGGTTAGTGGCAGAAGCCAAATTCATGACCAGCTTCAACTCGCATCGTGACCTCAGGTGTTTACCACGAGTTTTGCAATTGAAGTACTCAAGTAATTTCGCTATATCAAAGGCAATCCAAGAGACTCCCTACGAGACCTAGAAGCAGGATCCAGATATGGTCGTTCGCCAATACCCGAAGCCCTGACACCGGTCCGATTCGCATTGCTATCCGTTACAAGGTGAGTGTCAGGCTAAAATCACAAATTAGTAACTACACCTGACCAACGCCGACGTTTGACACACTCACAGTGGCAGCGTGGAAAGTGCACGCGTTACTCCAGATTGCACAGCTTTGTTTGGTCCACTTCATGCGAGCGATGCAGTCGTGATTCCGTGTAATCAACCTCATTATGTAGTCCCGAATCATCTGGTCTTCGTAGGAATAGACGTCATTGATTTTGCTCACGTGGATCCCTACCGCTGCGAATATGGATTTCCATCCCGTCACTGGGTGAGTGCGGACCATGGGGTGGATTGGTGCGAAATCGTTGCCAACATTGAGCGGTGACCCACGCGGCGACATGACCTCGTAACCGCCGTCGGTCGATGTCGTTTTGAAGACAGGCTGCGCGCAGGTCGCGGTTAATGTCTCAAAATAGGACCGCATTGAGGGAGATATTCGATCATAACTTGGGCACGTCAGCAACTCGCCGCTAGATATTCATTCTCGAGAGAAGAGGGGGAAAGACAAACAGTTCATATCCTGAGCACCATAGTGTATCTCCTCCTGTGGGAGGTGTTTCTTGCATGCGCAAGAAACTGAAATCAGCGGGACATTCTTCGAACAGGCCTGTTCCAAAGGTTAGACCACGAAATACGTATACAAATTATGGAAGCATGACTACGTACAGTCACTATGCCATTCTATTCCCAAGTCCTTAGGTTCAGCACGTTGCAACTGCCTCATACTCTTGTAGAGTTTCTTGGCAGCATTAGCATTGATCACGTAGATATTCTCATCATGCTGGCCGTTTTCCATTGGGATATTATTTGGGTCACGGAACAGTGGGTGGACGTGCAGGCCATGACCTTCTGGGCGCCCTGTGAGCTCGCCCAGCAAAACGGTGAAACGTTTCTGCTCATCGACACTCAAATCGTCCTGCGGGGCCCGGAAGAAAACAACTCCACGCTCGCAGATGGTGATGGCAAGATCGCGTATTTGTTGCTCGGAGTTGGGTGCATACAAGATATCGCGAATTTTGGCTGTGGGATACTCCCGGCCTATGATGGGTGTCACGTCAACATACTCGATATGCGATAGAGAGCCTGAGTTTTTCAAAGGGGTACGCCGGAGACTAGGGGCCGTGCTTTCGCCGTTGGTTGATGAGCTGGGAGCTGCAGTCATGTTTCAGATCCTTTCAGAATACCCGTTATGGGTAGTGGATAGCTTGTCTCAAAAGAAGAAAGATCAGTTGCGATCACTTTACAAAGTACAAATTATAACTTGCATGCCTAAGAAGCAGGGGTAAGATCTTTAGCGAAGGTTGCCAAGTGGTTGAGCCGTCGGTTAACGGCAACGGTGCATACGAGAAAAAGAATGCAATACAAACACTGTTTCATGTTCGGCTCTCACTGAGTTACACCTTACAGGACCATGCTGTTAGTCAGGTCGGTTGGTAGTTTCGCGCATACGCAACACGAAGCAAGAATTAGCAAGTGCTCCGACACTAATGTGCTTGGCTAGCCGATAATGTTTTGGTACCAACAACACTAAAGCACAATGTAGAGCTAGCCATTAGGCTGTCCCAAACATTCCCTAATTGGGGTCAAGAGTGACGCTGCTTTTACAACAGCCACAGGGTCCAGGGTTCAGCACGAAGCGGGGAGTGGAAATGTTCAAGGATCCGGAGGTGGAGCACGGGAAGGGATCGGCGCAACCAGAGGGAGATTTCCAGCCACTGGGCGGCAGGTCTTTGTAGCTGCGATGTTGGTTTGGTGCTTAGGCCTCCAAGTCCCTGCGAGAGAGGAACATATAAGGATATTATAAGGTAATAAGAACCTGGCGGGTAGATATTAGATCTATAATCGCAGCATGAGCAGATCTTATAATATACATATTGTATAGCCAATACATGAGTTTGCTAAAATCTTTATTCATATTCGTAAAAGACCAGATTGAAAGTCTTGAAACTTGAAGGTTTAATTTCGCCAACTCTTGGCGGTGGAAAGAATCCTTCGACTCAAGAACCTGGAATCTTCCATAAGATAGAATGGCTAGCACGCAAAGAAAACCCTAACTATAACCCGTTATCTTGTTTAGTTGCTCTTAGAGTTTGTCCAGCTGCATAGCCGAGATGAGGTTTAACCTGGTAGGTTATAGCCTCGAAGAACCAGCTCGAAATTCCCTAGGACCTAGACAGTCCCAGTTCTGACTAGGCATGGATGGACCTCGTCTTTACCAGATAGGACCGGTGCAATCAGGCCATACCAGCCTGAAGTGGGAACCCCACGAATTTTGTGGCAAACAGCCACAAGGCAAAAGGTTACCTGATTTTAGTCTACTCAAAATCATACCCCGACCTATGTCCTCAGGGAGTTAGCTGGCAATCCAAGCGAACCTTCTACACCTCCTTATTGGTGGAATGAAAAACCAGTAACCATAAAATGACTCGCGAGATACTCAGAACGAATTGCGCCCTAGCAATATGTAACGTGCTGCCCACATTACAGAATCTAGAGAGTCAGAATAAAAGTCGTAGTTAGCAACAGCATATTTCTCGCAAATGCTGAAACAGCTAGAGCCCTGTAGCCCCGTTACGGGAGCAAATTTTGATGGCCACATCTAGACTATAACCGAGCGTAGAGAATTTCCAAACAACTTGATACTAAGTCGTCTTCATGTCGTAGGAAAAATTGCAAATACGAAGACGTAGACGATGATTTCCTAGAACCAAATTTTCAACGCGAATTCGGTGTATATGACAACACGGCTCGAATGAAAAGGTTTATACCTAGGTAACTTACGTCCGGACATACACGTCTCCAGGGTACTGATATTTCTTTGATAAAATATTATGTGTCATTTTTGGCTGTAAATACAAAGCGTACTGTTTATTATTTGAACCTCCCATTCGTAACATCCATAAGCAGCGAAACTTATCAAACCAACAGAAATCAAAGTAACGAAAAATTGATAGAGAGAATTCACCAATTGACGAACTCCTTCGGGCTTGTTTTACCGTTCGCCTTGGAATGAACAGACGCAGCTGTATCACTTTGTTGAAATATTTCCTCTTGGCTTTCACTCGGCTGTTTATGTCTGCTAATCCCACTCCGGAGCTCGTGCTCATCGGCTCTGCCGTCGTCACTTACATGGATAGTATTGGTGACAGTAATCCCACTGACACCGTTGTTTTTGTTAGTGGTATTGCTGCGTCCGTAGCCGTAGTGATATGCTCTATTGTTTGTCATGTAGTTGCGCGAAGACGCAAATACCTTTGGCAAGTACCGAGTGAAGATGGCTTTCAGTGCCGGCGCACAGGCAGCTAAGAAAGCGACGTGCACAACCATGCCCGATGTCGTGAAGCCAACTCCCCAAGATCGATCGTGGTTGTTCGGATTGAAGCGCCAAGCGTAGATGATAATGCGAACAATGCTAACGACAACAACACTAGACAGGAGATTAGTAACAGTATAACAGGCGAGTGTAGTGTACATACATTCCACCCGCTCCAATTATACCAAACACCGCAAGCTTTTGCTTGCGCGGCATACTCAAGTGCCAGAGCATGATGGCAGGAATGACTAAAATCCACATATCGGTGAAAATAGCAATGCCAGCTTGAGCCAGGAAAAACTGCTCAACATTGATGCATTTTCCTTCTTCACCCTCGGCTTCCATCCTGGCTGACTCCCAGGTATATCGTACAGGGCTACATTGAAAAATATCCACGAAGGTAGATGCGATCATGAACATCATTTCAAAGATAGCCAAAGCGTAGAGATTGTACTTGACACTCAACCGCCGATCTTCGAGCCGACGAAGGAAAATGACGACTGACAATTTGATAAGCGAGAGAATCGGGTTGTATAATACTTGGTTGGCGATGTTGTATTTTCCTGCTAAGACCTGTCGCTCGATTGATAAAGGCGGGATATCGGCTTCATGGTACCCTTGGTAACTCAGCAGGGTGTACTTGTACACACAGACAGTTTCCCCAGCGGCCAAGATATAGGCAAATAATATCAGACCGTCATCTATAAGAATGTTTCCACATTAATGTTATCTATAATGAAGTCAAAGTCTTGAAGATATGCTTACCTAGACCCCAGTTCCTTGTGAGATATCTTGACCACAAACGCAAGGAGACGGCACAGGTTCCAATGGCAGCAAAAAGAACAATCAGCGCACAGGCTGCCGTCTGCAATTGTTGCACCATCTTCCCAGAAAACTTCCTTTCCGGTTGATATGAAGTTAAAAATCGAATTGCAGAGTTTGAGGCAGGAATAAAAGCTACAAGGACAACTGGATCGGGCTATAGTTGGGGCTATAAGGTTATTATGTCCAATTTGATGAAAGATATAGGCCCAGAAGACCATCCTCTTGGTATGATCGGCCTGCCGATCGATTCCCTGCTCTCAGGGACAGTGAGCACAGGGTGTCTCGGAGGCAACGCTCATTTCTCGCTCAGGGTCTAAACAGATTCGCCATCTCTCTCTGTACGTCGTATTCAGAAGGCTTTTAGCTTATACTCCAGTCGACGGTCCCAACATAATAGAGCTGATTCTCGCTTTCTCTCGTTTATGATTTCCTTCTTTCTTCCGTTTTTAGGCTCTTACTGGCTAATTAAGGAGCATTTAGCACAGAGGGTTCCGTCGTTGCCTTGTAAACCTAAAGAGTGCTGACCGGATTTCAGCGGTGCACCATGCGAAAAAAATAATACGTATTCTGTATGTTCCATTACAAAGAATTAAGCATACAGAATTTTTCCAGGTTCACTCTTGTAGTTCATTGGGCCTCTGGTTGCTATATGCCTCACCGGAAGGTTTTCTAGAACGAGTATCGTGGGCAACCAATGCAACTACCCCGTAGACCTAAAGGCTAGCCCCAAACCCAAGAAGCACATAATGACGCGTCCTTCTTAGTCTCACTCTTCATTCAGCCGCTGAAGGACTAGCCACTAGGTGTATTTTGTACGACTTCATTGTAAAACACAACTCGAAGAATTGGTGCTGCGTAGATTGATTTCCAATCGTACCATGCGCCAGCGTCAAGCACGGTAAAACAAACCAACTGTGCACTACAGCCTGCCCAGATTGACCGGCTGAATCTAATTCCAAGGGATTTTTCTGTAAACGAAAACGAGGTAAAGGTACGAGGCGACACGGCGTTCCCGATTACTGCTCCGTGCAGGGCATGGAAATAAACTACGCCGGACCAAAGCCAGTCTTCAGGTAGCTGACCACTGACCAGTGATAACCCATCAGCCAAGTTGGTGAGATGGCACAAAGCAAATAACAAATGCCACTAATTGTGGCTAATTATGTGGTTAGTTAGGGCTACCCTGCTCGATGTGGACCTTGGCCCGGATCGTCGTTTCGGGTAATCCAGAGTAGCAATCCGACTGGGGCTTGGCTTCAGTTTCTTTGTTGATCTTGTGCCGCTTTTACTTCTCAGAACTCCAGACCACTTTAACGCATAATCCACAAATTTGGGTCTATCTACGCCGTACGTGGTAGGGCGTCTTATCTAGTACTCCGTACTACGTAGTATCTTGAGTTCTTGGAAGGCTGTAGCATGTTGCCCACTTAGAAGCCAGGGCTCACAATCGTGTAATGAGAACGATTCGGAGAAATGTCGTGCGTGGCACCCAACGCTTTCATGTACGTGCTATGAACTAGGTGCGTTTCTTGTCGGACGTAAACCTTTCTTGAATAGACTCTTCTTTTTCTCTTCCTTCTCTTTTGTGTTTTGCGATTGCTTTTCTCGTAAACGAATTGTTGCTCTCTTGCATTTCCGTTATCTTCCTTTGCTTTTCTCTTTTTCTTCGAGGAAAGGAAGATGCCTCTTTCATCTGCCAATCCGCTGAAGCAGGACTTTCTCAGTCACGCCAAGTGTCTGGTGATCTGCTTCATAGTGACTCTTGGAAGTCTACAGTATGGTGTGTTCTTGATTCAATGCACTTCAATCGGGTTGTAGGTATGGATAGCTAATTTTTCATAGGTCTCGACTACGCATTAGTTGGTGGATTCTTATCGTGAGTGCCTGTGATCGAAACAAAAGGTTCCCTCTCAATTAATTGCTTATTCATGTTTTAGCATGCCCGGTTTTCTAAAGGTATTCGGATACTTTGATGATGCAACGCAATCATGGGCTATCAATGTGAGCGTTGCCCGACTCGTTCCCAGCCAGAGATAGAAACTAATAGAAAATTTCTAGCCTACCGTTCAACAGCTCATCTCTTCTCTGATGACCGTTGGGACCTTCATCGGTTCTCTCTTGGTTGGACCACTAAGCTGGAAGTACGGTCGTCGAGCTGGCTTATGGGCCGCTGCTTTGCTTTGCTACATTTCAACAGCGATCATGATAGGGACTACCAACGTTGGCGCGCTATACTTTGCACGTTTGTTGCTCGGCACTTCTGTTGGCTGGTTCATGACATTCGCCCAACTATACGTCTATGAGGCTTCACCCGCTCATTTGCGAGCTATCTCTCTGGGGTGTTATCAGGTCACTTTGTCGATTGGTTCCGTGATCGGTTCAGGCATTGACAAGGGTACCAAGACCCTCGATAGTCGCAAGGCGTACCAGATCCCGCTCGCCATTTTCTTCGTCGTGCCAACTATTCTGTCCATTGCTCTTGTCTTCTTCCCTGAATCCCCGAGATGGCTCACTGTGTAGGGTCGACCTGAAGATGCCCGCGAAGCCCTGCGTCGGCTGCGTAACTCCAACATCGATCCTGCGCAACTGCAAGCAGAACTCAACACAATTCAAAAGTCAACAGAAGAACAAGTCAGGGCTTCTGATCAGCCTGCCTGGATTGAAATGTGGCAAGGTACCAATCTTCGTCGCACACTGCTATCTATTGCTGTTGTATGTTTCCACAGTGGAAACGGCTCAAGTTGGATCAACATCTACACGACTTATTACTTTACTGTAGCTGGCGTCACCAACGCCTTCGGATACTCACTGATGGTCAGCTGCATTGGTCTAGCTGGAGTGTTAATCTCAGTCTTGTTCATCCGGTACGTCGATCGTCGGACGGTGCTCTTTTGGGGCAACCTGGCCTGTGGTTTGACCCAGCTTGCGCCCGCCATTGGGTGGTCAGTTAGCCCGGACACGATGCAGTCAGGCAAAGTTATTGTTGCGTTTATCGCACTCTTTACTTTCTCGTATACCATGTATGCTCCGTATGCCTGGCTTATTGGGGGCGAATTACCCAACAACTCACTGCGACCCTTTACTTTCGGCGTTGCTACTGCTGTCAACTTCTTGTTCAACTGGTTGGGCACTTTTACCGCACCTTATTTCATTAACCCGGCCGATCTCAACTGGTCTGCTAAGTACGGTTACATCTGGTTTGGCTCGAATTTAATTATGTGTGCCTTTGTATATTTCTGCGTACCGGAAACACGAAATCGCACGCTGGAGGAAATTCATGAAATGTTTGCTGCTCGCGTACCAGCACGCCAGTTCAAGGGATATGTTTGTGAGAAGACTGGCGCCTTTGCTGCCGAAGGTCTTAATCAGGTAACGGCCTATGAAGATGATAACAGTAGCCACGCCGTGAGCGACCGCAGAGAAACACATATACAAAGCGATGAAAAAACGTGGGCTTGATCCTTGAATGATTAGTATTTGCATTAGTGACCAATTAATCTTGAAAAAAAGGCGTGATACCAAATTGATACGTCTACTCTACAGATTAGCGTGCGAAGAACATATTACAATTTTAATCTTATCATTTTTATTTCTTTTTCCAACTCTGTTCCGCGCCTGTTGGCCATTTGAGCTCGATATTTAAATAACTGTACGCGACCATCGACATATATAGACTGAAAAATCGTTCATCCGTCCATGATAGTTTTTCAATTCTGACGTTCGAACAAATGGGAATGCATGCGTCATGCATAGCGGTAGAACTCATGGATAAATCACAGCTTTCTATTCGATAAATGCCACACCTAATTCTCCGAAGTACATTTTGTATTATGTGATTGCAACATTTTATAAAGACATCGAACGAGTATTCCAAGAGCGGCCTTGTACACAGTACTTGAGGTTAGACTATTATATTTCTTTCGCCATGCACATTGCCAATACATGTATAATGTCTTTTAAGCCACCCTATCTCTCGGAGGCTTCCCATCCATTAATTCCCTCATGCGGTCGCACATACTCATGCATGTAGCAGTCTGCAACTCAGATGGTGATCCGCCAATATGTGGCGTCATCACCAAATTCTCGATGTCAAAGACGTCCCCATATACCTGTCTTGTAGGAGGTTCGTGAACCCAAACATCTACCCCAGCCGATGCAATGATTTCTTGCCTTAGCGCGGTCCAGAGATCCTCTTCATTCACAATGCCTCCTCGAGAGCAATTTATTAAGATAGCGGTGGGTTTCATAGTCCTCAAAAGTCGGAGGTTGATCAAGTCCTTTGTTGCCGGTAGCAGGGGACAATGTAGTGATAGGACGTCTACCATCGGAAGCAGTTCAGTCAACGACTTCGCTCGGATATGTGGAATCGATGCCCATGGACCAGAACCATCCATCGAGATGTAGGGATCATACCTGTCGAAATTAAAGATGAGAATTTGCGCATGAAAAACAAAAGGTGAAACTGACAATATAATTTTTCCCTCGAAAGCGCCAGTACTGTTTGCACTTCAGCATCACTCTTTCATATACAACTCGGACCAGGCTACGCACAACTTCCTCGCGACGAGCTGGCCGATCTGGCCACCTCCAACGATACCAAAGGTTTTCCCGGTAAGCACAGCTGCTGAATATATGCTTTTAACACGTTTGTTAAGTAATTCACCGCCCCTCATTTGTGTTCCTACTCTCAGCAAATTCTTTGAGCAAGCAGCAGTCAGTGCGAGGGTTACCTCCGCCACGTTCATGGCCTAGAGATGTGTGAGCGCTAAAACTCTGGATTGATCAATGGACTGAAATCATACAGAGACACCCGGAACATTGCACAGCACTATGCCTTTTTCTGTACAGGCTTCTGCATCGATGTTGTCGTATCCCGCCCCGTGCCTCACGATGAACTTTAAATGACTGCATCGGTTTATCATATCTGCAGTGACCCGACTCTTTGCGACGAAAAGGCCCACGGCATAGTCTGGCCACGAAGAATGGTCAGGATGTCCTGGCTCGATGACATCTGGGAAGAGTTCACGCATGTACTTCAGGCCTTCTGGATCAAAACTGTCAAGAGCAACCACATTTGGTCTGGACATGATGCAAGGCAGCTTTCGTTTGTATGGCTTCAATTCACATCAGTGTGAACAGTTGATGGCGGGTGACATCGAATGAGATGGCCAGCAGTGAGGCCAGGGTTGTGAGGCCAGGGAAAACATATACAATCAGTGCGGTAAGGCTTCCCGAGGCATCGAGAGCCTCGACTTTGGCCTTCTTGATCTATGGGGCTCCTTGCCCTCTCTAAAGCCATCAAAGGGTTCTAATTGGATATGCTCGACGGGTAGAGGGGCCGAAGCTGTTTTATGGGTCCTCGTTCAGCGTTCCCGACGGTTTTTAGCGTTGCCGACTTCGTCCTGACTACAATTGGTGTTCGGATTTTGGCACGAAAGCTTGAATCGTGTTCCCAGGGGTAGTGTAGCTGAACACAACATATCATGTTCCTTCAAACAGCACGTGTAGGCAATGCGATATATTGTTGAACAAGAATCACTGAAATTATCCCACCACTATGTCGTGCTTACAGGCTTCTAGATGAGACACAACTTGCTTAATTCGTACATAAATAGCTTATAGAGGTCTTGGAAATACAAATAAATTTCATTCAGCATTTGATCAAGGTCCATATTGTCAATAACTCTGTATTTCATGCAAAAGCACTGCTTTTATCTTCGTATGGATCCGAGTACTTCTGAAATGGGCAAGGAAAGTTGGGTATCCAATGCTAAATTTCTCTTCGTTGCGGGAGGCGGGCTTTTTGGTGATGGATATCTAAACTTCACAATAGGTCTTGGTAGGTGTCTATTCGCTGTTAATTTAGAAACATGCAAGCACAGCTAATGATAGCCCGCAAAAGTCGTCCCGATCCTTGGTTACCTATACTTCAAAGATCAAGATAACTCCGCCTCGGCCATTCAAGGTGATGAAATAAAAGGGGCCTTTTCCATTGGTATGATTCTCGGTCAACTCGCTTTTGGTACCTTTGGAGATGCTCTCGGCAGACATGTTGTCTATGGGAAGGAGTGCTTGTTTGCTATCTTTGGGACCTTGATGGTGGTGCTCTTGCCATGGAAAGGCATGTCGCATCAAGCAGTGGTAGCATGGATCACTGTGTTCAGAGTTGTAAGTGGGATTGGCGCTGGAGGAGGTATGTTGACCGATGAAAACTGTATTTAATCAGTGGTGGTAGCTCACGCATATCAGATTATCCAATGTCGTCCTCATTAGCTGCGGAACATCGGGTTATAGGGAGCAGAGCCCGTCTTGTGGTCCTCATTTTCTCGTTCATACCCTTTGGTAGCCTGACTAGTGGTGTTGTATTTGTTGTTCTCCTTGCCGCATTTAAATCCGCCATTCAGGATGATGTCAATCGGTTAGAATGGGTTTGGCGTTTACTGCTTGGACTGGGAATTATTCCACTCATAATAACCTTTTACGGTCGACTAAAAATGAAAGAAACAAAGCCCTATGAAAAGTGTGAGTGATTCAAAAAAGGATCTTTTATTCCCTTATTACATGTTCAATGGCTGATTGTCTTGGGACATTCCCTCGATCTAGACGTCGCCACAGAAACAAGCTTAACAGACAGCACGAAACGCGGATACCGTAGTCAGATACATGATTTTTTGGAATATTTCTCACAATGGAAACACGCCAAAGTTCTGATTGCTACTTGCATGTGTTGGTTTCTATAGTGAGTATTTTGAATCAACCCTACGAAGCTGGAATCGCTCTAAGCAACATGTCCCGCGCTAGTGATATTGCCTTCTACGGTATTGGGTTAAACCAAAGTATTATTTTGAAAGACATTGGTTTTGCTTCCGGTTCCACCCCCTGGGAGACTTTGCACAATACCGCGATCGGTAATATTATAGTGATTTTTGCGGTATGTATTTCAACAACGGCATCGCTGTGTACGCCGTGCTGAATTTTGTTGTAGGGGCAACTCCCAGGAGCTTGCATCGGCATTTTTCTCCCTGATCTTATCGGTCGCCGCAATCTGCAGCTCTACTCATCTCTTGCAACAGCCATTCTTTACGCTATCTGGGCAGGCGTCAGCGGCAAGGCTAGCAGCGGAGGCCTCATTACCCTATTCACCTTATCACAACTGGTCATAAATTTCGGCCCGTCTACAACTACATTTTTGATTCCAGTGGAGGTATTCCCTACTCGAGTGCGTGGAACAGCACACGGCATGTCGGCTGCATCAGGCAAATGCGGTGCAGTAGTAACGGCTTTCGCATTCGGTACGATTTCGGATAGGCTGGGTATCAGAGCGGTCTTGGGTCTCTTTTCCGGAGTCATGGCTTTAGTGTCGATTTTCTCACTATTAATTCCGGAGGCCAAAGGGAAAACACTGGACGATATTGAATCGGATATTATGTACGGTGAATCGATTCTGATCGAAGCACATTCGAACCATGTCGCTGGGGAGGACAAACAGGATCGCAGAGATGACCACTCTATAGCAAAAGTGCTGTAATTGTAACTAGGAGTATTACAGCAAGTAGCTTGATACAAAATGGTCTCTTTTGACTAGATATTTTTAAAGACATTCCCCTCGACTATACTTCCAAATGCGTGTAGTTAGTCATTCTTGGTATTATGCCGACTTCGACTGAGTTGGGACCTGGGCGATGCTGTGGAACCCACCAGATTAGCAAGTAGATCAATCTACATGATATCTGTGTAGATACGTCTAAATGGACTGAATACCCCTAAAATCTATCAACCACATGTTATCTCGAATTAAATAAAAAATCATTTGGTATCTCCGAACACGGTTCAACCCTTCGAAATGCGGCCTATACTGCCTGACTTTGTTATTTAGAATAGAGCCTCTTATCTGAATGCGTAAAGTCTTATTGATAAAAAATAGTCAGTATAAGTTCTACCAAAGATCCCTAGGGTACTATATAGGTTATGTAGGATATAGTAAAGTGTTGAAGACACTTGATATGATCATGTACACAATGAATGTATATATATCTCTCTCTCTCTGATTACCAACATATTGAAAGGGCCTCTTAGTCCATCTAAGTATTATTGATTAACAACTATGACTGCTTTCTCAGGTAATATCCAAAGTAAAAACCATGAAAAAAGAGAAAGGTGACAGGGTTACCAGGTGGTAGAGGCAAAGGCACTCGGCAGATATGACCGCCGTAAAACAAATACCCGCTCCTAGTCCACTCCAATTAAACACGATAGAAGTCTAGGTCCAGGCAGCTAGATAAATACAACTCTTTAGTAACTCCGCGGACGTAATGTTTTCCTTTCGTGGCTTTCACGCATAGATTATGGGTGTTTTACTCCCATTGCACAATCCACAAATCTCATACGCATGCAACTTTTTTATATTGCCTTGTATGTATGCAGGACAGACTCTCCCGAGTAATACTTTATCAACTGTATTAGTAGGTCCCATTTATACATCGATCGCTCTGTCAATTACTTGACTACTAACCGGGACGCGTGTTATGCATCATATCTCCCCGGCTCACTAACCCCTGCTCATTCCCAAGATAAGATGCAATCCTTTCGTATATCCTGATTGGTGCATATATCATCATTTGCCCCGAGAATGACAAAAAAGCGTCCTATTAAATAGTTGTATTTCTTTTTTCTGCGCGCTTACAAATCATCTGTCTGTGTCACTTTCTTTGTTCTCTGAAACATCACTACCCCTCAGGTCTGAGGATAAGAGATTCACTGTTACGGTCACGTTGAACCAACCGAGTTATTGGCGATATTTACGCGCAGCGCCGCTATGGCTAATTGCACGCAGAACACGTTCGGCCCAGTTGTCACCAAGCAATGTCGCTCCGGATTTGATTTTACTTTGCTTTTCGAGCAAACTTTCTTCTCTATAGTTCCATCTGGTATTCTCATTGTGACGTTCCTGGCCCGTCTACCTTATCTGTTGCGACAGGGTAAAAAAGCGGTATGGAGCAATCAGTACTACTTACGGCAGGTAGGTAAATATGTGGTGTTTGGTTCTTTGTGCCTGAGTCAACCAAACAACTGACGGTAGCATAGTGTTTACTTGCAGGTTTCGGGGTCCTGCAGATCATTCTTTTGTGTTTGTGGGCGACTGCACCCGAACTTTATATTAAGACAGCAATTCCAGCAGCGTCCTTGAATGTAATTGACGTTTTGGTGATAGCGCTTCTTTCGGGACTAGAGTTCACGAGGTCCGTTCGTCCATCAACGGTCTTGACAGTCTATTTGTTTGTTAGCCTTTGGTTTGACGCTGTTCAACTCCGTACACTATGGCTGCTTCACGACAAGCGATCACTCACAGCAATTGCAACTGCCAGCTTGGGAATTAAAACAGCCATCTTAATCATCGAGGCACGGCCGAAGCGCAATCTTCTTCTAGAGCCCTATCGAAGTTTTTCATTGGAGACGACTTCAGGATTCTTTAGTAGACTCGCCTTTTGGTGGTTGAATCCTCTCCTGTGGAAAGGCCTTCGCTCTACGTTAATTCCATTGGACATGTGTCAATTGGAACCTGACATGTATTCTACGGCCTTGGAACAGAAATTTCGGTCATCATGGGATTTATATTCTACATCCTCTCATAGGCATAAATTGATCAGAGCCACACTGTGGTCAGTGAAATGGAAGGTGTTAGCCGCTGCCGTTCCTAGACTCATGCAGAGCGCGTTTACGTTCGCACAGCCGTTTCTAACATTTCGTGTCATCGATTATGTGAATGAGGCATCGGAGAAGAGAAACCGGGATGTAGGATACGGGCTAATTGGGGCCACTGCCTTGATATATATCGGCCTTGCCGTAAGCAGCACTATGTATAAGCATAAAACATATCATATGATCACACAAGTTCGAGGTGGACTGATCACACTGATCTACCCGAAAACTTTGCGTCTTAGCAGCACGAAAACTATTGATTCGGCTGCGGCTACGCTCATGATGACAGATACCAATGCCATTGCGCAAGCGTGGACAAACATACATGAGATGTGGGCATCACCGATTGATGTCGGGGTTTCTATCTATCTTTTGGAGAGAAAATTAGGGTTTGTATGTGTCGCACCCATTGTTCTCGCCATAGCCACCGTCTTAGCCAGTGGACAGATTGCGAAAATACTCCAAAGGCGACAAAGTTTATGGCTTGCGAAAGTCCAAGAACGAGTTACCTTTACCTCAAACTTCTTGTTGAATTTGAAATGGTTCAAAATGATTGGAATAGCATCGTTGCAAGGGGAGAAGATGGAAAGGCTGCGGGCCAGAGAGATTGCTAAAGCCAAGTCGTATCTCCGAATCGATACAGCTGTCAATGTCTGTGCAAACATGTCATCATTTCTCTCTCCAATAGCGGTGATTTTACTTTACGCATTTACACGACATGACCTCGTGGCTTCGCTGACAAGCGCTGTCGTTTATTATGCTCTCACAGTTGTGGCACTGATGTCCAGCCCTCTCAGTTTGGCATTATTTGCATTGCCCAACTTTCTGGCGTCACTGGCCTGCTTTAATAGAATTCAGTCATACTTGGCGCTTGAAGAAAAGGTTGACTATCGGCACTTCCACTCAAATGTTGAAATGGATACATCCTCCGCCCCGGGCAATCTCAGTGTCAGTCCGAAACTCGTCGGCCCAGAAGACGGAATTGAGTTAAGAGATGACATATTCGGCACTACTACGCGGAACTATACATCTGGCGCTATTTTCTCTATTAAAGACGCCTCATTTGGATATGAAATGCGGAAAAGTCCGATCTTGAACCGAATTTCTTGGGACTGCCCTCCTAAATCATTCACTGTTGTGCTTGGAACAGTAGGGTCAGGAAAGACAACCCTGCTAAAAGCGCTTCTAGGCGAAGTTCTGTGCCTCCAAGGCTCTGTCAGCATGTCTAGTTCATCAATAGCGTACTGCAGCCAAACAGTGTGGCTACAAAATTGCAGTTTGCGGGACAATATTCTCGGAAGACAACCGTATGAAGAGAAGCTGTATAGCGACGTCATATCCGCTACGTGTCTCGACTCTGATATTGCAAATCTACCTCAGAGGGAAAATACGTTACTTGGTACGAATGCAATTAAACTCTCAGGCGGTCAAGCCCAGCGAGTAGCTCTGGCTCGTGCAATCTACGCCAGGAAGTCCCTTCTTCTCTTGGATGATTCTTTCAGCGGGTTGGATGCTGGAACTGAGGCATCGATCTGCAGGCATATATTTTCACGAAATGGACTTTTAAAAAAGCTCGGTATGACCATTGTCTTGGCTACACACAATGAGAATTACCAGAAGTTAGCCGACTCAGTATTTATTTTAGGGGCTGAGGGTACGCTCAACCCCGTTGAAAGACCCTGTCACCCTCAATTTTATGATGGGGATGCAGACAGGGTGGAACTTGCCTCAAACACCGATTCAATGAAATACTCTAAAGACGTTCACTCTGACAATTCAGAGCTTGAAAATGACCCACCGAGCACGGCGCCTGTATTTCGTCAGTTGGTAACCGAGAATAAGTCGACGCGTAGTCAAGGAGATACCGCAGTCTATAAATATTATATCGGAAGCTTTGGGATCTCGAGGCTACTTGTGTACCTTGGATTGAATGCAATTTGCGCATTTTGCATGAGATTTGGTCAGGTCTGGGTTGGACTTTGGGTGGATGCTCTGCAATTACAGCCAACCAGACGAACAAATTACACCTACGGATTGGTGTATGCGACCTTTGGAGTAGGCTCCGTATTGTTTTTTGGCGCTTGTCTTTTATTTATGTTTCAAGTTATTGTTCCAAAATCAGGCCAAGTGCTGCACAAATCCCTCCTGAAGGCTACTATGGGTGCGGCATACACCTTTTATACGGGGACGGACTCGGGAGTGACTCTGAATCGTTTCAGTCAGGACCTGACATTGGTAGATGAAGACCTTCCTAATTCTACTGTTTCTCTGGTCTTCGATATCTTCCTCTGCGCTGCGCAGGCGGCTTTGATATGCGCTGGGGCTAAATACATATCAGCTGTCCTGCCGGTTCTCGGTCTAGTCGTCTATCTCCTTCAGATGGCCTATTTGAGGACATCACGGCAGGTGCGCCATCTTGATTTGGAAGCGAAGTCTCCGCTATTTAGTCATATACTTGACATGTATACTGGTCTAGAGACTGTTCGAGCTTATGGATGGGTTCAATCATTCCAGGACACCAGTATCTCGCTGTTAGAAAATTCACAGCAACCATTCTACACTCTTTATTGCATCCAACGCTGGTTAAGTTTGGTCCTTAATATGCTGGTTGCTTTTGTTGCCATACTATTAATCGCCTTGGCAACGCAAATTGATGGCCTTTCTACCACAAACTCCATAGGCACCGCTTTGATCAATGTTGTCGGCTTCTCGCAAACTTTGAGCTCGCTCATAGTGTCTTATACTCTACTAGAGACATCACTAGGAGCTATTGCAAGAATTAAATCGTTTGTGGTTGAAGTTCCACAGGAGGATCATCTCCGTGACTCACCACACTCGACTGAGCTCCGTCCAGGTGAAAGTGGCAACTCTATTCAGTTCAATTCTGCTGTTGTGTCATATTGGTAAAATTGCCCCATGCTTTCTACTTTATCTTTAAGAATTATATTAATCTTGCGGGCTGACATATCAATGCCACGGTACGCTTTAGTTCTACGACGAGCCCTGTTCTTAGAAACTTTTCATTGGATGTAGGAGCCGGTTCAAAGGTCGGAATTTGTGGGCGTTCAGGAAGGTGAGTTCCGTGCTTCTCCCGTATCCTAATGTCAGCAGTCTATACTCAACGAATGATACAGTGGTAAATCTTCCATCATCTTGGCGCTACTTCGAATGATCCCGAACACAGCAGGTAGCATAACAATCAATGGTATCGATATCTCGACCACTGCAACTGATATTGTACGGTCGCTTTTCATCGTGGTACCCCAGCAACCAGTCCTCTTCCCAGGAAGCCTTCGGTCAAATATTGACCCATTCTCAAGGTGTTCCAACGAACAAATATATCATGCTTTGGAAAAATTAGGCTTGTTACCATTACTCTCTTCTCACCAGAACCTTGACGTTGATGTTGAGCAATTAGCATTGAGCCATGGCCAGAAGCAACTGCTTTCAATCA
The DNA here is from genome assembly GCA_023625935.1 of Eurotiales sp. R13A2. NCBI lineage: Eukaryota > Fungi > Ascomycota > Eurotiomycetes > Eurotiales > Eurotiales sp. R13A2. The sequence goes on from JAMAFV010000020.1 coordinate 272,374, forward strand.
GCCGAGCGATCTTAGAAAAGGATAGAAAAAATACTCTTCTCCTGGATGAGATCACAAGCAGTCTTGACGCAAAAACCGAGGCTCAGGTGATGAAGGTTATTGAACAGGAGTTCAGCTCGCATACAGTACTATCGATTTCGCATAGATTGAATACTCTCCTTCATTGTGATAAGGTTGTGGTTTTAGATTCTGGCGATATCGTGGAGTCGGGGTCCCCTGATGAACTTCTAGAAAAGGACCATGGTCTTTTCCGAAAGCTTTGGAATCATCAGCAGGATAGTGTAGCCTAATACTATGACACTGATAGTTAACTGCACAACTACTACGTTGCGAAATATCAAAAATACCCTTTCTTACTGTTAAGTATCAGTATTATCGTGTACTGCATGGAATGATCAACGTCCGTATATCACGACTTGCTTCCAAAGGGTCTGCGAAGGAAATATGACACCCCGCAAATTCTGAAAACGAGTCAACAGAATAGAGTCCGTTGGGCACGAGAAGACATCATCCAATGTTGAAGAAGAAGTCAACGTAGTCTAGTCAATACGGTCCTCCAACGTAGTAGCTCGGCATTAACTGGGCCCCTTTACTCGTCAGCTTACGCAGTCTTTGTTAAAATGGGTGAGCAATGGATTGGACTGGCACTTGTATTTGCGAGCATCGCTGTAGCTATTTTCGGCGGTAATGTTACATCAAGTGCGAAGTACGCCGCATTATCAACTTCTGCCATCGAGAGACATAGATGAAGAGGGTAGCTATAAGGAGTGTGACAAATAGAACATGAGTAGCGTAGTTCATTTATGCTTTAGGTAACTTTGTCTTTGGGATGGTCAACAGGTGTGCGAATACTTATCTAGGGATGGAATATACCGGTCGCTGTTAACGTTAGCCAGAAGAAGTTTGAGAAATTGATGGCCCTAGAATGATGCCACGGACAAGTGTAAAAAGGTGATATGTAATTTTCCGAACAGATTCTCATGGGGTTCGTGATGTTTTCCCCGGGTACCTCTGGAACTCAGATAAAATAAGGGCTGATACAAGTAAAGTACTACGACAATCAGATGATAGCAAAAACATGCCCAAACGTCTCCTGCATGACTGTCCTCGCATCCGCTCGTTGCCCGCCCTTTTGCCTTTCGACTATTTCTCTGACCAGTTTCGCTGTCCTGGGAGCATTGCCGACTTGATGTTGCATCCCATCAATACATTGAATGATCCAAGATTGCGTTTCTTCTTCTTTTGCTTCACAAGCCGCCATCATCAGCGGCCATAGCATACTGACTGGCAAGGATTGCCCCTCTTCCAGCGTCATATGCGCTAGTTGCACAATCTTTGACACAGCAGGGTCAACTTCTGAAATTGTTTCGAGTTTGGGGTAGGCGACCCGCTGGAGATGAATGAAACAAGCGAAGAAATTGGCGGTATATGTACGCAAATGATGCTGCACTTTTGTCGACAGACCCGGTGCCATGTATTTCTGAAGATCTTTGTCATGCGCAAGATCAATGATTGCAGGTCGCCTGGCCCAGAGCGCGTTGAGATCCTGTTTTAGCTTTTTCGCTGCAAGCATTACCTCAAGTTCGTCATCTGCGGTTCCTCGTGAGCGATGCCATTTGTCTAAGCGAGCAATTCGGCCTGAGAAATTGAGCACCTGGAGGTAAAATTGGAAGGCCTGGCGATTGAGCGAGCCGAAGAGAACATCTTCTGTCTCTGTAGTAGAGTCGTCGGAGCTGATCTGTTCGCCATCCCCGGATGATGAGTTGCTATCCTGAATCGTTTCCGCGTCTGTGGGGTCTGCATTGGTAGACAGATGGATGCCTTTTCCACCTGCACTCACAACTTTAGCATCCAGCAAGCGCAACCAGATCTGAAGCTGGCTATACAGCGAAGATCTCGAAGATTTCTTTTCACTCAGCAGTGCATGGGCTTGTTCCAAGAGCTTCACGGATACTTTGGTTGTTTGTGAGGTCACTACATCAATATATGATAGAAAGAATATGCTCCCGAGGATAGCTTCGCATGACTCTTTACTTTGATTGGATTGATCATCGAGTAACTTTTCCAATTCGGCCATCGCAAGGTTTGAATAGAAATTCCATGATGGTGTTTCCGAATCTGGCTGACGTATGCTCGATTCTCCAAGTGACAAAGCCGAAAATGCGCATATAGAATGGCGTAAAACAGGAGACATTTTTGAAAGGCGAAGAAGTGCATCCCGAGACTTGTGCCATCGTGGCTCAACGCCAATCAGAATGGGAGGCACAGCAAAATTTAGGAAGTGTCTCAGTAGGTCGATTTCCTCTGCCGGCATAGGTGGGCTCTGGTCAGAACTTTGAAATAGTGCAGCGTCAGCGCCGCCAATGGCACTATTTTTTGTGGCAGATACAAGATCCGACTGTGGAAAGTTTTGAGGGAAAGCAGTTGAGACCGGCGGGGCGGAGTTGTGTGAAGACTGCGGGTATGAATAATTCTGGCCCGAGGCGAGGTTAAGGATGGGGTTATCTGTGCAAAGACTATCTTCACCCAGAAGCTCCAGTTCCAAATTATCCGAGAATGGAAAGCTTTGCTGCAATTGTGCATCCCTTGCAGAGGCATCGAAGTTGACATTCGGTGGGAAGTTCCCGGCCGGACTCGATTCCAAGTCTACGAGAGATACACCCGCGACCTCGCGCTGGGCGAGATCAGTATTTCTCGCATCGCCTTGTTGGTTGACTGGGCCTTGATCGTCTAACGCTGCGACTTGAGACAGTAATTCATCTTGCCACCGCGTATTCTGGCGAGCATTTTCTACTTTTGCCGAAGAATCGTAGGTTGTCGTTGCACTTTTGTAAGTACAGGCAAGTCGCAAACGACGGCAGTTTTCACAAAGCGGTTGCTCTTCATTACATTTGACCTTTCTTCGCGGAAGATTTATAGATCAGTCTCAAGCGAGCAGCATTTTTGGTGAAGAGGGAAAAAAAAAAGTGCGTACTGCTTCAACCTGACTTACCTCTTTCGACAAGTTATACAGCCGCGACGAGATCTTCTCGCAACCGGGGCGGGTTTTCGTGGGTGTGAAATCCGAGGAATGGCCACGCGGGCGGAATCAGGGAGTCCTGTTTGGCCCGCTTGACTCGCTGGCGATCCGATTGGGAGAGGATCACTCATTGTAGTGACAGGACGCTATCAATCACCAAGAAGCAGTCGGATCAATTAGCGAGGCGACGGCAGTTCTGGGATGGTTGATGCGGGGAAGTCGAGATGTAAGCGAGCTGGTCGGCCCCAACGCCGAGTCCTTGGCTTCATCGCTTAGAGTTGGAGGCGTCGGCTCCCAACAGCTCGTCGTCTCGACCACCAGGCGATGCCGCCAATCGCCACGCGCAGACGATATGACGGTCCACCTTACTATCCTAGTGGACGTCGTTCTCCATTCCAAAACGGCGCCATGTGGCATGTAACCTGTTCAACAGTCCCGCTACTTGGTGTCGTTGGACGCACGTCGCTTATCTGCCGCTACATCATGGTGTCACCTTGACCCGAGCGAAACAAACTTGAAAATAATTGTTCGAGAAGTCTTGTTGCTACGAAGGCCAGAGATTGTTGATGTTTGCAACCCACAATAGAAAATAGCAACACCAATACATTATTCTACATCACCACAATCCTGGTCTTCACCTGGACAAGATCAAGACGTCATGTCATTTCCAGTGTATTTGGATAGTCGACAACCAGAGGTTCATGCAAGCACGCTCCTTCTTCTAGAAAAGAGTCTGTTGTGTGCCTGGTTTGGAGGTACCAAGGAGGGGCATTCGGATGTTAGGATCTGGCTTTCCAGGCTTGACTTGTCTAATCCCGATCAAGGGTGGACGACATCCACTGCGGTGACAGCAGACGATGGCCTCCCCCATTGGAATCCCGTCCTATTGAAAGTTCCCAACTCTACAAAGCTTCTGTTGTTTTATAAAGTCGGCACTCCCATTTCGGCCTGGTACACGAACGTCATGGAGTCGAGCGACGAGGGACTAACATGGAGTGAACCCCGAGAACTCGTTCCTAATGATATAGGTAAGAGGCAAAATCTTTCTTGAGTTTGTTCCTTTTATTTTTGTTTTCAATTTAGTTATTTTTCATCTGCTAAAGCTGCACAGGCGGTCGGGGCCCCGTGAAGAACAAGGCGATTTCTCTAGGCGACGGGACCATTCTCGCACCAGCATCAATAGAGACCCCTGATGGTCAATGGGACTGCTTTGTGGATAGGTCTGTTGACAAAGGCAGGACTTGGGCTAAATCCCCGTTTGTACCAAGGGATAAGGCGACATGGCCCGGAGAGGGAGCCATCCAACCGAGCTTGATTAATTATGCACCCGGCAAGATTTCTATGTTGACAAGGAGCTCGGCTGGCTATGTCGCAAGATCTGATTCCGAAGACAATGGCTACACCTGGGGAAAGATGTATCATACTTCGTTGTTCAATAACAACAGCGGATTAGATGCTCTGCGCCTAGAGAATGGAACCTGGCTCGTGGTGCACAATCCAGTTCAAAAGAACTGGGTATGCTCCAAACAACACACCGGGCAAAGTCTTCGTACTAACGAGAAATTATAGGGACCCCGAACACCATTAGTGGTATCAAGCTCTCTGGACGAAGGAAAGACGTGGAAGACTGTCGCAGAGCTCGAAACAAAGCCACCGCCATCTCAATCTTCGAGCATTCTTGCTCTTGACGAGGTATGTTTCAATAGACTGGAAAAGTCATGAGCAATTACTCACTATAATGCCTAGGGGATCGTCAGCAACGGCGCCAGTGAGTTCAGTTATCCTGCAATCATCAGCGACGGCAAGGAAGGGGTTTATATTAGCTATACCTACGAGCGTCGGGGCATCAAAGTGGTCCACCTAGATGCCGGTAAGCTAGTACTTCCAGAAAAGAAGAGTCGTTTGGTTTTGACACTTTGTATTAGTGTAGCATTAATATGTGTATATACGTACGCCTATATGAGCCGCTAGAATGACTTAGAACGCCGCCAGAAGAGGGATTTTCACCATCATCTTGCATTTTAGTAGCCTAACACAATTTGGCTAATATTGCGCCCCAACCGCTGTGAACATCTTGTAGTATTCACATTGCTTTACAGCGTTTGTAATGCTCCTCACGCTACGATTTAGACATGAGTTGCCCTTTTTTTGTAAAATATAAATCCCGGGGTAACGGAACTGGAGTAGTGGATATGTGCCCCAACTTTGTGAAGAAGCGAGGCCCCACACTCGAGACGACCTATCGCTTTCTTCTCCATAGTCCACCGCTGTTATGCCTTTCTGGTGCTGATCTGCCGTCAATGCAGTACTGGTTCTTAACCCCCCCCCCCCTCTCGTTTTATAAATTCACGGCGTCCTTCCCGAAATTTAACAATGCTGGAATCTACTCGTTTTAACACCGTCTTCCAAAATGGCTAGATTTCTCACTGGTGCTGACTATAAAGCAATGCCGAAAGAGGCTTTAAATTGGAGGTTGGTCATTGCTACAGGAAGTGCATGCATGGCTGGGTCTCTTTTCGGATTTGATACTGGCAATATTGGGTAACGTCGCTGTCGTATCTTTGACCTAAACAAAAGCTGATCGATCATTAGCGGAATTATCGTTCTGTCTTCGTTCAAAAAGACCTTTGGGCTGTTGGCGGACGGCCCGAATGCATATCAAGCCCCGGATCTCTCCGCCAATGTCGTAACGGCGTTGCAGGCAGGCGCTGTTGCTGGCTCTCTTGTAGCCTATACTGCTGCGGATCGGTTTGGTCGAAGATGGACACTAATTATTGGAGCTATAATTTTTCTCATCGGCTGCGTTCTCCAGCTGATCGCCGATCTTAGTAAGTGTGAATTCCGGGTTTTAAATAAAACCTTTCTCACCGTGCACTTAGAAACCTTGTATGCCGGCCGCGTCATATCTGGTATCGCAACAGGTCTGACATCGGTGGTTGCTCCGATGTATGTCTCCGAGACTTCCCCGAAGGCGATTCGCGGTGCTCTTACGACTTGCTTCAACTTGATCATTGTCACCTCTCTCTCTCTTGCATTCTGGATTAATGTAAGCTTTTGTTCCGACAGGGTTCTTGATAGTAAACTAACATTGTTTGATCCAGTATGGTGTCAGTCTTTGGAGTAATCCCTCAGACAAACAGTGGCGCGTTCCCATGGCCATTCAGATGATCCCGGGAGGGCTTCTGCTTATTGGAATGATATTCCAGAAAGAGTCGCCCCGCTATTTAGTTGGTCAAGATCGGGTGGAAGAAGCAGTTAAGGTCATCAGCTATACACGGAAACTTGCCGCAAACCATCCCTACGTTGTAAGCGAGGTTGCAGAGATTACCGAGTCAGTAATGCTAGAAAATGCAGCCATGCAAGGGTCCTCAGTCATTAGCCTGGTCAAAGAACTCTTCACTATCCCCGCAAATCGGCGACGATATATAATGGCGATGATTCTGCAAATATTTCAGCAAATGACCGGTACTAATGCAATCAATTATTTTGCACCATCGATCTTTGCATCTGTGGGACTGTCAGGAACTAGCACCTCACTTCTTGCGACTGGTGTTTATGGGATTGTCAAAGTATGCACGACACTAATCTACATTTTCCTCATTGTTGACAATGTCGGACGACGGAGACCGCTCATGACCGGCGCGCTGATCCAAGCCTGCTGCCTCCTTTACCTCACGATCTATGTGAAGCTGGCAACAATTGAGGCAGGACATGTCAGTGCTGGGGGATATGTCGGTATAATTTCTATCTACATTTATGCGTTCGGCTGGTCATTCGGTTGGTCTGTCATTCCTTGGGTAGTACCTTCAGAAATCTTTCCCACCCGTGTCCGGGCCATCGCCATGTCAACCATCTTCTCATTTCAATGGCTTCTGAATTTTGCTATCACGCGAAGCACACCATATATGATGCTTAATCTCGATAAATGGGGTGCGTACCTTATCTTCTCAATCTTCACATTTGGAAGTGCCGCTTGGGCATTCTTCTTCTTCCCAGAGCTGAAGGGACGGTCAATCGAGTCAATGGACAATCTGTTTGACAAGTCCGCCTTTACAATGTTGAGGCGTGCGTATCCGACGGAGGATGAGAAGACGATTCGCTTGTCACCGGATTCAAAGTCTCTCGAAGCTACGCTGGCCACATCCAACCACATCGAGGATCTCGCTTCCCGACATGAGTAGCTACACCAAATAATGTGCTCCCATGTTTTGCCTCATTCGTTCGGAATAGTCCCGGTCATCAGCTGTGCAGTTGATTCGAGTGCTTGAAATGAATAGCTCCTTTCTTTACTGATTGCTTCATCTCCATGAGCTAATATTTAAAATTCAATCCTTAAATTACTAGCATTTTAAGATTCAAACAGTTATACTTCTCAAATTACTTGCGTCGCTGCCTTCAATTCACCTGATGATCTATGAACCAGCACTCAAGAAATTGTTAGGCGTTCGCTTCGAAAGATACTGACCAATCGCATGTAATGAAAATGACCCATTAAAATCCGCGGAATTGGGCCATGTTCGTCTCGATCGCTCCATGATTGTCTCCGTCTTTTAACCGATAGGTCAACGAGTACAAAAACACTCCACTTTTATACGACATGTGCAACCTTCTTGTAAGCTCTTAAGAGCTAAGCCATAGACGTTCGAATATGCGTGTTTTTTGATTGAATTTCAAATTGCATAGGTTATTGCACAACAACGGTTAATCCGGTTGCCTAATTTGCCCATGATGACCGCATCTATCAATGCGGCCGATCTATTCAATGTCAATGGCCTAGTTGCAGTCGTCACGGGGGGTGGGAGTGGTACGTAATCCGTTATTTTTGTCTAACGTAAGGTATTAGCGTCATGCTGACTGGTGATTAGGTATTGGACTTGTGATGGCCAAGGCTTTGGAAGCTAATGGAGCATCGAGGGTCTATATTGTCGGACGACGGCTTACCATGTTAGAAAGCGCCGCGAAGCAATCAGTCAGTCAAAGCTATCATTGAGCTAGATTCCGGCAATGCTAAATCTCTTAGAAATTCGGCAATATCGTACCCATCCAAGGAGATGTCACATCAAAAGACGACCTCGAGCGTATCGCGGCGCAGGTTGGTGCAGAAAAAGGTCACATCGACCTCCTCGTTGCAAATGCTGGTGTCCGCGGGCCTGATCTCCGAGGCTTACCTGCGAGCCCATCTCTCATTGAACTACGAGACAAACTCTGGTCGCCTACTGCCGAAAACTTTTCCAGCACGTTTACTGTGAATACAACTGCAACATTTTTCACGGTGGTTGCATTTCTCGAACTCCTCGACAAAGGTAACAAAAAGCGCAACCAAGGAGCTCAGCAAAGCCAGATTATAGTCACGAGCTCCATTTCCGGGTTTAACAGAAATGTTCCAGGCGGATTCGCGTATGGCGGGTCTAAAGCTGCAACAACGCAGATGATGAAGCAATTCGCAACTTTGTTGGCGCCTTACGGCATTCGAAGCAACGTCATCGCACCCGGAAGTAAGTTATGCCTTCCTCTACTAGAATATGGCATTAACTCTAAGTGTTAGTTTATCCGTCTGAAATGACAGCCGCAAACATGGAGGACAAGGCATTAAACACCACGGACATTCATTCGTCTTCGGTTATACCTGCGCAGAGAATGGGCAACGAGCAAGATTTGAGTGGCGCGATTTTGTTCTTGGCATCGAAGGCTGGGGCGTATTGTAATGGCAACGTTCTCATAACTGATGGTGGCAGGCTAAGCGTCACCCCAGCTTCCTATTAGATGTTGTGAGTCGTTTTGTGACTTATTAGTCCATACTGATTTTGTAGAGTGCATTAGCTTTACTTTATTTCATGATAAGAGATGAATGGATGTTATAGATAGAGATGTGGCCTTGAAGTTCATACACATTGTTGGGACTATTCACACGTATATTTGTTACGCAAAGATCAATTTAAACTTCAGAAAATATATTCAGCTATGTCAGGCATCACTATAATCATTTATTATAACATTAGTAGGTTTACTTCGTATATCAGCTCGACATTTTCTATAATTAGCCTAAAGCTGAGTTACTATTGAGAAATCCTTGACCGCCTCTTCCCAGCCCGTCAAGGTCGCAGATCTCGCCTGCGGAAATGGCATATGGCTAACTGAACTTCACTCCCACTTTTCGAAGAATAATATCTCCGCTCAGCTGGATGGATTTGACATCAACCCTCTGAACTTCCCAAATGCAGCGTACCTGCCTGACTCGGTAACCATCAAGCAGCTGGATATTCTTGCCAAACCTCTCCCAGCCGAGTTGATTGGAGTCTACGATGTGGTTCATATTCGAGCCTTTGTTAGTGTTATAAGAGATGGTAATCTGAAAAATATACTTTCTGTTGCCTCAGACCTTCTGAAGCCGGGTGGCTTCCTTCAATGGGAAGAGACCAGGGGCGACAAATGGATAGTCGAGACGCCTTCACCTCAGGTCTCCAAGTTGGCCTGCGAAAGCATCGTGCGGATTCTTGAGGGTGGTCAAAAGGCCCAGGGCATCAGCAATCAGTGGGTGGACGTATTAGATACACATCTGAGCCAGTTTGGATTCCTGAACGCGCGATTGCTAAGCCAGGAGAAGAGAAAGCAAGACTACAAGGGCTGGACTGAAGACTACTTGTTGGTATGGGAGGAATGTGCTGCTATTTTCCCGCCAAAGTCGCAATCACCGGATGCACCAATGACTCGAGAGGGGTGGACCGAGTTATTTGCAAACAGTGTTCAAGAGACAGAGCAAGGCGTCGCAGTACATCAAGGCAGGGTCGTGACTGTGGTAGGCCAGAAGCCCTATTAAGTTCCGGATTTTACATCGGTGGGTTAAGCTTGTACCTATGATTGAAGTAGGTTGACGTATACAATTGTTATCCAAAACAATTTGGGTAATTAATTTAAAACACTGAATATTTCTATATGGATTATGTCGTCACATCATCATAAGCATGGCCTGAAGGGACCAAAGCATTCACCATAATTTCAATGTCGGAGGGACGCAGTAATTTAGATTCTTCGCAGCATGTTCGATAGCTATTTCGCTGAAGTGTGAGGTCCTCGTTCCAGAGACGTCATGAATCCTTTTCGTGGAAGAGCCAATAACATTAACAATTATCACTACTAATAAACCCTCACACCTGATTTCAGGTCATTTCCTTACTTCTTAATCACTGATGTCTGGATTCTTGTTCAATAAAATGAGACACTTGACTTGTTGTCGCTTCGTTAGAGCTGAATTCGCCTGATGCTTCCGACCTATTCATACATTGGTCGTGGCAAGCCGAATCTCTTCTTTCGATAGTATGTTGCGGTGTTTCTGCAGCACTGGCCATCAACGTTGTTTTTAGGTTGCTATTGCGCGCTGATCATGGTAGATGTGTGTTATTTTCTTTCCGCCAAGCCTACGCAGTAGCAGAGGCCGGTAATAGGTGAAAAATAGTGGTCGGCAGTATTTTGAAGAAGCTGTTATAGATCACTTGCTTATTGTATCTTTACCGAAAATCTTATTCATTATATTTACGACAAGCAGTCAGGCCTTGGTTGGGATATTGATGTTGTCATCCCATTCGCCGCAATTTCGGTTGCCGGCGGGAAATTGGTGAAATTGATTCCAAGAGTGAGATAGCACAACGTATAATGTTGAACAACGTTATACGAATCCTCGGGACTATCAAGAAGTATAAGGAGGCTGCAGGCTATCGAACACGTCCCACTCATGCGATACTTCCACTGTCACCAAATCACGGTGTCTTTGGCGGATGAGTACTGAGGGGGCGTGAGTAGGTAATTTAGCGATAAGTGAAATTTTAGATAGATGGCGGCGTCATGATTAGTTTGAGATTTATTGATATCCTTGCCAAATCAATACTTATTCTTCACAATCTCGTGGATGGCCCTTCCTATTGCTACTTTTACAATTCTATTGCTTCATATTAACAATTTCGCTTCCGAGGGAGAAGGTTTTGGGCAGGACCATGGTTAGGATATATCTTCCATATTTCGCGACTTGCCTTTGTCGAGCTGTCTGCTGGGCCAAAAGTTTTGGTTCATTGGTGGAAGTACTGATCTTGTATGAGTACAAGTCGTGGGTGCAGAGTATACTGGATAGATACGGTAGCGCATTGGCGTTGGCATCAATACAACCTAGATACATAGACAAAAACATATTTCCGGGAAAACGAGCTCTTAGCTAGAGAAGATATTCATATTTCCCCTCTCTCTCCTGGGACAAGATGCTTAGTTGCGTGGAACACTTGGTGCCATGGAAAACCAATCTATCTATCTATATATAAAGGTTGACTTGCAATCCATCGTTGACCCAGAGGAGTCGGCGGGCTAGCAACTTCGACTTGGAAAGCCATTTTGAATACAACTTTACTGGGAATATATATATAAGCCCTGAACTGCTGAAGTGGAGGGTTCCCAGGTAATGTGAGAGATCATCCTAATCCCTTTGGCATTACAGCAAGGGCCGCGAAGGTCACGTGATGCAATGCTCATCAGCTCCCCAACCAGTATGGCATGGTAGATCACACTTTCCATGTAGCTCTAATACACGATGTTCCTTTGCTCAGCCACACATGCAGCGTCGTCGCACGTAAGTCGCATACAGAATCCAGCATGCACTGGATAGATAGACTGTAAATGCTCTGTGACAGTCAGTCTGGGCGCCCCTCACTAGGGGAATAGTGGAATGGAACTAGTTACTCCACCCCCGAGCACTCTAGCCATATCCGTAACAAAAAGGGCCGTCCCCGACGGAGACGGAGCACTTTGAGTCCGTCGGACGTCTTATATTGTGCCATGTCCGCCCGTACAGGGCGCGACCTTTCCCGATCAGCTGTCCTCAGCTTACGCTTTCAGATGCCATACCAATATGGCTGACTATGTGAATCCCCGAGCACATGCCTGCCAGAACTGTGTTAAGGCTAAGGCTAAATGCTATGGCCAAACAGATGGACGCTGTGAGAGGTATGAGTCCGGCCTATCCCCCGAGGCCACAGCCTCGCCGCTAAATGGAGGCGTATAGGTGTAAACGCCTTGACAAGCAATGCATAATGCAGGATCGTAGCGCACCACGACCATCGAAACCTTCCAAGCCCAGGTAAACCCTGCATTTTGCGCACCGCCTGACTACTTCGGGCCGCTATTGACTCGCGAGATGTAGGCGACAAGACCAATCAAAGCAAATCGCACAGCTGGAGCAGAAAGTCAACAGTCTAGTCTCGCTTCTGGGTGCTTCTCAGCAACCTCTGGATAACGGGCCGTTGAGTGCTATTACACCGGAGTCCAGTGGGCCCACATCCAGTGCGTCGGTTTCCATCAGTGCTCCGATTCACCTGAGACAAGCGATTCCACAATATTTCCCAACCGCACAACAATATGGGCTCGAACCGACGTTATTTGCGTCATCGGAAGGGGGATCTAATAGCAGGAGCCCTGAGGAGTTGCTGGAAATATTTCGTCGCGATATGGCTCATCAGACGCCGTTTATATCCGTTCCCTTGCAGATGTCCGCTCAGGCCCTGTCGAGGGAAAATCCCTTTCTGTATCGAGCAGTCATGACAGTAGCGTCGTATCATGACTCTGTATATCAATTACAGATGGGCGATGACCTTGTAAAGTACATGATGGAGCATCTGATTGTACTCGGTGAGAAAAGCCTAGATCTCCTTCAAGGCCTTCTGGTCTATATTAGCTGGTACAACAGCCTATTTCACCCCAATTCGCGGACAAACACCTTACTTGGACTCGCATTCTCTATGCTTGTTGATCTGAACTTGTACACCCCATTCAAGAGTAGCGAAAGCCATGAAAAGTTTGTTGGTGAAATGAAAGTTACCGTCACTTCTAACCCAAATTGGGTTCGGCGTTCGGAACCATCACGAGAAGAAAAAAGAGCCGTCCTTGGATGCTTCTATCTCTTCTCGTGTGTAAGTTGCTCTATTTCCTTCCAGCGGGTACTTCTAAGCTCACTTCTTGTTAGGTATCATCTAAATTTCGTGGCTTGAACCCACTGCACTGGACAAACAATATCCAGAAATGCTACGAGGAAATATTGAAAGCTCCAGAGTACGAGAATGATATACGACTAGTTCAACTAATAGATTTGCAACGAATTGCAGAGAATGCCAAGCATATCATTATACGCGAATTCCCAGCATCCAATGCCTCTGTTCCAAGTGGTTCCATTGGTCTCCACCTGAAAATACTGATGTCAGACCTCGAGAGGTTTAAAGTAACGCTACCTGAAAGGTTTCAACAAGATTGTAAGATTTTTGTTGCGTCCCATGGAGTCTGCAACACGACGTATGCTGACTGAAAATGCCTCGTGTAGCAATGATGCTCATGCACTACCATGCGGTTGAGATATTGGTCTCCGAATTGTGCTTCTTCATGTCACCTACGACTCCAGCCCAGGGACCATCACTCAACAGGGCAGACGCTTTATGGATGTGTCTGACAGCAACTCGCGCACTTGTAACGGTCTATTTATCACTGAATCTACCACCTCACATCACCTTTTCTGCAATAACGTTGCAACAGCTCTACCTCGCACTGGCGACATTATCGAAATTAGCATTATTCAAGGCTGACGACTGGGACGTGAACTATGCTCAGCCATCAGTAGACTTGTCTACACTTTTAGACAATTTGGTTACAAGAACGGAGGAGCATAGTTCACGATATGATTTAATGGAGAACAACAAGCCCTGGCTACAAACTAGTCGGAGGTTCAGGCAGGTAAGAGCTCGATTTGATGACCTGTTATCAAACGAGAATGCTGCGTCTGCCACCTTTTCCATTGCACAGCCATCAAATGGCTTATTGGCGACATCACTCTATGATTTTCACCTCGATCATTTTGGTTTATTGGACGATAGATTTTGGCAAACTATTCATGATGACTCCTCAGCACCATGTGATTGAAGCCTCTTGTAACGAAAACAGATGACGCAGCCGGAGTTGGAAACGAGCTATAAGTGGGCTGGACTTCTTTTCTTCATATTTTTGACCTTTCTTCCCACTCTTCCTACAATCACGCACTCCCCTTATCTAGATAGACTAATACCTAAGTAAATACGGAGTCTTACATAGAGTGATTAAATTTAGAAATACGCACAAACATTAGTGTCGACTAGATGCCCGTCTCCGGCGGCTCTTAGTCGCATCTCATGCGCTGGGGCGCTGCAAGCGTTGACGAGACGGGCATGTAGTAAGTCTAGCAAATAAACTTACCAGAGAAATTCTAATTGAGATGCTCCATTGTAACAAGCACAGTGGAGTATCTCAGTCAAAACCTTCTGGTCCACTCCGTGCGGCGTGCGGCGTGCATTACTATGTAGTAGTATGCTTACTAGAGCGCAGTGGAGTTATAGACTAATCCCTTATGAAAGTAAGCTTCTCTCAACCAATCGAAAAACTAATCATTCGAAGGGAACCTTGTAGATCCCCCCTACCACTGGACCACTAGAGGACTTCGCGTTTACTTGATGCGAAGGTGCCGTTTCTACCGGCCTTGGAGTGCATCGGGCCCATATAGGGTGCTCACCAGGGCAAGCCGTCGGACACGTCACTGCCTACTACTCCGACTCCGACGGAGACAACGCTGCCCCAAGGGGATGTAGTATGTATGTATAGCGATAATAAATTAAAAAAAGCGAGAATGCTCGTTATTATCTTAGAGAAAGCTAAACATCCAAACTTTTATTCACATGTACGATCATAGTACCCATCAAATAGACTGCTACACCTAGCGAAAAACGAGCGTTATCCTACACATCACCGAAATGTCGAACTCCAGCACGTCTGATTCCGACGGCTCTCTGAACAATGAACCAAAACTTCCAGAGGGAATGACCGAAGCAAATGAAAGTGGTGATAACAGCGTTAGTAGCCCAGTTGCGGCGTCAACCCGGGGACCACTCCCGGCGATCCAGCTCTATACAATTGTCGCTGCAGTTTCGTTTGCCGGATTCCTCTACAGTTTGGACGTAACGATTATTACGACTGTGAGTTAATCTCCTTTTCGCTAAAGCTAAACATTTTATTTTCAATATGCATGGAACTAAATTGCGCAAAAAGGCCATTCCCGCCATCACTACCCATTTCCACACCATTAAAGATATTGGTTGGTATGGAAGCGCATACCTTATCACTTTGTAAGAGCCAATAGTCCAACACCACAATATCCTACATTTTGAAAAACTGACAAGTGCTCGCCAGGTGCTCTTGTGCCCCTCTCATGGGCAAAATCCTCCAAAATTACTATTCAAAGGTAACTCAACCCAAGTCCCTTTACATTAATGAGAATTCCGCTCATCTGTGCTGTCAGATCGTCTTCTTCGTATTTGTTGCCGTTTTTGAGATCGGTTCCCTGATTTGTGCAGTGTCGCCAACCTCAACTGCATTTATAGTTGGTCGAGCAATCGCTGGTATCGGGGGTGCTGGCCTCTTCAACGGGGGCCTGGCTATCGTCGCAGCCTCCTCCACAAAAGAACAACGTCCGAGTATGTACCTTCTGCAGATGAACACTTGACCGTTCGGGCATTCCACTAATCTATTGGCATACGGACAGGTCTCGTGGCCATCGTGTACGCATTTTCCCTGCTAGGAATGGTGGTCGGTCCCATAATCGGAGGAGTGTTCACGGAGAAAGTTACTTGGAGATGGTGTATGTCCAACTGGCATATTGTTGAGTGTTGTCACTAAAAAGAAAGTGCAGGCTTCTACATTAACCTCCCAGCGGGAGGTGTTACCCTAGCCGCGATTGCTCTCATCCGTGTTCCGGACATTAGGGACAAATCGAAGTTAGCTCCTACCTTTATCGAAACCATGAAACGGCTTGATCCTATCGGCTTCTGCCTCTTTGCACCAACCTGCATCATGCTATTGCTGGCCCTCCAGTGGGGTGGCACGACGTATGCCTGGGGTTCATCTACTATCATTGGCCTTTTTGTCGGCTGCGCAGCCGTCCTGGTGGTCTTTTGCTTGTGGGAATCACGACGTGGGGACTCAGCAATGATACCGGGGTCTATTATCCGCCAGAAAATTGTCTGGTCCTCTTGCCTTATCAATATGTCACAATTTGCCTCCCTGTGGATATTTTCATACTACTTGCCTGTCTGGTTCCAAACAGTCAAGGGCGTGTCTCCAATCGTCAGCGGCGCCTACTACATGCCCACTGCTGGACCGCTAGTAACAGCGACGATGCTCACAGGATTTATAGGTAAGCATTCCACCTCAAGCCTGACGGCTTCAAGCCATCGCTTGTCCTATTTGAGGGAGAAACAGCCGCTAATCGCATGCTATGTTTTTAGCCAAGAAAGGAAATACCTCTTTATTCTCTTTCGTGGGAAACTCAGTCGCCGCTATTGGTTCAGGTCTGATGACCTTGTTCACACCGTCATCTTCGACCGGAATCTGGGCTGGCTACCAGGTCTTAGCTGGCGTTGGCCGTGGCGTCACTCAACAGCAACCTGTCCTCGCAGTACAGCAGGGCCTCGAGCCAACAAAGATCCCGATCGGTGTCGCAATGGTTCTTTTCGGACAATTCTTCGGTGGTGGAGTGTTCCTAGCGCTTGCAGACACAGACCTCAGTAGTTCCCTGAAGGTAGCACTCCCAGAATATGCTCCGGGCGCCAATGCCACCTTGATCTCTGACGCGGGTGCTGCCGGGGTCAGATCTGTTGTTAGTGCTGACCAGTTACCTGGAGTACTATTGGCTTACAATAAAGCTATTGACAACACGTTTGTAAGTACACTACGACTTTTCCTTCAAATACATGTCTGGCCGCAGTCCTGAGGTGCTAACAATCCAAAGTATCTGGGTACCGCTACGTCTGTATTTGCTGCTCTAGTAGCTCTGTACATGTGTTTTGAGCATGTGAGATCTACAAAGGCTAGCAAGCAGGCCGGCAAAGCATAGGCGTGGTCAAGGCCGAATGTGAATCTCTCAATTATTATAAGTTGCATCAAAGGTTGTTAGAATGCATTGGAATATTTTCGACTATATTCTCTATCCTGATTATTATAAGAAACAATGTTCTTACAAGCAATTAGACAGTTATTTGGTAATTCAGTTCTAATTTCCATTCCTAATCTTGACCTATCTGCCCTTTGAATACAGTACGCTATATAGTTTCAATGTGGCCAATGCTGTTACAGAATGTGACGCCATATAGTGAGCCATATAATCTTAGAATGTAAAGAACTGGGCAAAAGAGTGACTTAGAATGCGCACAGCCCATTACTCAAGATTTCGAATTATTGTAAAGATATATGCTCCTTCGATTTCTATAGACCCCACAAGAAAACAACTATCCGTTACCTAGAAGGTAAGTCTGGATAATATAGCCCTAGTCAAAAAAGCCTCGGTGGTCCAACAATCATCAAGATGTAGAAACGGGCATCCGCATCTATCTGATGCATGGAGGCTTTTGGATATCCGTGAAGCATATATCGAGAGAAGTCTGGTGCGCGATTCCGGTTCACAGACAGCGAACGAGTTTGGTCATGCCTCTGGGCTAGGTTTATTCCCCGCTTCTGTATAACGAATATATATAATACTGTGAACCACTATCATGAGTTACCAGGTCTACAATAATGAGTATAGTGGACGTACCTCGGTGCAACAGCACAAGAAAGCTTTGGGGCTTACTGTAGAAAAAACAAAGAGACAAAGCAAGACTATACTAAGCTGTATCAAGAACAACAATAAAACGAATCCCGCATGTTAAAGATTCAACAACACTTTGTAATGTGTTGGTTACATGGTGTGCCAGAGCCTGGGCAACTCCCCAATATCTGCATCGATGAGTGTACACGGCAGCCCATATTCTACAGTCTCACAGGCTTACTTGGGCTGTGAAAATTATTTTATTCTACTTTTGTATTTAGATCGGCCGCTCTCAACAGCTGAGAGCGGCACCAATGAAACACTAACTTGGTAGCGCGTGGCTGTATACACAGGACTTAACACCACTACAGTATATTGCAAGAGATGTAAACATGAGATTAAAAGCCCATATAAAATTTTCTATCTCCACTAGTAAGACTAACGATGATCTAGATTTACATTCGAAGAAATCTGACGCTCTCCAGAGTCTCTATGTTCGAGTTGGCGTCCTGTACCATACCGGTTGTCAAACTCGCTTTTTGCTATCTCTACCTGTCGAGGATGCTGCTCTTGAATAGAGCGTCTGTTGTCGTTAGACAGCTTCTGCAATGTATCATCAGACATTTGGCCAAGCCATTGAATTGAGTGCGCTCCCGTGATCACACGTCTCGCGGATATCAGGTCACCTATGGTCGACACCACCAATTGATGTGAGTTATCTGCAGAAGACACATCCTCGTACACATTGGTGCGAACGGTAGTTGTAAGGTCAGATGCATCAGCACAAATTCTAAGACACTGGCTGATACTCTCTCTTTCTTCCTCCATAGCCTTCAGTACAGCAGTATTCTGACTGGGACGCTCTTTACTCTCCTGAGGAAAATCCTTAAGTCTCTTTTCCAGCTCCCTTAGTCGAGAAGTGAGGTCTTCTGTGTTTATAGAGAGTTTGGCTTTGAAGTCAGTAAGCAAATCGTTTGTGACAGATGTTGCTGCTGAGAAACGGTCACTGTCACTCAAAGACGAGAGGACCGGCTTCTGAGAAGATTGAAAACCTGCTATGAGATTTGACATCTGTGTACAGATCTCTAAACACTGTCTTATGCTTTCCTTTTCTTCTCTGATTTCCTCAACTTCGGAAGTTTGGTGGTTGTGAGGAGACTCTCCTTTTGCTAATAGTTCTTTCATCCTCTCATCGATAAGCTGTAGATGCTCCTGTAGATCTGAAGTAGCTTCGCGGATCATTTTCCTGTAGTCGTCAAGAACACTGGTAGTGACGGCAGCTTGACGGCTGCGTTGATTATTCTCATTAGTCACTGGCGACTAATTTCTGGGAACATAGACCTACAAAGTTGCGCTCCCAATTGCAATACTAATTGTAGACTTATACCCAGCCAAAGTAGTCTTCAAATCTGCAATATCACCTCCCCGATACTGCAATCTGGCCCAGTCACGATAACTGGTTCTCTGTCCGCCTGCATGCGCCACACATTTGTTGATGGTTTCCTCAAATTCCCTACATGCTTTTCCACACCGCAGCAAAGGCAGCTTCAAATTCTTTAATTGATCCTCATATTCGAAGCTCATATGCGTCAGCGTTTCAAGAACTTGGCTTAGCGATTCCACCTCCTCTCGGAGTTCACGGATGGCTCTTTTTGAAGATTTGAAGCCATCTACAGCTTGATAAAGTGACTTGCTCGCCTGGAATGCAAATCCTGCCAGGGCGATGAGACTGGCGGTAACCGAAAGAGGGTCAGTCATTTTTATGTCAGTGTTGACAGAGTAAAGTAAAGCATAGTATCACTTTGAGATTAATGCCGATTACGCGCTGGAGATGGGATGAGGGGTATGGCCTTAAGTGTGGGTCGTAAGCTACCCTAGCGACCAATAAAATCTATTGCACAAAACCCATCCACTAAGGTGCCATCTTCCAGGAGGTGCTGGCTGAACCCAGTAGGAGGCCTCTCCTGATGGCCAGCGTCGATAAACCCGAGTCATGTGATGGCTCAAAACGGAATCTACAGTTAGAGCCTCACAAATGAAATCCCCCAAGCAACAGGCAATCATATGGCCCTAGACGAGCCGTCAAGTTCTCTCATATGAGATGGGACAATAACTATTATTAGAGCCACAAATACACATAGTGGCGGTAACTTACATGTCATTTTCTACTATAATGGGTCGGCGTTCATGAAACAACCTACCAGCCAAACAACCAAGTGTATCTCTGGATCAGCTCATTTTTCAACAGCCAGGGCTCGGTCTCTACGGCTCCCAAGGTCTCAGACGGTTGAATCTTGTAATTCTTATTAGAAGGTGGGCTAGTAGAAGAGGGAGGAGAGAGAGGCGAGGATGAAGGCAGAGGCAGAGTCATATACCTAGGAAGCTGGGATATTAAGATTCTAATTCTTGTCTGCACAACCATATTAATCAAATATTCGGCTAACAGTATATCGAGTCCAATTGGCGAGATAGAATCAGCAATAAAATGCTATCAAGCTGTGCTAGTATGCTTTGCGCATGCAGTAACTATGCTGAGGGCTAGCTTGGGGCTGGGGAATGCCGAGCCAGGCACATTATGAGCCAGCTCAATAGCTCTCATAATTGAGACAATCCATATCCACATCTCTTTGCCTCCATGATCTTGCCATTTTAAGAGACGGATGAAAGAATTTGTGTAGGATAAAGATGACCGCATTCAAAGATGCATTACATTAATTCTCTATGCCTAGAACGGAAATAAAGATTCACTATCGTATTGGCTACATTTGACTCGCAAAGGTAAACTACAATATGCTATTTTCCGTGTATGATATCGATGGTGAAAAAAGTCGTTATGTCTGCAATCGTTTTATAAACTAGTCTTTAATTATTTGCACGAACATTTTTACATGTCGAACACCTTAGCATTTTGCCTAGACAAAAAAAGCTCAAGGACGGACGGTTTCAAAGATATTGTTTTAACTGAAATGCTCTTCCGGTCTCAGATCATTGCAAAGCCTCTCTGCCAAAAACTTGAGCATCCATAAAATTTCACCATTTCTTTCTGTTACTGCCGTCTCATGGCTTAGAGTAAGTCTGTGTTTGTAATCGTTCATAAGTTTCAGAGGAGCCTGAATAGCTGCTACTCCATCTTCTCCCTTATGTAACAGGGAGATAACGACAGGCCACTCGTAGCTCAGATCCTGCATAATCGACTCGTCCATTAGAGCTACAACCAGTTGTTCGATTTTCTCGGCAAGCAAAAGCTCGTGTCGGATACTACCTTCCATAAGATGGGACATCTGAATCTCTCGTCTATTCGTCATTTTAGAAGAGTTTTCTGCAGTTGCCATCCTCGATGCCTTGAACTGGTGGTTGATCCATTTCAATTGCCGTTGTGGGCGGCTTTCAATATCGTTGCTACGAGACGTCGATGAAGAATCAATTATGGGACCTCTGCAATGCCTGATGATAGCCTTCAGTGTCCAGATATAACTAGAAAAGTAAACGAGCGCCCGAAGGCCGATTTCACCCATAGCAGCGACAAGATTTGTTAGAACTGGGATAGCAAGCAGCGACCAAAAGACGAAGAAAACCTTCCCAAAGTTACTGGTAGGGTAGAGGTCTCCATATCCGATTGTCGTTAGCGACGTGTAAGTAAAGTATAGAGCTGTGAAGTAAGTCCAGTGCTGGCTGTTCTCTGATTGACGAAATATCGCGGCGCTGAGAAGCCATAGGAAAAACCATGCTATTAGGAATATAAAAAGGGAGGTCCATCGCACTCGCCGATGGAAGTCGGACTTGATTTTTCGGAACTCCAATAGTTCTTTCTGTCGAGGAAAGTTGGTACGTGAGTGTATATGGTGGCTGTTATCATGAGATTGCGCATCAGGCCATCGATTCAAAAACTTATGCCGAGCTTCTTCAAGTTGTAGCTTCAATTTCATGTTTCTAATATTATTAACGAACGACCTGGTGGCTGTTACAACGAGGCCTAAGGCAACAATTCCCCCCGTGGCGTATGGCAATATCAAGCTTCTTCCAAGGTGTGTCTTTGGTGCCAAGTTACCAATCCCAATCGTGAGAAGCGTGTAGTCGGTGAAATAGAGAGCGTCCATAAAAGACCATCCCTCGACAGCGCTGTAGACAGCTGCACCAATAATGAGAAATATCATCAAAGTGGAAGTTCGGAGGACAATGCTTGTGTACTCCACTGTTCGTCTGTCCCGGTGGCTTAGGCACACTGAGCGTACACTCGCGGTGTAGATTCCAAGTAAAATTGACACTGTAATATATAGGCACGCCGCTAGAATACCATAGAAGTAGCTCTGGGAATATCGCCACGACTGTTGCGATTGCAGCACTGGACGGTGGCGAGTAACAACCCCAATGAGGCTGAACAGTATAGTTCCAGCGAAGATCAAGCCCACTACTGACGCCGTAAATCCCTTGACTGGACTGCGTTTGGACTCCATTGTCAGCAGTAGGGTAAGGTAGGCAATGACAGCGAAAGCTAGCGCTAGTACTTTGAGTGCAATGATCCTGGAGATTGATGAGCTTGACTGCGGGTTGACACTAGTGATAGAAAGAAGACGAAAAACGAATACTCACCAAGCTGGATGAGATTGAGCACTGATACTGCCATCACTATTGATGATTTCCTCCCATCCTTGAGACACGGTGCAGATGTTAAACATTATCGACATGGTGCATAGCGTTCCCTAAGGCATTTCTTAATTAGAATAGTTGGTATTACGCTCAAGACAGCAATTACCGATAAAACTGGGAATGCTACCGTCCAAAGCCACCAGCGACTAATGTGTCTTGTTATTGGGTGTTCTCGAGCGGATTGAGGAATCTCAAAAAGACTCACTTTATAGTCGTAAATTCCCTTTGCTCATTGTCCATTGATACCGTAGTAAGACAGATCACTTGACCACGACAAGTGGTACTGCTAGGCCCCTTATAGAAATGAATATTAATTAACTAGAATTGACCATGAAGTTAGTATTTTCAGCGAAATAAATTGGTATGATATGAACGATGTAATGATTATGTAAGTATATCAATATGAAACTGTCATAAAGCTTAACCGCAGACTAAGTGAAACTTATACTCTAGAGTCTACGAATGGGGATGATATGTGTATGTAAACCTTACTTGGTTCCAAAAAACTTGAGTGGCGAAATTTGTTCTTGGACCAGCCAGTCGATACGTAACAGTCATCACCGGACCCCGCGCGACTCACAAATCGCCAAGACCAAAGTGATCAGTATATTTCCTCTTTTCTTTTCATTGCGATTTGAGAATCTCCTATCATTATGAAATTGACCCTTGGGTTGTGCAGCCAGAAAACCAACCCACGACGATTGAACGGTGAACTATGATACGTTGGCGGTCTGTTTTGCCTCTCTTGCGAGAGGTATGATATGGTTACCAATAAGGATCTCTTGGATTCTTGGGAAGCTGATTTATGAGTAGCACCACATTATTTTTAAGAAACACATACGCCAGTTGAGTCTTCTAGAACACCACTCTCATCAACTTTTGAAACATGTAAGGTTGACTACTCCTCTCAAGGCTAATTAATAATTTGGATTTGTTATAGACTGACTTCTGACAGTTCGGTATTCCTGTTCCCAATGGATTTGTAGTTAAAACCCCGGAGGCAGCTTGGGATGTCGTATATAATCTCGGTCAGTCCCCCAAAATAACCTTGAAGGAAGTCGTTGCCACTTGATCAATGCTAAAACGACAATAGATGCGCCATCCGTCCTAAAGGCTCAAATCCTGGCAGGCGGGCGTGGTAAGGGCAAGTTTGATAGCGATGGGAAAGGAGGCGTGCGCATTGTCAATTCGTATGTTACTGCAATACAGATAATATAAACTGCAGTATACAACCTCTGACAAAGCATTTCAGGCCATATGAGGCTTACGAGAATGCGTCACAAATGCTCGGTTCTTATCTCGTTACGAACCAAACGTTGCCCAGCGGCCTTTTAGTAAACAAATTATATATCTACAAATGTGTTGACATTGCCAAGGAATTTTACATGGCTGTAACCTTTGATCGCGAAAGGTGCAGGCCTATTATTCTAATGTCCGATGAAGGGGGTGTCGATGTTGAGTCTAATGCGAATCAACTCCAGCGATTTTGGTTCCATCTCTCCACTGGGATTACACCCGAGATTATGGCATACATTGAAGCACAGCTTGGATTTTCTGACAGTGAAATGAAAGTAATTTCACACATTTTACGTCGACTAGTAAAGCTGTTCCGGGAAAAGGACGCTACACTACTCGAGCTGAATCCCCTGGTGCGAACGACAGATGGCTCCTTTGTTTGTCTGGATGCAAAAATGAGCTTCGATGATTCGGCAAAGTTTCGACAGCCGCATTTGTTTAGCCTGGAGGAACATGTGCCCGGGGAGGAAAATCAGTATGAAGCCTCGCAGATGGGCCTTTCATACGTTCGTCTCGATGGTGATATTGGTGTTATTGTGAACGGCGCTGGTTTGGCGATGGCAACCAATGACTTGATAACTTTGTGCGGCGGAAAGTGTGCAAACTTCCTGGATATTGGAGGTGGTGCAACCAAGGAGACATTATCAAAAGCATTTTCAATCCTACGCGACGATTCCCGCGCAAAAGGTCTATTTATCAATATATACGGCGGTGAGTTGTCAATATTGTGTTCCGCGTATATTACAGCTAATTGTGCGCAATAACTAGGGATTGTTCGCTGTGATATGATTGCTGAGGCTATACTTGCCGCTTCTGCTGCGACTGGAGGATTCCAAATTCCAGTCGTGATTCGCCTACAGGGTACAAAATGCGAAGAGGGCTCCGAACTGGTATGTAGCCATTTTTAACTTGTTATCTGTCAATTATTAATTTTGTACCTAGATTCGAACATCTGCTCTGAACAATGTACTATTGGAAGGAGATTTTGAGAAAGCTGTCGAAAATATCGTTAGAATTACAGCCGGGAATCATCAGGGAGTGGGGAACTGAGTCTATCGTGTAATCAGCAGCCACTGGCTGTATTGAGATAGGCTGCGATGTTTACTAAATCAGCTGTGCATTCAGGGCAATATGTATGTGACAATTCCCCTATGAGCAATATCTTCGGTCAGACTTCCGACCTTACTTGAGCACGGTATACTTTCAGCCAGTAAATGTCAATAGTCCACCTGTAAAGGATTACTCGGAATGCTTGCAACCGGTCAAGAATCTCCATACAACAGATATATCTTGAAATCAACAAGAACTATAGACTCTAGATATGAAGCCTCGTTGTAAATGTATGTATTAGTGAAATTGGACCACTTGAAAAGCACTACCACAGATGACAGTATTGTCACGATGTATCATAAATTTTGCAGAATCACGTATGCCACGGGGAAAGGTATAATGAAGATCGCAAGGAAGCATTATCGTTGAACTTCATACCAGTCTGAATATCTGTATTATAATAGCCATGGTGCTTCCAGCTAATTCGCGATCCAAACAAGTCTCGTGAAGAAGCTCGATTATTAAACAGTTGCTTTTTTGTCGAAAGCTATTGCAACAACTGAAAACGGTAAAGCAAGATTTCACATTTCGTCAACAGCAACTGGGACATCTCCCATAATACCGGATTCATTCCATTTGCCGACATCGACTTGATACCTTGGATCAAGATTACGCGCAACGAACGAATTCCGTCTTCCAGGCTCCCTTGTAGCCGCCCAAGAAAGGGTGCAAATTTTTACGTCCCTCACATCGTCGACAAGATCTATAGAGCCTTGTGGCCCTGACATCGAGCCGGTCTCACTGCAGGTGCAGATATTACGTCTGCCATTGTTGTGACGGATGCTTGTATCTCCAATATCATCCGTAGTTAGAACATCGTTTTGATTGCCCTCTACAAAGAATTCCCCGCTGCAGTAATATTAGTAAGTTCCATATATGAACTTTCGAGAGTAAAATACCTTTTCAATTTGACATTTTCAATCCGAATATCATATTTCATCTTATCCTCGATTTGGATGTTGAGGTATTGTTGGTCTTCCGACGCCATGGCGACTTGGCTGGATAAGAGCAGTTAAAAGGTTGTGCTAAATTAGTAATTTTAAATTAAATAGGGGATGATTGTGTTAGACTCACCTCTTAGAAGGGAGTGCGCTCTATATAGCATATACTAGGATGAAGTCTATGATGAATACCCTTTTACAAACCATGGATAGATTGGCTCTTAGTACCATGGTTCATGGGGTAGTGCACGGTCCCACTTATGCGATGCTGCCTACGTTTTCAATGGGTATGCCTGTTCGTAACAACACATTAACTACACTATATATGTTGATTTGGCCATTGATATCAATTTAACGTAGCAGACTACCCGCCATTTACAAAACTAGCCCATCAGCGTCACCAATGCCTCGGAGCTCCAATCACTGTACACATAGGAGCATAACTGATCCACAAATATAAGGTAATAAATGTACCCATTCCAAGATTAATCAATTTAACCAAGAATGTTCTAGGAGTGCTGTATAGTAAGCTGGAAATTCTAGACAGTCGCGTTCCCTGTCCTCTCTGTATATGTCATCAAACCCGGAGATCGGCAGAGAGAACTGGCGAATTTTTAGGGATACTCGTGTTATTTTGAGAAGCTTTGTGCTGACATGAGGGAGGGAGGGCATTTTTATTTATGACAACACCGTATGAAGTTCAACTTCACTTTCATCTTTTGAGCTATGGCGCCGGATATATATGTATATCACTCAAGATTCAAATACTATAGACGTAACACTATATTATAAAATTATTGTACAGTGCAGTGAATGGGCGTCAAAACAACTTTGGTGGAAGGTTGAAAAAAGTTCAAATTGTTGTCACATTCTGCATGGTACAGCGAGTGGGATCAGTGTATATACCACGATGCTCTCCTCTGAGTGCGATATGTCCAAGTGTACTTGTGCTGGTCAACAGACAGTCCCGACAGTGGATGGTTACTTTCGTCCAAATGACGCTTGAATTCGTTACGGCTGGTAAAAGCATCAATATTAGGACAGTTAGGACATATAAAAGTCGATGCCAAAGCGAATCTCTCCCAGCGGTCAGGGTCTGCTAAAACTCTTCTCCGGCGTAGTGTGACCAAATTCTCGGCGCACATCTCCATGTATTCTTGTCCACCTTCTTTGAGATACGTCTCTATAAGGTGGTGCATTTTCCCCCTTGTCTTCAGACCTGGCGCTTGGGTTCTCTTACTCTCAGACCCAGGAATCCACTGATCCATCAACACATCACTCCAGCCTCCAGACTTATCATTGAAACGGAAGTAGGAACTCCTGGAACCAAGTTGATGTTCAACTTTCTTGCTGACCTTCTCAGTCTCCGTAAACGCTGCCATAAGTCCCGTTAAAGGCGCAAACATTTCAGCCACTCCTCCATTTCCGAAAGAGGTGTGGTGCCTGACGCCTGTTCCAATGCTCACGACCACCTGTGGAGTGTGCATTGGCGCCAAAACTTCAAGCTCGTGGAGCACGTCTTCAGTTGGATTGGATGCACGCATTCCTCCATGTTTGAAGCGCCAATTTTCTATTTTTTCCGGTTCAAAGTAGGATGGTGCAGCAGTTGTTGCATGTCCCACTTCCCAGAGAGCAGCACCACAGGCAGGACCCGAATTAAGAGGTGCTTTGCCTGTCTCTTCGTTGGCGAAATGGCTATAACTTCGAAAAATGTGTTTCTTTTCTTGGTTGAAACCAAGTCTCCCACGAGAGACAACGATTCTTGGACAGATTTTAGAATTTGTAAGATGGAACAAGTACTCGTACTGATGCGAACTTACGTCTTGCAAAGGTCTGGATCTGATACCAGGGGAACAGATTTCAAGTTCCCGGCATACACGTCACTGTTGTACATATTGGCGACATCCCTAATGGCGGATTGGAGTCCATATGTACTATACTTCCTTTCGGGGGACCACAGTGGTGGAAATCTTCGGCGATGGAATATTCTAGGCCGGCCATAAACCCGATTTGAGAAACCGATATATTCCAGCAGAGTATCATGGGAGGTCATGCGAAGCCTACTCAAGTTCATAGCAATGAGGCTAAATGCATGTGCATGTATTCGTCAGATTGGTATATAAAAAAGCAAGATTTCCAAGGAGGAGTATTTACCCTCCCGTCCCAGATCCGGCGATAAAATCGAAATAATGACATGGTAAGTAGGGCAAAGTATCCGGATCTCCGGTATTAAGCGTAGATTCAAGAGGATGGAAACTCGACGTTGCTCGAGTCGTGTCTGCACCGGGAACGCCTTCAAGGGCACTTCTCAGCAATGCTTCGTCCTGCTCTACTCTCGCAATCTCCCGCATCAAAGCCTCTAATAGTAATAGGCTCGCATAAGCTCTCACACCACCTCCATCTAAAACATCACATGTTGGTTAGCCGCTTGTACAGACTGCTTCCAAATATCGTTACTCACCAAAACACAGCAAGCTAACTTCTTCCCAAGGATTAGCCATTAACAAAGATAGAGACTGGTCCAAAGATGTTAATTGATCTCAGCCGGTGAAATTGAACGGTTTGACCAGAACAAAGATTTCATTTTTTATTGCAATACACGACATTTATTTGCCAGTTGATCAAGTGACCAAATCAATCTTATGAATCATCGTGACATCAATGACCAGGGATTCAGCCGAGTCAGTCGACTAATTCCTTGGGTTGACATTCAATTTTTGGCATAAGCTCATGGTCCAAATATAGTATATGCTCTGTACCGCCAATGACCGCCCAGTAATTAAATTCAGTTAAATTCAGCAAAGTGTCGAATTAGCGGCTTCGATCTAGGCTAATCCCCGGTCGGGAGGTTTGTGTATGTATCGTTCCGGGCCAAGTCACCAAACCCACTCGTTTGGAACAAGACAGAAACTAGTACTATCTAGGAAAGGTGTTTAGTGATGCAGCCATCGCCGCAACCAGTCATCACCACACACCGACATGAAGGCAGAAGCGAAGGACATGGACTTAAGAATAATATCCAAGCTATGAGATGGATAGCCATCTACAATTTATCTGCCACTTGAAAAGATGGGAGAGAAATAGGATATAAAGAATATATTATATTTAGAAGATACTACGACATATCACAATACATCTCCGGGGAGGTAGAAAAGATAGGAAAGAAACAGTAAAAAGTATCCTGTGTAAATAACTATCATTGTGTGTCTAGTTGTGTACTTTACAAATCCTAAAATACGTTACTTAATTATACACTGAGGTATTACACATTGAGACGTTGAGACGGTTAGCAAAGCAAACCTACTTAGAATAAACTATTACATTACTTTGAAAGTTCTCTTCTATCTTGAATGTATGACAACCTTTACTGCTGTATTAATCTTCGAAAAAACCTGTGAGATTCAATGTTAGCTGTGACCTTCGTCAACACAGCCAGTGACGACTAGGGTGGATCAGGTCCGTGGTAATAATTAAGGCCACTATATGGCATCGGACGCTTATTAATAACCCTACTCCGTGTTCAAACAGATAATATAATATGTAGAGCGTAGAATAACTCCTTTACCTAGTTTAATAGGTGCACAATCAGTTTACTGGTGCATACGCATATCCCTGCACCCTCACAAATTAGCAATGCGCGTACCGAGTACGGTGACAGTCAAAAAACTTCGGTAATACGCCAAACGAGTAAGCTAATTTTAAGTAGTATTCCAATCGAGTTAATCAACTAACCGGTAATATATTTTAGAACAAGTGGTAGGCTACTCCGTGTATATATAATTAAGCCGCATGGCCCTTGCGCGGGGCTGTCCCGGGGTACTTACTTTTAATTGGCAATAAGGGGTTTTCCAGTCATTACTAGGCGGAGCTAAGTAAAATGGTCGAACGTCCAATAAGTCAGCACACACAACCCCAGGCTGAAGGTGCAGCACACACGTAAGAGAATGCTTGATTTGTTGCAAATTACTGCCGTTGGTCTCCCGGCGTCTCTTGCAACAATTTTCGCTGTCATGGTCGACTCCCCAACGTACCCTCGTGGATGGGATCGAGGGATCCTATACATAGACGACCATGCTTTTACGGATTAATAACATTAATGCGTTACTACGGTCGTACTCTGCAAAACTGTTCTTCTATTTCCTTGCTTTTTATCTGATTCTTGTCTATATTGCGCGCACCACGTACTATCGTGACCCTACCTCCGCCTTCTTTGACCCCGACAGGGGCTACCTGCCGACCTACTCCCGCACCCGCTCTGAGCAAGCCGACTCGTTTATTGACAGAATAAATACAGGAGCTATCACTCCGGTAAAGTCCTCGGATAAAGCAAATCTCTGTGTCGGCATAGCATCGATCGCGCGCGATGGCGTCCGATACTTCAAAACCGCCGTAGGATCGGTATTGGAAGGACTCTCGGAATCTGAGCGAGCAAGCCTACACTTGATTTTATTTATTGCACACAGCGACCCGAAGCAACACCCGGCATATTCTGAAAACTGGTTGCACGATGTCGCGGATACAGTTCTTGAATATGACCCCGACAAGGTTGATATCAATCGGATTGTGGAGTGGGAACAAACACAAAATAAGTTGATGGCGAGGGAGAAGGGTCTCTTTGACTATACCTACCTCCTACAGGCGTGCCATGCCACCGGCACATCTTATGTAGCAATTTTGGAAGATGATGTCGTCGCCCTGGATGGGTGGCTTCATCGGTCCAAGGATGCACTTGCAACAGCTGAACGTCAAACCACCGGGCTAGGGCAATCTCAATGTGAGCTATTCCCTTTCTTTCCTGTCTTTTTGTCTTAATTTGGAGCGTGACCAAATGAATACTAAAAAATAGACAATAATTTCATAGTTTTGTATTTGCGCATGTTCTACACCGAGGAGTTTCTCGGATGGAACTCGGAAGACTGGGTCACATACACGTTTTACTCTTTCCTCACGATACTCGTCGTCTCCACTGGTCTTTTCGGAATCCGACAATGGTCGTCACCAGCTATAAAACAATTACTCCCCAATTACGCGATCTATGTGCTAGCATTTTTCTGCACACCACTCTTAATAGGACTATTCTTCGCCTGCGGCCGTGTATCGATGCTTCCGATACCTTACGGGGTCTCTGAGATGCCCAAATTCGGATGCTGCTCCCAGGGATTCATATTTCCTCAAAATCGAGTACCGGATCTGATACAATGGTACCAGTCAAAGAATGTTGGATACGTCGATATGCTTACCGAAGAATACGCCGATCAGAACAATGAGCTGCGCTGGGCCGTGACACCGAGCCTGTTACAACACGTGGGTAGCAAGAGCTCCAAATCGGATGACTTCGCCTCAAGTCCCAAACATCATCGCAGCGTCGCAGAGCGAATATGGAACTTTGCTTTTGAAATTAATGATCCGACGAAGCTTCATGAGGAGCATTTAGGTCGTCTGAAGTCATATTCAACCTAATTTAGACGTTGTATCATTTAATCAACCCATTCCAATCCTTATGCCTGGAATATATCGCTGGTCTGTTGGCGGTTTGGGATATTTGACGTTGACTTTTCTCGGTTCTGATCAAATGACGCGCAACGGTCTGTGGGCATCCTAGCCACGGAGCCTCAATTTCAATTTGATTCTCGAATACCGTGTCTTATATTCGTTACTTATGGTTACTATGGCCACCAGCCATCCGCTATCGGTGAATTGTATCTAGTTACCCGCTTGCCATACAATGGCGGAGCTCATTCCAGCGACACTATTTCACCTTTTGCAAATGAGCTCTCTGGATTCAAAGAATTATTGATTGTGCCAATGGTAGCTTCAAAAATGTATGATATGGCAATAATCTCCCTGACTGCGGTGTCGAGCTAAGTTTCATCAACGGCTTGCCCCAAAAACGTACCTCATTTTACCAGAAGACCGCAGCGACTTACCAGACTTTTGAACAGGGGTCTTAAGGTCAAACCCTACATCGCGTCGAGCCAAAGAAACAAAATTGGAACACATCGTTACGCCAGAGATGCCATGTAAATAGGAGCAATTTTGTTTAGACGAGATAAAGTTTACAAGCTGAAACGGAAATGGTAATATAAAAAGCTAGGGTCTCTAGTTAGGCATACGTAAAATGTTGACACCTGAAAAAATAATAACAACTTGTATATCGTATAAGCCGAAGCTTTTTAAGTAATTCGTCGAAATGTCTTCATAAAGCCGCGGCTGTGACAATTTCCATAACTGTTCGAATTTCTATAATCTGGAATTCCGTGCCACTGCCGCCACTTTGGATTTGTAATTCTTTACCAACTGTCGAATCGCCAAGTCCATGAGCACATCCTCACTGCCACCGGGAATCTTGGCACCTGGAACTTCTCGGTACAGCTCTATAGAAAAATTAGCTCAAACGATTATTGAAAGCCAAGACCAAGAGAAAGGCGCTCTTACTCTCAATTAATTCGCCATTACCGCTGCGAGTATACGCCTTGCCGCCAAATATCATCACGGCATTGTTCACACAATCTCCCAGCACTTTTCCAGCATGTGCCTTGATCATAGCAGTCACTCCGCCGAGTTCACGATCGGCTTCGTCACCCGCAGGAAGCTTGGCTAATTGGTAGAGTAATTGCTCAATCATTGACCAAAGCGTCTCTAACTGTACTCCAGCGAGGGCAAGCCGTGACCTAACAAGCGCCTGGTCCATGAGTGGCTTGCCAAAAGCCTCACGTTGTAGAGCATATTCAAATGCACTGCTCAAAGCAACCCTTGCCTGACGGACTACGCCTACAGAGATCACCAGACGCTCATGGTTGAAGTTGGTCATCACATATCGAAGTCCATGGCCTTCTACACCAATGAGGTTGTCGACTGGTACGTGGACATTGTCAAGCTCGATGAAGCTTGTTCCAGCGCTGATTTGCCCAGCCACCATGAGGCGTCTCATAGAAACACCTGGGTGGTCACGCAGAGGCACGATGATTAATGATAACCCCACTGGACCCGGGTCACCGGTACGTACCAGCATTGTGGCATAGTCGGACCAGACGCCATTCGTAATCCTATTTACATCAGGTCCTTATACTTCAATGTTGATTTGCCATCACTCCAAGGGATCTGGCAGAGAAGAGCTTTTATTGACTCACCATTTTTTAATCCCGTTAATAATATAGAATTGCTTGTCCGCAGACAGCTCAGCTGTGGTGGCTATGTTTGCCACGTCACTGCCGGCATCCGGCTCTGTAATTGCAATACAAATCCTCTTCTTTCCGGTGAGAAGATCGGGTAGAAAGCGTTCCTGCAAAGCAGACCCACCAAACTTATAGATAGGTGGAATAGCAAAGGCAACGCCTGTTGTGATAGCCGCCGGAGGGCCCATTAGCCCGGATCGCAACATGTTATCTTGATAGATAGCACCATGGAAGGAATCAAATTGATCCACTGTGAGACCTCCTGGTAGCTCATGAATGCCGAGTCTGTGCAGCCATGACACTGGTAATGGCGCCGGAAGAATTGGGATGAGCATATTTGCTCGAGCAAATTGTTGATAAACGTTACTGGGAATGACTTCCGCAGTTTCCCATTCTAAGGCGTGCTTGTTCAAGTGGTCGTCGATGAACTGTCTGCAAATGTTGTTCCACGAATGGTGCGAGGACGAGTAATAAGGAGACGGTGAACCAGTGAGCCATGATGGCTCGGCAAAGGGTATCGTAACTGCTGGTTGCGGTGTGGCCATTGCGCGCGTGTGTTTCAGGGAGTTTGTATTTTGCTGCCAGGAAAGTGAGATTAGTATTCACCCTGGTATATCGATGAGAATTTATGGCTTGGAGGATCGATTTGGGGCCCACCTTCTGCTATTATTTAATGGGACAATTAAGAAGGGTTATTAGGGTTAAAATAATTATTCAAGACTCCCAAACCACTTCTCCTGCACATCGCCGCAAATAAGCAAAAAACTTCGCGCACCTATGAAAACGCACCCCTGCAGGTAAAAAGTACTGCAGGAAGAAATCCATCTTATAAAGGACCTCTCACTGAGCCTGTTTACCAGCTTCAACATCCCTAATCCCCATGATTAAGGCATAGCACCAAAGAAGAGTAAGAAAAGCCTTCTGTAGCCTGAGCCGCAGTACAAAGATAACCCTGATATACGCGCCTACACAGCCGCCCTATTAAGAGATATTGAAGCGCTTAAGAAGCATTAAAAGGAGGTTGATGCGAGCGTCCCTAGGGATCTCTCACTCCAAGTCTTTGGCCTGATGATTAGCTTTACCAGATATATTAAGAAGGCACCTATTAATAAGGTCTTTGTCTAGCACCTCACACATATAGAATTATATATAGAAAAAATATAGAAAAAAATCTTATAAACTTTTAAAAAGATCCTTAACACTAAAAATAATATTAATTAGTTTATAGAAATCTTATACAGCCACTCTACACTATCTAACTCCTGCATTGCAAAGTCTCTGCAGCCTAATAATTATATAATAAATAGTAGTAAATTATACATAAGCGCTTAGGGCTATAATATATCCTTATATCTCTCTACAGTGCTTAGCGCATATATAAGCAGTAGTGAGAGTATGCTGTAGGCACTAATCCTGAGCTAGAAAGATCTAGAGATCTATCTAGAACAAACCAACCCCAAGATCATTAATCCTCTATGCTGATACCTAAATTAGATGGTTCTATAAACTAATACTATCATCCAGTCCCACTAAGATATTATAATTATCTATCAGCAGTTTACTGTTACCTAGGTGCTGCCCAGTAATAATATTACTTTACTAGCAAGCACTATTAACAATATAAATCAGTTAATCTGTAAGCCTAAATAGATTCAGATATTTAATAATAAGACTTATATTTAAAAGCACATCTAAAATATTATTATATAAGATATTAACACCCAAATCAACCTTAAAAAACTTTTATTCACCATAAATCTATATTCTGAGAACACTCCAGTATTCACACACCTCCCAGTATTAATCTATATTATATACACTAGCTAACTAATAAAAAAAAAAAAAATTATAGAACAGGGCCTAGCCAATACCTAATTAATTATTATATTTAACAATAAATAGATAGCTAACTTTATTATCTAATAAGGTCTTATTATCAAGAGCAGATAGCACAAGTGCTCTATTTATAATAAGAGTGTTAACCTCCAACAGTGCTTCTAGTGCTAAATATATAAATATATCACCAGATATTGCTAATGCAAGATCTGCTACGCATACTGCGCAGAGGCTTATAACTTTAAGATATACCCCCATCTCTATAATAAAGAACATGTCTATTATACTAATTATATTACTAAGAACTGGCTTATCAAAAATCCTACACAAAAACTTAATATTAAGCACTATACCTACACACAAGAGTACCTAATCTAGGCTGCATCTCTCGCTTACATCCATTAATACTATACACACAGCCCCTAATTCCACCCTACTATTATACACCAGGAAACCAGTACTCCAGGCTTTACTACTAATCTAATCTCTACAGAAACTGCCAAACACAGTCCTTAAGCTAAAAAAAGATTAGCACCTATACAATATATAGCTATATTATGAAGCAAGAATGTTTCCCAGAAACAAACCACCACATCACCTAACCTAAAATTTATTAATAGTAATAACCAGCCAATAACACAGTTAATTAAGAGAACACAGCTTAACCAGAACACACCAACACTAACCTCAGTCAAGCCTAGTATTATCTATAAAATCTACACACACAACCACCCTACAAAGCCTGCCCAAAAGCAGCCTATACTACAGTCTAATATCATACCTCAGACACTGCTGGAAGCCGCCTCAGTAGGCTTTATCCCTCATATACACTACAAGCAAAGCGCACATCCAGTAATAAACAACAACTCTAAAAATAAGCTCAGCATGAAGACTGGCACCAGCCAGACTACCAAACCCATAGACATTATAATAATCTAACTTTTAAAAAACAATAAATAGATCCCCTCTTTTTAATAAAAAATATCTAATATTTAAAGATTTTACAAACTAATTATTAAAAATCACACAATAAGATCTAACTTCATTTATTTAATAAAAAAAAAATACTAATATATAATATCCTGACTATCCAGAAACCTTATATTAATCTATTAACTAACCCTTTATCAACCTACTCTTAAACACTCCAAAGCCAATTCTATATCTTTCTCTAGCCTACACCACAGATTTTCTATTATTTAGACCATCTCTATACCTATCTATACATAAATAAATTATTTAATTCTGTCTGTTAGTAGATCCAGTATTATAGCTATAATATTAGTATACTAACTCTTTATTTAGCTACAAAGATAGTTCATATCTACAATATCTATAACCCTAGTTTTTAGAGTAGCAATAATTCTGCACTATCTTACCTTCAAAAAGCTCTAGCCAGGCCAGACAGTTATATAATACTAAAAAACTTTAATCTTTACCACTCACTATAAATAGGCCCAGAATACCTTACCATTAATAATAAAACTACTACTCTAATAAACCTTATAGATAAGTATAGTCTCACACAGCTTATACCTCCCAGCACAGTTATATACAAGTCTCAGCATGCTAAAAGCACTATTAATCTAGTATAGATCTTGTACAGCTTGGTAGAACAGCTAATTCACTGTCACACATACTATAAGTAGTAATATAGCACAGACTACATACTAATATATATAGAATTCAGTCTAATTATCTCTAAAGTTTTAAGAATTAGCCACCAGCAGTAGCAGACCATAAACTAAGAATTATTCATAAAACAGCTACAAAAATAAAGCTAGTTTCTATAGTCACTCTCAGATCAAACCACTATCAATATAGTAATAAAATTTTTAATTAGAATAATTCACACAGCTACTACTATAATAATTTTCATTAAATAGATTACTAGCCATTCTCATCTAGACTATACCCCAGAGATAGCAGCATTTAAATATAAAATAAACCAACACCAGAGACATACACACCATATAGACACTAAAAATATATAAAAAACCTATACAGAAACCAAGAAGGAGCTTAAATACCAGATAAATTACTTAATATATAAGCTTCACTATATCTAAATTACTAAAGCTATAGAATTGCTAGAAGGATTCTAGAAGATGGCCTAGTGGATTTATAGCTATAGCAGCCTACAGGCCATCTTCACCCCAACCTTACAGCATAGAGGATATAATTATAAGGTCTTAATTAATAAAACAGCTCTGTTCCAGCAGATCTTGCACCTAGAACCTCTAGAGACAGATTTTTAAGATATTAAGGCTTACTGATACTCTACATCACTAGATATACTACTAATTATGCTACAAGAACTATAGAATATGATTGCCTATATTAATAAAAATAAAGCCTTAGAGCTGGATAGAATATCTATATTAATCTAATATAAGCTATTTCTATTCTTTAAAGACTACCTACTGAATCTATTTAACTAGAACCTAATCTAATTATATTACCCAGCCTATTTCTGGTGTTCTAACATAATAGTTATCTAGAAGCCAGAGAAGCTCAATTATACTAATCCCAAAATCTACTATTTAATAGCACTGCTAAACACACTAGATAAAACTCTAAAGATAATTCTGGCTACTTGGCTGAGCTATCTTATAAAGCAGTATTAACTGCTACCCTGGAACTATATAGATAGCTGTAAGAGCCGCTCCTGCAAGTATATATTATATATATTATTAGAGCAGACTAACGCAGTCTTTCACAATAAGTATTATATAGCTAATAGGCTCGCACTGGATATTTCTAGAGCCTTTAATAATATTAATTATATTTAATTATTATATAATTTATACAAATAGAAGGTCCTAGAACAGTTAATAAGATGGATTAGGAGCTTTTTTATTGAATGCTGCATATTAATAATACTGCTTGAGAGTAATATAGGGGAGTTCCTAATAGATATAGAGATTCCCTAGAGCTTACTGCTATCCCCAACCTTATTCCTATTCTTCAATACAGACCTTATTAACAAGATCCAAGACAAGTGTCTGGAGGTGCTTATAATCAGCTATATTAATGATATCTTTATAATAGCCTACAAAGCCTTAGCCACAGCCAATTACTACACACTCACCCACGCGTACCAGATAGCAGAGCACTAAAAATAAATACATATCTCCTAATTTATACCAGCCAAATATCAGCTAACTTATTTCTGATAGAAATATCTGAGTATATCTAAGCTATAAAAACAGCTAGATAAGTCACTAATAATTTAAAGCATTAAGATTAAGCCCACAGTCAGCATCAAATATCTAGGCATCTAACTTAATATCAATCTTATAGATATAATCTAGATACACAGCATATAAAAGTCCACAGCTAGATTAATTATAAGATTAACCTTAATCACAGACTCCACATAGAGAATATCTCTAATCTATCTACAGCAGATATATACAGCAGTCTTACTTCTAAAAATCATCTATACATGCTCAGTATAGTACATCCAGGACAGCCACAGCTTCAAGGATACCCAGCACACCACAGAGATCACAATCCACTCCATCCAGTACCAAGCCTTACAACATATTACCAGCATGTTCTGACGCACCGCGCAACAAACCCTGGAGGTATGCCTACATATACTATCTCTGAAGCTGACACTCACGCGGTTTACAGAGAAATCATGTCTCTAAATTATAATCTTACCACTAAGACACACACTATATCAGTTACACAGCAATAATATTTACCAAAACAATCCCTACACATCTCTATTACAGAGACTAAAAGTCATAGTAAAATCTATACTTAACATAAACACTTATAAGCATCTAGAAATCATCCTACTCTTTATAGTACCACCATAGTGAAAGCTATCAGAAACACAGATTCCCAGCAATCAGAAAGCCACCATAATAACTCACAACTAGGGTGGGCACTGAAACGGGAACTGGGATGGGACTTTTTCCCTTTTACTCATATGGGATGGGAAAAGTAACCTTCCTTTAATATTAGTGGGAATTCCCAATTCCCATTTCCTAAGATAGAAATCCCTCTTTCCCAATTAAGAAATCCCAACTATCATATGGGAATTTATATTCCTATATAGGAATTCTCATATAATAATTAGGAAAATCCCGTTTCAATATGAGAATTCCCATATAGGAATTTCACATTTATCTTTCCTATGTGGGAAGTTTTAATTGTATGTAGGATTTTCTATATTGAAATAAGAAAATCTTATTTCATATATAGGAAATCCTATATAGGAATGTGAATTCTTATATTTATATATAGTTTAAAATTATAATAATAATGATGTATGTTACTAATAACTATTACTAGTATCATATTTTAAACTAATAATCTATATAATGAGTGTATTTTAGAGAACATAAATTAATTTTAATTTTTGAAGTATCATAAAAAACTACACTAAACTAATTCTATCTTTAAACTCCCCCAATCAAGTCTTTTAATCTATTCTATCTATAGTCTTTCTAAAATAAAAGTATTATTATTTTGAAAATTCTTTATTAATTTAAGCTCTTTTTGCTAAAATTTTTCTTTTTAAACTAATTATTTAATGATAATATTTTTTTATAATATTTTAAAATGTTAAATAAGATTTAAGAGCTGCTACTGTTAGATGATATATAAGATATAAGCTTATATTTTTTATTTTTAAATTGGTATTTTTTTTTGCCATGATCTGATTATAGCTTTTGTGGTATAATATATTTAGGACCTATATTATGAAGCTTCTTGCCAATTTCTAGGAGTTCTTTGACAAAATATATATCTTTTAACTGGATTATGACTTGGCTATAATGTATAATAATAAGATTTATAGCTATATTATAAATTAATAAACTTTATTAATAAATATTATTAAAAAATGTTATTTTTAAAATATATTATAATAATATGCTTGGATATGTTTTGCAGAGCGTTTAATACAGATATCTGAATTTAATAATTATTATATCTAAGTTCTAAAAAGATGTATTGAATCTGTTTAGTGAAAGTTAATTTAGAAATGATAAAACTGAGTTGAGACTGATAGTACTGAATTTTATAAAATGGTGCTATAAAATGTTACTTAATTTTATTATTATTAAAAGAACTATAGAAATTTATTTATTTATTGGTTATATTTTATTAATTATTTTATTATAGGTTTTGTTTTGATATCTTTATAATTATATTAAATATAATTATATTCTTATAGAGCTTATTCCTGTGTTTTAACTTTCCATTTGATGAGAGTTTTTTTATATTTTTATTGATAGTCTGATATATAAACTATAATTTAAGTATTAGAATATTATTTAATAATGTTATTAAAGAATTGTATAGAAAATTTACTTAGTATATGATTTTTATAGATCTCTGTATATTTTTTGGTCTGGTTGGATTGTTCTTTTCTTTTTAGTGCCATGTTGTAGTGGATGAAGAATATGCTTATTATTATATTAGTAATACTATAATGTTATTAATAAATGTTACTAGGGAATAATATATTTTTAATTTTAGTGAAGAAAGATTTATAATATGGGAACTGTCTTTAAAAGAATAGTAAATAAAAAGATTTTTGAAATAAAGTTAATAAATGTATCTAGAGATTCTAATTTGATAATTTAAA
This sequence comes from Eurotiales sp. R13A2, assembly GCA_023625935.1. Lineage (NCBI taxonomy): Eukaryota > Fungi > Ascomycota > Eurotiomycetes > Eurotiales > Eurotiales sp. R13A2. The sequence continues at coordinate 312,638 of JAMAFV010000020.1, forward strand.
AATTTTCTGAATTAGGAAAGTGGTATTAACAAAGAAAAGAATTATAAAAAAAACTAAAAAAGTTTTATTTTCTTTGTTGTTTAATAATTAATGATATTTTTAAAATTCTATTTTTTTAGTTATTTTTTAATATTTTTGTTTCTTATTTTTAAATCTATTTTACAGTATAATAACAAAAATATAAAAAATATGCATTTTTGTTATTATAAAGTGTTATTATTATAGTTATAATCAAAATGTCTTTAAAAATACTATTAAATAATTTAAATGTTTAATATGTTATAGCTAAATGATAGTAGCTAACCAATGATGATTTGATATACTAAAGAAAAGATAATGCTAATTAAAAAGTAATACATATTAAAAGAAAGAAAATCCAAGGCACTTTTAAATAATAATGTTTTTAGATAATATACTTAAGAAGATTTATTGATTTTAGATTAGATAAACTGCAGATGAAGTGATCTATTAAGTTTTTAAGGAACAGGTTATAGAATATTTTATAGAAAAATACTTTTAAGAGGATAAGTTGTATAAGCATTAAAACAAATAGAAAGCTATAAAAAATGTTAAAAAAATTATTTATAATCTTTAAGCTTAGAAACTTCTGTTAGAAATGCAGCTTAAAATCAGTAATAGTAAAATAATAATAAATAATAATATTAAATATTTTTTAACTAATATATATATATAAGATTATAAATTATTTACTGTATAGAATATATTTAAATATTAATTATATTGTTTAATTATTAGAATAGAGGAACAAGCTTTATTAATTATAAATAAAAATCTTTAGATATTAAACTGTTCTACTGAAGATATTTAAACTAAGATTAAATTCTTTATTTAATAGTATTAGAAGATTGAATCTTTATTTTATGATGAAGATATAGTAATATATTTTAGTAATATTATTATTTTTAAAGTATATTTTATTGATTAAATTAAATAGAAAATAATAAAGAATACTTGCTCTTTAATGAATTAATATTAGTTAATAATAATAAAAATAATAAAAGTGATAAAGATAATAAAAATAAGGATAAAGAAAATGATGATGATTCTGATGAAAGTGAAGATTTTATAGTTGAAGATGATGAGCAGAAGGATAGTAAGAATATGAATACTGATGATAAGAAGATTAATACTAATAATAAAAATATTGAAAAGGAAATAAATATTGATGAAGAGAATTAAAAAAAATAAGAGGTAGGGAGGGCTAAGAGGTTAGGTGTTAGTCTGATAGATAAAACAGAAAATAAGAATTTAGAATTAGATTGTTACCTGAAATGATTATTTAATAGTTCTACTAAATAATATTAATATTAAATTAATAAATAAATAGATTTTTAATTTTATACTTGTATAATATTATAAATAGTTTAGTTTAATAAAATCTGTAATAATATTTTTTAAGTTAGTGTTAATATTAAAATCTAAATAAATATAGATAATATAATGAATATAGATAATATATTAGATTATTTGAATATTATAAGATGCTATTTTAAATGATAGAAAGGATATAAAGTTATAGATTATTTATTTATACTAAAAAGTTTATTGTCTTAATTTGATATAACTTCTATAAGTATTATTATGGTTCAGATTATATTAAAGTATTGTAGATTCTTAATAACAATCAGTCTATGAATGTAGATATATATATATCTCTGCGTGGATTCTGATATCGAGTAAATATTATGTGGTTAATATTGTTTATATAGTAAATAGACTAAATATTTATATAAATTAAATTATAAGATATAAATATATCTCTGAGTCCTATTATTGTTATTAAATAATATTATTTAATATTTTTTATATTTTTACATATTTATAGGGCATAAATATAGAAAGAATATCTGAATAGCTTCAAGTTCTATAAATATATAACTATTAATCCTGTTTAACAGATACTGTCTAAATTAGTAGTTTAATATATTATAATAAAATTTAGGATTCAGTTTAAACCTTTTTTTATATAGTATTAATTATATTTAGATTTATCTAGTCCTAAAAAATATAAATAGTTTAAACTATAAATTCTGTGATTTTATTTAGAATTCTAGATTAATAATTATAGCTTTATTTGGTATATTAGTCTAAATTAATTTGTAATATTTATAGGTAATACTTCTATATATATTAAAAATTTAAAATTAATAATTAAAAAAAAGTCCTAGTTATTAGTCTATTAAGCTGGCCTGATTAATATGTCAATAAATACTTGTAAGGCTATAAATATTACTGGTATATTATGACCAGTAATAGAATTGAACTATTATTAATTACTAACTGGACTATATAAGATTGTTTAAAATCTATATAGAATTATATTTATATATCTTTGATTTTTTAGAGTACAAATTATAGTATGGCTATGTAATTGATATATTGTAGTCCCACTTAATATACTAGTTTAAATTAGTTTATAACATTTATAGATAATACTTCTATATATATTAAAATTAAATGAAAAGATAAGTATTATTTTATAATAAAAGTTTAAATATATAAGGGATTTTCTGAAATTTATAGTTAAAATATTAATTATTATAATAATATTAAATAAATATTTATTATTAATTATATTAAAGTTTTTTCTATAAAAAGACAGTAATATATTTTTAAGATTTATCTAGTGTAGGTTAAAGAATTCTCAGAATAAAAAATCTAGATAGTATTCTAGATTTCTAGTTTTTATACTTTATATTTAAGTAGAAATTATAAATTTATTATAGTTTTACTGAATAGGTATTTAAGAATATTATTAAGAAAGAAAAGGACTTAAGTAATATTTATAAGTAATATTTCTATATAATTAAGTAGTATATAGATGTATTTACTCTTATAAAATCTATATCTTGATTCTTCAGTAAAATCAGAAAATCAATTTAGTGGTTATAGTTTTGAAAGTAAGAATAATAAAAATAATATTAGTATAGTATATTTCTATAGTATAAAAGATTAGAGATTTTATGCTATATTATTAGAATATATGAAGAGTTTTAGTGGTGTAAAAATAAGTTTTTCTGTATTTATAAGAAAGATGGCTTGCTGTTGATATATAGTGAATACTATAAGTTATTATTCTTATAATTATATAATAATAATATTAAGTAAGTTTAATAGTATAGAAAATTACTATATAGTTAACTTTTTAAGAATAAAACTATCTTAATTTTATTATCTTATAGTAATCTACTAATCTTAGCTAGGAGTTTTATACTATACTATCTCTCAGACTTAGTATCTTAATCTTATTCTAATATAATAATATTATTATTTTAGTGAATTCTTCTATTAATATTATAATCTATTATTACTTATATCTTATATACAATTATCTATTAATCATAGATTCTGAATCTTAAAATCTTATTATTTTAAATATGAATATTAATTTATTTTATCTATTCTTAGATATTAGAGATAATCTTTTTATTGAACTAGTTTCTTTATTGTCTCTATTATTAAATTTATTTATAAATAGACTATTATTATTATTTAATTCTTTATTTAAAAACTTATTTATTCATTTAATTTATAGCAATCAATATATAGAATATAAGGATGAATATAAAAATAATTTCTTTAAATAGTAGAATTAAATAACTACTGATTAAAAAATTAAGGATTAATACTACTCAAATTATTAATATCTGCAATGAGCAAACAAAAAATGAGCTGAGATATGGAATAATTATAGACAGATTGTTGCTTTTGTAATTAGTTTACCTCTTATACAGTATCTTTATAATTACACACTTTTAAAATATCTAATATATTATAAATATGGTCTTAGTAGTATAACAAAGTATTTATAATCTTTTAAATATAAAAGACCTTGATTAGATTTAATGATTGATAGTTAGTCTGATTCAGATATCTCTTATATAAGTAAATATATATATTATTAATCAATGTAAAATAATAATTTCTAATAATATTATTTATTTTAGATAATAAAGAAAAGCTGTTAAAACTTATTATATATTATTATTAGTTCCTGCTGAATAGTTTTATTAAATTCTACTAAAAACTTTCTTTATTAGTTTATAAAAATAATTATCTTGTTGAATTTTTTTTTCTGTGTTATTAAAAATACTAAATTTTAAATCTTATTAAATATATTGAATCTTTTAATTTAAATATTTTATTAGAAAAAAATATAGGAGTTAGTTTAATAATACTTTTATAATATTGAAAGAAAATTATTTAAAGATCTTGGATCTTTAATAAAAGTCTTACTAGTACTTAATATATAAATAAATCTTAATAATCTTTTATTTCTTAGAATTATTAAGTCCTATATTAATGAAATATAGGAATATTATGAAATATTATTTAGATTTAAGTATATTCTTTATTCTTATATTAGTAAGTTTATAGTTTTATTTGTTTATAATATTTTAAAAAAATTTAAAATATATAATTAATTATTTGTTTTAACTGTTAATAATATAAGTAATAATAGATAATAATTAACTAATATATTAAAGAATTATTTAAAAGAAAATAGTGTTAATTAGAATGTAGAATAAAATTGATTATTATATTTTATATATGTTATTTAATTGATTATAATTGATATTATTTAGTAATTGAAACTGGATAGTATATATAAGAAGGATAATGAGAATAAAAATAATGAAATAATATCTTCTGCTGATTTAATTAAATATAGTGTGGTATTTGTAAAGATATAAGAAAGTAATATTATTAGGTAATATAATGCTGATTATTTTTATGTTTTAGATTTGATGATTTAGTAAAAAGATCTGGGGCAGTTCTGTATATGAGAACTGATTTAAAGAATTATAATATGATTGTATAATCCTATTGAAGATAATATTTGATATGATAATTTGTTAGAATTTAATATTTTTAATAATATTTTAAATAAGATTTTTATGATCAGAATTAATTTTATGATGTAATAATAATAACTTTAAATAATATTTATTAATTAATGATAAATGATTATAGATTAAATATTTTATTATTATTTTTTTTTTATTTTATAAAGTGATTTAATCATTATTAGTATTAAAATTGGTAATAATTTATTTTGTTTGGTAGGTTTATAATTCTTTTTTTACTTATCTGGAAGAATATATTTTTAATATATAGAATAATGCTGAAAAATTTTTATTTAATATATTTAGTATAGGGAAAGAAAAACTTTTAAAATATTATTTATAAATATATAATGAGAAAGAATTGATATATATAACTACTGCTATTTTGAATCCTGCATTATGTTTTTAGGCTTATTTATCTGATTATTAGTCTATATTAGAAAAGAAAGAGTATAAAAATAATATTATTGATTTTTATAATGTTTATTATTCTTTTATAGAAAATGAATGTTTAATATCTAATAATTAAGATAATTTAATTATTAAGATATATTGTTTGATGGTAATATTTTATAGTAATATTCTATATCTATATAACTAATTTAATATCTTTTTTAGGATTTATTATTGATGTTTATAATACTGGTAATATCATAACAAATAAATTAGCAAAAAACTATCTTAGAATATGAATATTTTATCTATAATCTAAACTTAAATGTTTTAAATAATCTGAGAAAAGACTTACTAGTATAATAAAAATAGATTAAAAAAATATATTTAATAGTAATCTAAATAGTTAAAGATTTTTTGGGTGCAGAATTAATCAGTATAAGTGTTGAGCAAGCTTTTAGTATTATATGTGGTATTTATTATTATTCTTGAAGTTATTTAGCTGTAGAAATAATCTTATAGATAATGTTATTTAAATATATAAAAAAAGAATTTCATAATATAGCTTTTTTTAATATTAATAATTTAGATATTTATAAGGATTATTATTTAATATAAGAGATACAAGAGAAAAGAATATAAGATTAATTAATCTTATTAGAAAAATTAAGATTGGTAATGGAATTTATAGTGATATTTAGAGATTATTTTATTGATAAAGAAATAGTTTTATTAAATTTAAAAAAGTATGGGAAATGATCTTTTTAAGAATAATATTATTATGTATTTTTATATATCTAAAATATATTTAAAAAATATATAATATTTTAAAGTTTTGTGTATTTTATGTTATTATATAATATTACTACTATAGGAATATTTATTCCTATATGAGATTTCTTATATGGGATATGGGACTTTTAATAATCCTATGTAGGATTATTATTCCTAGGTGGGATTTCTTATATAGGATATAGGACTTTTAATAAATCCTATGTAGAATAAAAAATCCTATATGGGATTTCTTATATAGGATATAGGACTTTGTTATATCTATAAAATCCCAGTGGGGCTCCCAATTCCCATGTGGGATTCCCAGTGTGACAAGTCTAAGCTCACTAAAATCCCTGTGGGGCTCCCACTTCCCATATAGGAATCCCACTGTGACCAGCCAAAACCCACTGAAATCCCAAAAAAAATCCCAATGCCCACCCTACTCACAACACTAAAACAGTCTAATTTTATACTAACAGCAGCAACTATAACAATAAAATTGAGACTACTACATACTCACCCACACTAAAATTCCAATAAAAGTCTATAAGTTTAACAATAATATATATAGTTTATACAGCTAAGCTAAAAAATATTAATAAAACATTAATCATTCTAAACAAGCAGTATATATACACTGACCTTTATAAAGCCACTATCTACACTGATAATTAAACTATTATCTTAGCTCTAAATAAGCCAAGATACTCCTTAGGCCAGTATACTCTCTACTGGATTATCAGCCAGATCAACTGCCTCTATAAGACTGGCTGGCAGCTCTGAATCTAGTGGGTTCTTAGCCACAAGAATATGCTTAACAATAAGAAAGCAGATTAATTAACTAAGATAACTACTATCAATACTGCGCACCACACTACCAAACTGAAGGCACAGAGTGCTCAGATTAATATATCTAGCCAGACAACTCCACAAACCACACAGATAATATATAACCTTTTATTCTTTAACCAGGATATTATTTTTTACACAGTATACTAGCAGCAGCTCTAGATAATTTATAATAATTAATAGAAAGAAGACTAGATATATACAGAGTATAGTTTGTATATATAAAAGATTCTCAATATTTTAAACAAAATTACTTTTAGCCTGTACCAGGGCCTAATCCAGACTTAGAACTTAATATTAATATAGCTTTAAATAAATAAATTAACTTTATACAGCTTCCTAACAGACATCAATATGATAGATTGTATCCAATACCTCTGCAGCCTCAGCCACCAGAACACTAGGCACATACTCACTCAATACCCTCTCCACACGCAGCTGCGCACAAACACCCTCTAAAAAAAAGCCTGAGAAACAAACCTATAGAAACTCCTTAACAAGCCTTCCTAGATACAAAAAAACATAAGATTTATACTCTAAACAAGACTACTAACACAGTTCCTCAGAGTATTAACCCCCCCAGATCAGCACTTACAATAAGTACAAACATTCCTCATATTATCAACCCATATAAGCCTGCCCTTAGACACACCTGCTTCCAAATTACCAGCTAAATTAAATCCTAAACCACTTTATTCTATACCCTCTTTTTTCTTCCTCCCCAGCACACACATTCATTATATTTATTCTTTATTATTAATATATATATAATTAGTTAATCTGCTTTTTCAATATTCCATTCTCTCTCCCTTTTATAATTTAGATATATATGCATGTTTCTTTTATTAACATTAAACATTCTATTTATTTATTCTTATTATTTTAGTGTATATACTGGGTGCCGTGCAGGGTCTTCGCGTCAGAAACCACCACCAAGGCCAGACACATAACAGACCTAACTGTCTCCATGCAGCCCGAGGCGGCTCCCGCCGGCTACCCGCGCACGTTCAATTCTTCCCTATTGGCAGGGGGCCTGCTGCCCAATTAGATAGCTCCACCGGCCACCCCAGGCTTAGACGCGCGTATGAATACTACTACTACTACTACTACTACTACTACATCGCCGCAAATAAGCGGCAGAGCAAAATCCTAAAACATAATTTATCCTGGCCACAGAATTATGCTGACCAGTAATAGAATTAGACGGCCCTTGCCACGCATCAGAGGCGTACCGATTTTGGAAGCGAAGATTATTGCTCCGGCCTCCGAACTACAACGGTTTAGCGTACAAGCAATGTTGAGACGGCCAACAGCGAGTACTAGAGGAGTTCAACATGATACTTGACGATGCTAATAAAGAGAAAAAAAGAAAAATATTAAAAAAAAGAAAAAAAAAAAAAAGTCGCTTGATGGAATGAAAAACACAAAATGTCGCTACAAAATCCCATTTGGACACCATTGCCAGGTTCTGGTAGGAACCTAAGGCGGTTCATGCAGCTCGTTAACCGTGAACACGGCCTCGACTTTCATGACTATCATAGTCTCTGGAAATGGTCTACGGATCCCAAAACAGCCCAATTATTTTGGCTATCTCTTTACAAATACTTGGAAATCAAAGGGGATGGAGTGCCGACTCGGACATTACTGCAGCTGCAGGTGCGTCTCATAACCTTGGGCTACTTTTTAGGTCTATGCAGGATTAACGGCTATTGCAGGAAGTCGAACAGCCGCAGTTATATCCACCGCCGGAATTCTTTCCAGGAGTACGATTAAACTTCGCAGAGAACATGTTCACTCATTACAACCCCAATGAAGTCATCTTGCACACCGTAGAAGAAGGTGGGCACTGGGTGCAGGACATAAAATGGCTTGAACTACGGAGACAAATTGAGCGGGTAGCCGATGCGATGAACAGTGCCGGTGTTCGCGTCGGTGATCGGGTGGCAGCTGTGATATCGAATCGGTTGGAAACGATTGTATGCTGTCTGGCTGCGCTGTCTTTGGGTGCTTTGTGGTCCAGCTCGTCGCCGGATATGGGTGTCGATGCCATCCTCAGTCGTCTATTGCAAATCCGTCCCAAACTAGTTTTCTGCGAGAGCCAGGTGCGATATAACAACAAGATTAGACCTCTTCTGTCTAAACATCACGAATGGGAAGCCGTACTGCGAGAGAAAAATCCAGAACTTCGACAAGTGGTGCTACTATCGGAACACAAGACAGACGCAATGGATTTTGCTGACTCTCGACACAAATTTATTTCATGGTCGGCGTTCCTCCGTCTTGGCGTTGGCCGAAAATTAACTTTCAAGCGTCTTCCATTTAACCATCCTGCTTTCATTGTGTACTCGTCGGGTACAAGTGGAGCACCAAAATGTATTGTTCATTCAGCAGGTGGTCTTCTGATGCAGGTTCGCAAAGACGCGTTGCTGAGCTTTGATATTCGTCCCCGAGACATTGTGCTACAGTATACGACTACTGCATGGATTATGTGGTTAATGGTATTAGTCTCGCTCTCTTACGGCTCAAAAGTGGTGGTCTACAATGGATCGCCAATGGTGCCGGATGACTTGGTGCTCTTGCGACTGGTTCAACAATTGAAAGTCACTCTGTTGGGCACATCGGCAAAGTTCCTCAGTCTGCTGAAGAGCAAACAGATCCGAGCCCGAGATTTGGTCGATCTATCAAGTCTAAGAACAGTCACTTCCACTGGAAGTACACTAACCGCTGACGTTGCTGAGTGGTTCTATAAAGACGGATTCCCGTCTCATGTTCATCGTCTGTCGACATGTGGAGGTACCGATATGGCGTGCTCTCTGCTTACCGGATATGCCACACTACCCCTTTACGCTGGGGAGATACAAGCCTCATCACTGGGTATGGCAGTAGATATCCTGGATATGGATTCAGCAGAAGGCAGTCCGCCCAAATCAATCAAGAGCTCGGGCGTTGCAGGAGAATTGGTCGCTACGGAACCATTTCCCAGTCAACCAGTGTTTTTCTGGAACGACCAAGCAGGTAAACAATACAAAAGTTCTTACTTTGAGCGATACGGGAACAAGATCTGGAGTCAGGGAGATTTCGTTTCCATGAACCCTGTGACGGGCGGTTTCCTAACCCATGGCCGGTCCGACGGCGTTCTCAACCCAGCAGGGGTTCGTTTTGGCTCGGCAGAAATCTACAATGTGATTGAAAAAGACAAAGAAATCGCAGACAGTCTATGTATAGGGCAACGCCGACCTCAAGATCCGGATGAAGTGGTTTTGCTCTTCCTTGTCATGAAGCCGGGTCACTCGTTCTCTGCCAAAGTAATAAACCGCCTTCGCTTCGAGATTTCACGACGGCTGAGTCCACGCCATGTGCCTAAATATATCTTTGAGATCGAGGATATCCCGTATACGGTGAATGGGAAAAAGGTAGAAATTGTAGTAAAACGCATTGTCAGTGGAGTCAAGGGCATCGTGGTGAGCCCGACGATAGCTAATCCTGAATGTCTCGAACTGTTCAAGCGGTTCGAGAAGGTAGAAGAAGCAGATGCAGCACAACGGAAAAAGTTAAGAGTAGCAGCTTTGTAACTAGTGGTTAAATCTTGAATTATATCTGCCTTGCAAAAAACATCAATGATTTTCCAAAAGAATTATGCCGACGTCCACACACAGCACTAAGTTGTCCACTTTCCGGTACTCCCTACATCCTTATGCAAAGGAAGAAAGAAGGAAACGGTCGGAGCTCGGAGGAAGATGCTCCGCATGCAATGTACGTCATTTAAAGTCACATCCGGCATTTATGAAGCGTAAATACCCCTGGATGAAGATACCTTCGCCCGACAATCCATCGACCAGTACAGTCACCGCAACTCTACCTTCACTTCAAGTTTTGTTTCCATAGTCACCATGGTTGTTGACTTCGATAGCAAGTCCCCATCAGTTACCCCTCCAGTAAAGCTGGCTCACGTGGTCTTGCGTACGCGAGCCGATAACTTTCCGCGCATGGTTTCCTTCTACAAAGCATTCCTCGGTGGTCATGCATCCCATGAAACTGATTCACTATCTTTTATAACGTATGACGAAGAACATCACCGTATTGCGATTGCAGCGCTTCCGGATATTAGAAACCGTGATCCGAAAACCTGTGGCCTCGAGGTAAGTCCCGGAGCTGGGTTTTACCAAAATAAATCTTCAGATATTAAAAACGAGACACAATTGCTTACTGATAGTTTTCTCCCGGATCACAGCATATGGCGTTCACTTTTCCAAGCTTGGGTCATTTGCTTCTGGCCTACCGTCAGCGCAAGGAACACAACATCGAGCCCATCTGGGCTGTTAATCACGGAGTCACTATGAGCATCTACTACCGCGACCCCGATGGAAATCAGATCGAAACGCAAGTCGACTGCTTCGATACTACAGAGGCAGCGAATTCCTACATGAGATCTGTGCACTATAGCGAAAATCCCATCGGCGTTGACTTTGATCCAGAAAACTTGATCGAAAAGTTAAAGAACGGGGTTCCCGAAAAGGAATTACTACAGAGGCCCAATATTGGACCCCGGGGTTTTGACACGGTCCCTCTGATAGAGCCGTCGTAGTGATTCCTTGATATATAGCGATTGAGCTGTCTTACGGTTAGGCTGAGAAGGCATTGAGTTGAAATGATGGAGTTTCCATGTCTGTCGAAACAAAGACCTTACGTAAATTATAGCTTCGCTTTATCTGGTAGCAGCAGAATTCCGACATAATAAGTCGTTGGCGTCTCCTACGAATATTGCTAAATATGAAACTTTTGTACGCCATCGTGAATTAGATACATTGAAAGGGTTAGGTTGGCTAACAAAGCAGCAAGTGTGTACCTAATCTAAGCTTGAATTAATCTTTCATTGAACGAAGCTCAGTTGGACGATGTACTGTTACTCTAAAGGGCAACCACGACGGGTAGACATCTGCCTCGCGACCAAATTTCAGCTTTATCGCAATGAACATTGAAACTTAGATACATGCATCGTTAAACTGAGGTTATTGGGAAACCCTACTCCTGCATCTGTCCTTTCCCTTCAAACTGAAACTCTGTCGTTTGAACATTCATTTCTGAGACAGAGGTGAAGTTCATCGGCACATATTTTCCTTGTAGTCTTGTTGAGTGTTTCAAATTCTGCCATCCGGAGACCACACGAGCAATCACATCTGCTTCGCTGACGGTTGATATCGAATTTCCCCGCCAGGCTACATGGAAGTCCGGACGAACAAGAATCAAAGACACGTTTCCCCATACAGATTCGGCGTGCTGTTCGTCTTTCAATAGAACGTGCTTCAAGGGAATGGATATTGTCCCGAAACTTTGTATCAAATATTGCGCAGACTGAGACTCCGGTTCTTTCTGAAACTCAACGAGAGAATACCACGGACCCAATTCCTCAAAAATGGAACATCCGGTCCTTTTCAGAATTACGCTTGGCGCACGTAACCCAGGAAAAGTACTTGGAATGTACTCTCTGATAGCGGGGGTTGGAGGAGACTCGGTTTCATCTTGTGATAGTACAATATCGGATTGATAACGTTGTCCCATTTCAATTCCCACTTCTTTATTTTCTCCGTCGTTCTGCTTGTAATATGCGTCAAACTCTTGTCGCAGCTGTTCCCCCTCAGTGCTATCTGAATCTATAAGGTCAAATTTCCCAGCCAATATTTCGGCCGCCTTTGTATGGACAGCCAAATGGTGGCCGGACCGTTCCACGCAAGTCAATGCAATAGGTCGCCTTTCCTGTTCATATGAGCGAAGAAGACCGGGTCCGCCAAAACCCTGCATCACAGCAGCCATTTTCCATCCCAGATCAAACGCGTCTCCAATACCCATATTCATCCCGTATCCACCAGTGGGGACATTTTGGTGGGCAGCATCACCTGCCAGGTAGATTCGAGCACTTGGAGAAGTATATTCCCGAGAGATAGCGATATGGGGTCGGTATGTCGATCGTACTAAAACCTCATCGATGGCAATAGGAAACTTTCCGTGCTTACCGCCGAGAACAGTGGCAACAGCGTCTTCCGATGAAATCTGTGATGTATCTGCACCAGGGGATAGGAACATGTGGCAAGTAAATATGTCATCTTCGTTCTGGGAAATGCAAGCTCCTCCTATCCCGGCAGTTTCCGACATAACAAAGAGATGCCAGAACCGTCCATGCTTATGAAGTTTTTGGAGGTCGCGCGATCGGAAATGTACCAGCAACACCGACGCTGCCCTAATCCAGAATGATTAGCTTTTTTTAACACGGCTATTAGTGAGGGCTAGAGCTCTTACACGGGTCCTCCATCAAGAGCAATCCCAAGCCCTCGCCGAACTATGCTTGAGGCACCATCGCACCCAGCGACATAACGAGACTTGTAAATGAACGTTTTATTCGTCGCTTGATTGATAACCGTGGCATCACACCCTTCGCCGCTTTCAACAACCGACATGACTTTCCACCCAAACCTTAGATCAATCAAAGGATGGCCGTCGCAGTAGGATTTAGCTGCAGCTTCAAAGACGGACTGTGATATTCTCTGGTATGGCTCTTGGGGTTGGCTTCCATCGTTGGACTCTGCGATTGCAGCGTGGTACTCATCAACACTCGGCAGCACCCATTTGGCTAGGGGCTGTGGTGCCCCAAGTCCTGTAGCAAACAAAACGACGTATGGAAAGTGAGATGGGACACCTTGAAAAGGATAGAGAAGAGAAATCAGCACAGGCAAACAATAGGCGGGCTTTAATCTACCTTTTTCTCGCAGCATTTCGGCTAGCCCTAACTTGCGCAATAGCTCCATGGAGTTGACATTGGTCAGATCCATCTTTGGCCATCTTTAACACAACATTAATCATACGACAAATCTCAATCTCAGACTTCGTTTCAATACCTTGTTGTTGTTTCATTCCGCTCCAATACTACTGATTTGATTCCAAAGTACGCCAGTGTGATGGCAAGTACCATTCCCACAGGTCCCCCTCCAGCAATCAATACTGTATCATCCGGCAGGGTCTGCCGTTCCCCGATGGTAGCCATGGTTTCGCAGCGCTCTCTATCAAGATCTAAATCAAGGCTGGTTGCAGAGGAAGTAATTCAACCGCATAGGAAATACTCATTTTCTTAGCCATGCTCGTGGCATTCCAAAGTTTCAACCAACCCGCGGAGGCACAACGCCTTCCGGTCGCCGAACTAATTGGGTATGTATTCGGCCGGGCACGTGAATTTCGTCCAAGACATCAGAGTCCATGCATTCTTGTAATCATTGAAAACTAGAAAAGGTTGAAACCCGGAAAAGCCATCTTCAACCCGTGGATATATTTTGTTGCGGTGGACATCCCTCTCAACCCATTAAAGACTCAGACAAGTGCAACTCCGCAACTCCCTTCCGCAATAATGGCTTCGCAGACGCATTTTGATATCATTATCGTCGGTGCAGGCTTTGCAGGTCTTTCTGCAGCTATTGAATTGAAAAAGAGAGGCCACAATGTACATGTATATGAACTCGCCAAAGACCTCACCCGCCAGGGGGATGTTATTATGATGGGATCCAATGCTACGCGTATTCTTCAGCGATGGGGAATTGTCCTAGAGCGTCAGTTGGACATTGCGTCGCAGCCCGACTTTCTTAAAATACAAGATGAGGCAGGCAAGGAGCTTCTCCTGCAGCCGATTCCAAAAGAATTTGATGGCTTCCCGAATCTATACACAAGCCGCACGATGCTTCAGAACATAATATATAATCATGCAAAGGAGATTGGTGTTGAGTTTACCTTCAATGCACGTATCAATGAGTACTTTGAAGATGAGGAAACACAGAAAGCGGGCATTATCTACAATGGCGACAGAGTGACGGCTGATGTTGTGTTGGGTGCCGACAGCGTTCACAGTAAAGCCCGGGCATATGTTTTGGGTAAACAGCAACCTGCCCAAAAAAGTGGTTTTGCAACCTATAGATCATGGTTTTCACTCAACCATCTCAAAAATGACCCTCTCACCAGCCCAATCGCAGATTCTCAGATTGACCTTTTCCAGATCTGGATTGCTGAGGATATTCACGCCATTCTGACCACCAACGTTAAAATGAAAACTTGTACGTGTTTTGTTACACACAAGGACCATTCGGACATTGAGGAATCCTGGCATCTTCCCGGCAGGGTCGATGATATGCTCGCCATCGTTGACGATAGCTGGGACCCTGTGATCCGCCAGATCATTCGCTCCATCCCTCCAGAGACATTGATCGATCATAAGCTATTGTGGCGTGATCCCGTACTACATTGGGTGTCAACTGGTGGTCGAATTGCCTTATTAGGTGACGCAGCTCATCCACATTTGCCTACAGCTGGAACTGGGGGTGCCCAGGCGATTGAGGACGGTGCCACGATCGGGGTCCTTTTGAGTAAAGTAAAGAGAGAAGATATATCTGTCGCACTTCGCGCATACCAGAGATTGCGGTAAGCCATTTATTCCTATTATCGTATTAGTATTTGCTTATTGGTTACAGGTTTGAACGGACGGCCCTCACGCAGCGCATGGGTTGGGAAACACGTCATCGCTGGCACCAGACCGATTGGGAAGCGGTTGCAAAGAACAAGGATCTTTTGAAATTGCCCCAGCCAGTCTGGCTGAATGGACATGACGCGGAAGATTATGCAGCAAAAAACGCCGATGCCGTATTTTCGCACATCAGAAACGGCTCGCCCTTTGAATCAACCAATCTTCCGGAGGGATATAAACACGAGGATTGGACAATTGAAACAATGTTGTCCAAGGAGGGGTCCAAGGTTGATGGTGATTTTTACAAGGTTAGAGACCATTGAATGTCTTATCATCAGCACAAAATCTTCCTAGCATCATGTGCTTTTACTTGCTCAGATTGAGAATATAGGCGGGATGAAATATGTCCCAATTTGAGTATTATAACTATAATTATCCTCATTGAAGTCCTTCTTTATATTTATGGAAGACTGTAAGCTCAACTGTCACAGCTCTTTGTTGCAATCTTGTGTCTCGTAGGTCTTCCACCGACTTGTAGACAGATGCGACAATTATAGAACTCGAGGGCTACCGCTTTTCCAAATTATCACGTTTTTATTTATACCATAATGGTACCTGAGCAATAATGCCTGAGCAATAATGCTTACAATAAACGAAGAATAAAATCGGGCGTACATCACGTCAGTCATTGGATGGGAATATCTGTAAAAGGTATTGTATGAACATATATGAGAGAAAATATAAACTCCATGTATTCATTAGTATGTATAAAATTACTTCAGTAGATAATCAGCCGGAAGCGGTGTGTGGACTTTCCTGATAGTTTATAAGTCGAGACAAATTTCGTTATTTTGAAGGCTATCATGATGGAATCCCAGTTGAACCTAGCAAGTCCAAATACATGTCATCTGAGGACTGAAGCGCATCCAAGCGTCCATCGAGGCCATAGCTGATTCTGCCGTTGAAAGCTAGAAATGATTCTAAATATGAGCACGTCTTTTCGATTGAACGATTGGCTTTTTTCGGATGTGAACGAGTGGGTTGTTTCCCTGGCCTCATAGCATGCAGTGTCTTATATTTGTCCTCTGTTTGTTGCAATACCTTTGTTAGGAATGAAAGATCGTCACTATTGTGAAATAGCTCCTCCGATTCGGTGTGAAGTACTTCTATTGCTTCGTTTAGATGCTGGAGGTCCATGATCGTAACCTGCCATTTTAGATCAAATCGATTCTGCCGTGCCTTGAATATTGCTGCCATGTTATGAGAATTCCTCAATCGAAAATGCTGTAGAGTTTCGCATTGCTGTAGTGTTGACTGTGCCAACCCGCTGGAGCCATGACGGCTACCTCCAGTTCCGTGCATTCTTATTAATAGATAATAATATTGTTGACTATTTATCATTAATTAGCTGCCGTAATAAACAAGGCTTTGTTTCTCTGCGAAGTGGGCTGGTATGAATTCTTACTGCAAAAGAAAGAACTCCAAGCGACCCTCTTCAATAACCTTTGGAATCCATTTGAGGCACAATGGAAGATTGTTATACCAACTGTTCATTTTTTTATCCAACTCGTAGGTTTTCAAAAGCATGTTACTGGATTCGGTTTCCGATCGCGCAAGATCCAGGTCATTTGCAATATCTATAAGCTGCAACCAGGACTCGCAAATTTGAATCTGGCGAAGTATTTCGGAATCTTCGAAGGACAATGTAGATGTCATCAGCGATTTTAGTCCCGAATGTACATCCGTAGAGCATCGTCGATAAATAAGTTCTCGGACAGAAAAGCTGCATGCACTGTTCCTGGTAAGCAGTCTATTTCTACGGCTCTAGAGTTGTTCAGCGAGACAGACCTCATGTAAATTAAGGATGTAAGAATCAGTCCAACAATAAATTCCATACTTTCTTTGCCGGTCTTGTTTTCAACTGTCGAATTGAACGAGGAAAGCAACTTCAACGAGAGCTGGCAGGCCCGATCTACTCACCTTTTAGAATAAGTCATGAACGAAACTTTAATAGCGTACAGGGTTTTCGAAAATTACCTAACAAGTTCATCGATGACTGAATGTAACCCAGTCCAAATTCCATGTTTCCAAGTACATACAGCACTTGAACGCCAAGGATAGTATTTGGCACGCATGAGGTTTTGGGCACCAGTTGATTTGTGGTTGGATCCAGGTTTGACATATAGGTTGGTGTTGTAGAGTCAAGGCTCTCAGCGCAAATCAAATTTACCAAGGCTTCAACACCGAGAAGAGAGTGACTAGGACTTAAGTATATGCAGTCGCGGAAGAGGTCGAGGGTGAACGGCGGAATCGCGTGGATCTGGCATTCACAGAGGAGGTCCAGTGGGATTTCACAATTTTCTAGAGGAAATGGTAGCGGCGTGTTGTTGTCAGATCCATTAATTTGAGGTCCCTTTGTCCAAGGTGGACATGCCTTTTGCCACATGTCGAGTAGTTCCTTTAAAGGGCCAAGTCGCGTCGTTATGGCTTCACCTGTGAGAACGTTTGTAATCTACAGTCATCAGCCAAATGTATATTGGTGAATCTTGATTTGAAACAGACCTTGGGATCCGGGAGCTTCTGTCCCATGACGCATTTGACACCCAACCCTTTACAGGGACGGCACCCCTCCCGTATGTCATACTGTACGCACTGCATAACTGCTTAGCTGATGCTGGTGTAATGATGAGGGGTATTTGACTTGCCCTGACTTTCCGCGCGCGACACGCCTGACAAGCAATCAAAGCTCTGGTAGCGTGCCTAAGCCTCTGTCGAGGCCTCTCTTCGGTTGCCATCACGGAACATACATGGACTGTGAACTACCCCACCCTAGAAGCAAACGATACACAGCCCTGCACCTCTATGAAGGGTCTTTGCACATGAAAATTAAAATCTATTTTCTCGAGCTTAGCGATATATTGGTCTTGCTGATAACAGAAACAGCTTCTACCGACGGACCCTGCAAGAAGATCCGCTATCAATCCACCCCTGTTCCCGCTTAAGCCGGCAGCTCTAGCGCCGGAAGCAATGAGCTCCGGCATCACGATTATGTACTAGTCGCTACGAATAACTTAGTTGATGTTGACGCGGTGTATGCCTTATCTCTATCCACACTGTTCATTTGAGCAAGGCCATGTTCTCTAGTTTCATGCTGGATATAGCTTTGTCCCAACAGTCGAGGTGAGATATTTATTAACCTACAGTAATAAAATTGGCAGGCCCCCACTTTTCACTAAATGATGCCCTTTTGTACTTGTTTCCATACTTACTGGTGTAGGGAACATGTAAAATGTCATCTTGTGAGAATAACATTTTAGCACAGCATGAGAATAGAATTCCGGCGCAAATCGATTCTTCCGGTCAGCTAAGTGTGGACAATTTTGCCTTTGCGGCACCAGGTACGTGCTAGAATATTCCTTTTGTCCATGTGCGGAATTTGCTGAATAGGCGTACAGCATTGGACATGTCATCCGCCCTGCTATTACAGGGCACCTCATCGCGTTTGTTGCCGTTTATTTTTTGAACCTACTTGAAATTTAATGGACTGACCTTTTATTAGTCGCTGATGAGCTCCATGAGGATAGGGGTAAATCGGCTCCTGACAGCGGGAATCCGCAATTGTCCAGCCAACTAGTAAATAAACTAGTAGAGCTATATTTTTGTCACGTTCATCCACTCTGCCCCGCAGTCGATGAGTATGACTTTTGTCATGTGTTCTATTCCTCATCTCGCCACGATGGACTGCCGGCAGGTATTGCTCCTGTCCTATTTTATGCCATATTGTTTATCGCATTCGGGGTTAGTTGCATCGCTACAACGAGGATCCACTGGTACGATACAGCTGATCATTTTTGATAGCATATAGACACAGCTGGGCTGCAGCAGAGCCCTTACAAGACCTTGGATGATGCCCAGACATCACTCGTCTCTCAGGCACAGGTGATTGAGTCGGCTGCCCGACGTATATTTCCTCGAACTGACCAGCCACAGGCCCTGTACGAACTTCATCCGCGAGACGATCACATAACATTAACTCAGGCAGCGCTTCTCTTGAGCTACTGGAGCCCATACAACCGGGACGATCATGTGAACAGCTTCTGGATTGAGCGAGCATTTCAACACGCCAATGCAGCTCGCCTGTGGGATCCACATTGCGATAGCGGAGCGCTCAATAGTCGACGACACTTGATTTGGTGGTGCTGTCTCACCAGAGACCGTCTCACTACATGTGGCCTTCGACGCCCAAATCAATTGCAAGATAAAAGGTCTAGCTGCCAAAAAATTAACATAGGCGACTTTGGGCTAGAGGCAATTTTCCCCAAGTTCGTCGACGTGGAGACGAAAAGGGGGATGGTCAGTCTTTTTATTTGCTTTTGTGAATTAACAAATATCATGCATTCCATGGTTCTTCTTTGGAACAGTGCGTCGACATTGTCCGGAAGTCCCGAGTATCATAGCTCCAGTTCTCGAGATGTCTCTAGGATTATCCAAGTTGTTCAAACACTTGAATGCCAACTAGATGGGTGGAACAAAGCATACCGAGCGGAGCTGGCGAAAGGCATAAAATGCACGAATTCGGCCGTCAACAGAATGACGATACACATTCTGAATATCGTGTCTCAGTTAGTGTTGTCGATTGCAGAATACAACAAAGGAGATACGCTAATCTTTACTTGTAGCTCCTTGATCGTCTCCCTCTACAGTATCATTCTTCGCCTGCCGGTCAGCATGGTCGCTTCAAAAGGTGTTCCGAGATTGACCGCTCTAAGAAAAATTGATGAGGCATCTGCTCGTGTATCTAAGCATGTAAATGCCTTGTTCGGATCAGTAAAGGTGGAGGACTTTCCACAGTGGCTGTGAGATCCCTTCTCGTTCTTGTGTTTAAGTAAAATCTCACTGAACTCACACTATATCGTCAGAATGGCTTGGATAATTCTTCCTCTTACTGTCTTTTCGGTAAAGAGTCGTGTTTGTAACATGGCCGCTAAGCAAAGAAGTCAATTGGAAACTCTACGCACCTTACTACTAATACTGAACTCCCGATTTTCAGGGATCCAGTATGTGCACAACATGATCCGTCAGGTTGACAGCATGGTATCTGAGAGACTGTGGATCAAAACTGTCACGACTGATTCCTTTTCACATTTACAGTCTTATTCGAAGAAAAACAACAAAGACGAGGAATTGCAATCGGAAATACTAGATTATGCAATTTGTCTCGTAGATCTGAATCTTGCTTCAAAACCATGTCTATGAGCTGAGCTGCTGTCTTGCGCTCTAATTGCAATGAAGCTTCTGCAGGATGTTCGATGGAGCCTTAAAAAATTTTACAAAGTATTACAAATTCCAATTTACGTAACTAAGCCAAAGTTCGGCAGGATGAACGCTTTTAGAAAAAGGTTGTGTCATACTAAGCGATCTGGTCCGTTCAGTCCTGTCAATCTCCCGTGAAATCCAAATCAGCACTTATAATAACACATGTGGAGCTACACCTCTACTCGAAGTACCTCTAGATTCGGACCGAAGTTTTGTTACGTATAATATGACCACTCGGTGCTATATTGTTTGTGGCAGTGGTAACGAAGCCGGCGAAGAAGCTGTCCTTGTGCGGTGTTATCATGTGCTTGTGAAATTCCTAAAGGCCGGGGTCAGAAGACAACATCGGCCGGTTTCGGCAAACAAACAGTTATCCTTTTAGTCGGCACGGACTGTTGAAGCTCCGGGGCATATTTTAAGAGTTTTTCAAAGTTTCATTTAAAAACAGACATCATCTGCAGGCACAGACTCACTCGATTTGAGAAGCGCGTGTAAAGAAGTAGTAAATTTGACACTGTCTTTGAAATACAACACTGTCTCAGTCATATTATTTTGATCTTTGTTTCCTCAACGGGCAATATTTGCATCTTCGTACCTCGAGCAGAATGCCGTATTACGACGACGAAGGACAAGATCAGGACACTGAGCAAACCCCACTGATTCCCTCTGCCAGCCACGCACCGGTCGGCCTAGATCCCAAAACAAGCTACGTATCTGCCTGGGCTGCATGCGGCCTAGCATGGACATTGTTAGGTATTCAGGCATTTGTTCGCTGGTTTGCATCAGATGATTTCCGACCGGCTCCCAGCATTGATGACGAGGACAAAATGGCGACATGGCGGTTGCTGATGCTACGGATTATTGAAGCTAGTAGCCTGACTGTGCTGCTAGGCTTCGTCTGGTTCTGTGTCATTGTTCCCCTACGACCCCAACGGGCTGGGCCCGATGGAATCTCAAGACGACGAGAGTTGAGTCTCGACGGCAAATTCGTGCTCGGTGGGCTTGTCGCATGGGTATCTGATGCGTTCCTTAACTGCCAACAATATATTTTTGCCTGGAACGTCCATAACGTCAATATGGGTGTGTGGACACGTTTTATGCCCTTCCATCGTGCAGATGGGCCCCACCAATACGCGGAGAGCCTACTTTGGGGGCCTCCAATGTATGTTTACTTTTGCGCTGGCGTGGCTATCGTATCCTGCAAGGCTCTCAAGCCACTACGGCGGCGGTGGCCTAAGATTTCCAACGTTAACCTTCTCATCATTACATGGATTGGTGAATTTGTATTTGACTTTATTGTTGAGAACGCAATCATCCGTCTCTCCCATGCATACTCATTCCCGAAAACATATGCTCCCCTGACGCTGTGGGCCGGTCAAGTTGAGCAGTTCCCCATTTATGAATCGGTTTGTGTTGCAACTTTGGGGTCATTCTTCACTCAAATGCGCCTTCTGGCCTTGGATGATCCACAGGGTCTCTCCCTGGTCGAACACGGATTCGATGGATGGCCACGCGCACTTCAATCCCCTGTGCGTGCGTTTGCCGTGATCGGATTTTGTGCCCTGTCTACTATCTGTGTATATCATCTACCGATCAATTGGTTGGGAGTTATTGGAACTTCGAGAGCGTCGCTTCCTATCTATCTGCTGCCGGGCAGTGGTGTCGAATCTATGTATCCTTGCTAAAAGTCACGTTATTTGGATATGACAGCTTAACGACTAAGCCGTCACAAAGCAACTCTTCAATTACATATATTACGATCAAAAGTTGTTACTTGAGGCCATGTTAAATGGTTCTCTACGTTCGTTTTGTCTTTTAGCAGAAATATTTCCCGAACGCATATCAGCGTCTCCCATCTCAATCCCCTCACAGCACCCAATTCTTAAATCGTACCCTTTTTTTTCCGCCATTGAGAATCATATTAAATTGTTCCTATACTTAGTATCTCCACCGTAGGTGTCACGGTGAAATTATCCTCGGTGCTCGGGAAGCTCGGGAATTTCCTAAACGGGCCGGACCGACTAGAAACAGTTAGACACGTTTAAGCGTCATTGCATACCTGGGTCCAACCTAGACTGAGAAATGACAAACTGGGATACCATCTTGTATGCCGTCCTGTTGGACACCTTATCCACAATTCGGCCATTCATGAAGATCGCCTGGCTCGCGATATGTGTTAGCGAAAGCATGTGGGATTCTACGTTTTGCTCTTAAGGTGATGCTATACAACTTTTGGCAGCCGCGCACAATATTAAAATTTCGCGTTATAGCAGAATTTAAGAGGAGGCAAGAAAGAAGTCGTCTCTTCAAAGAGTAACCCATCAATGGGAAATCATAAATCTTTGCTACATTAATAGACATAGAGCCGCCCTACTTAGACCTGCCGCAACTAGCCGAAGGTTGAATATATAGGAAGATGAGACGCACTAAGCTATTGAAGTATTATTTTCTGTAGTGGATGTCAAATGCATAATAGAATTGTTGTCTTATCTTCTGAGCTTCAACTTTGACTCTGAATTTTTTAAAAATAAACCATGTTTCCTTGTCAAAAATACTTTACTCCATTCCTCAAACACCAAACCCGATTGTACTCATCTGCGAAGCCACGACGGCTTAACGTACCCATTGACTTCAAAAGCACGTCGTTATTACATCAATGTTCGGATACGTTCAAAAATACCACTGGAATTCCCCATGATTCTCCCTCTAAGAGATTGAACCTCTTCCAGGCAGTGAACGAGGCATTGGCCGCTGCACTCCGTTCGTCAAATAGAGTGCTTTGTTTTGGTGAGGATGTAGCTTTTGGGGGAGTTTTCCGTTGCACGACAGGCCTACAATCTGAATTTGGGTCTCATCGCGTGTTCAATACGCCTCTCACGGAGCAGGGGATCGTTGGAACCGCTATTGGAGCAGCTGCTGAGGGCATGAAACCAGTTGTTGAAATTCAGTTCGCGGACTACGTGTTCCCAGCATTCGACCAAATTGTCAATGAGGCTTGCAAGTTTCGCTACCGCGAGGGACAGACTAAAGCCAACGTGGGTGGAATGGTTATTCGGATGCCCTGCGGTGGTGTAGGCCATGGCGCACTGTATTTACTACTTTATCTATCCTCATGCGGTTTTAATTGCATGCTAATCCTGTTCATTTCGACTAGGTATCACAGCCAATCCCCCGAGAGTCTTTTTTGCCATGTGCCGGGGGTTCGAGTTGTAGTGCCACGGTCACCGTCTCAAGCTAAGGGCCTTCTGCTGTCCGCGATTCTACAATCTCAAGATCCTGTAATTTTTATGGAGCCCAAAATACTCTACCGTGCAGCAGTCGAAGAGGTCCCACAAGAGGATTATTATCTCCCATTGAGCAAAGCTGAAGTTGTTGAAGAAGGCACAGATCTCACCATCATTTCCTACGGCAGACCTCTCTACAACTGCGAGGCCGCTATAAATGCAGTGGAGAAAGAAAATGGTCTAAGTGTTGAACTGATTGATTTACGAACAATATATCCCTGGGACCACAAGTGTGTCATGGAAAGTGTCAAGAAGACAGGAAGGGCAATGGTCGTCCACGAGAGCATGGTTAACTTTGGCGTTGGAGCTGAAGTTTCAGCCAAGATCCAAGAAAAAGCCTTCTATCATTTGAAGGCCCCTGTTAGGCGGGTCGCTGGATGGACAACCCATACCGGATTAGCATGGGAAAAATACATCCTGCCAGATGTTACAAGTATGTCGACCCACAGGTCCACTGCCTAGGTAGTGATGCAATGATTGACTGTGGACTTCTAGGAATTTATGATGCAATATATGAAATCATGGAGGATTAGACGCAAATGCAAATGTTGAGACGGACTTTTAAGATTTTTCTTGTCGAGCTACTTGCCAGTACAATTACTTCGCAAAGTGGATTGCCATACTTGAATTACATGACACAACAAGACGCAAAAACCTGTATCAATCCTACTTCTACCAAAATATATTAATCCCGTCTCACATGAAGAACAGATTTATAAGCCTTCAATACCCCCTTTGTGTTGATCGGCATCATATTCCTCGGGATATTTCTCCATGACTCTTTTCAACTCTCGTCGCTGCTCCTCTGCCTCTTCAGTAAGCTCGGCATAAACATCATCGAAGATTCCTCGAAGAGCAGGCTTCTTTTCTTTTTCAGCAGCTACAAATTCTTTCAGAATATTTTGCCGAATGATATTCCTGTGATCGACATCCATTTTTTCGTCCCACAAATTTTGCTTCTCCAGCCATTTTCGCAATCTTGTAATTGGGCTATGCCGTGTTTTCCAGCTCTCAACATCTCTACGATCTCGATAAGCATAGCTATCATCACTCGTACTATGGTGCGAGACTCGGTAGCTCATAAATTCGAGAAGAATTGGTCGACCACCATCTTCCAGTGCTTTCGTCCGAGCAATTTTTGTAGCTTCGTACACGGCAAAAACATCAGTGCCGTCAACCCTGATGGATTCAATACCGTATCCAATGCCGCGGGCGGCAATTCCATCACCAATATATTGCTCAGTGGTTGGAGTGGAAATCGCAAAACCATTATTCCTACAGATGAAAATAACAGGGCATCTTCTAACGGCAGCTAAATTGAGAGCTGCATGGAAATCACCTTCACTAGCTGCACCATCGCCGAAATAGCAGGCAGCCACACGTGGAGCACTTGAAGGGTCCTCTCTAGCTAGCATTTTGAGAGCGTAGCCAGCACCAGTAGCATGGGGTATTTGTGTGCCCAGTGTTGAAGCGACAGCATGCTATTAAGAGTTAATAGTAGTGGTCAGTTTACAACAAGCCTTCAGGTTTTCCAGATATTATGTATCCACCTACAATACCGGTTTTCAACCTGCCACTGTAGTGAACGGGCATGTTCCGTCCTTTCCCAGGATCGTTGTGATTAGCTGTCAATTGACTCATAAAATCTTTCAACTCAAAGCCTCGTTGCAGGAAAACGCCTGTTTCTCGATATTGACAGGTGATTCTATCATCAGCTTCCAAGGCTGCTGCTGATCCTACCATGATACCTTCTTCGCCTGCGGAGACCTAATACGTTATGAACAAGATGATTAATTCATTCTGCTTCAAGATAATCTTCGTACCATGTAAAAACTTAAACGGCCATGTCTTTGAGCTTCAAACATGATCATATCCATAATGTTAACTAAGTGAATGATTGTATAAGCGTATGTTTTCGTGATTTGAATTACTAATCATGCATATGAAGAATACCTGTAAGCATGTTTTTATACCACGTTAACACTTGCTCGTTGGAGACCTCTGGAGGCTTCTGAGTTGGGTCTGCGATTTCACCGTCCCAATTTAGGATGTGGAATGTCGGTATACATGGAATGATAGATGGTCGGATAAAATTCAATTTTGTTGTCAGGGGACTTTGGGTTGCCCCTGGGAATTTCCTTTTGTATCAATGTCAAGAGAAACCTCCCAGGAAAAAGTCAATGGCGATTTGGAATCAACCTACGGTAGATCTTCTGCAAATAGTGGTCCAATGTGATTCAGGCGGGCCCCTTTCTTGCTGTAAGATATCCGTGCTGCCCCCAGGCTTTGCCGTAGAATGATTCTTGACGACATTTCACACAATCAAGCTTTCTGACATATTGTGTTAAGACAAGAGCAGATGATCTAATCAAAAGAGATGGGGATTTTATTTGGACGAAGTTAGCAATCAGTCACTAAAGCGGTTACCGTCGGGCTATTTACGCATACACAAATTTGATCGGACCGCCGGAAAGATGTATAATCGGGCGTTCCTGTTTAGCGAACTATACCTGTTAACATCGGCGACAGTACCTCGGTAACCAGTCATGTAGACTTATTTGGCTATTCATAACCGTGATAAAAGCCTTAGTAAGCTCTTTAGTAGATTGGGATTCATTTCAGAAGCTTCAACGATAATGTTTTCCACTCATTGATCAAACAATGGTATCACTGATTCGAAGAGTCCTTCCACATGGAAGACCTTCAGAGTACATTTCCAAAAAGCTACCGAGTGTAAACCTCAGGTATACAAGTTTCGTTGTCTCCCGGTCTTTCCACTCGAGTACTTCCAAGCTCGCGATTAGGCCATATCTTCTAGCAGATATTGGAGAAGGTATCCACAATAGTTCCTCGGACAATCTACTAGGCTAAGATTTCCACGGGTATAGGTATCACAGAATGTCGCGTAATTCAATGGTTTGTCAAGCCCGGAGACAAGGTAAACCAATTCGATGCAATCTGTGAGGTTGAATCAGACAAAGCTTCCGTTGAGGTATTTGATACAAACCTATCTTTCATCGATAACAGGTCTTAATTAGTTATTAGATTACATCACGATATGATGGGACTATTACAGCTCTACATCATCAGGTGGATGAGATGGCAATAGTTGGAAAGGTAGAAGATCCATACGCAGAGAACTTGTTATTGTGAACATGTATTGACGATGCATAAGCCATTGTTAGATATTGACGTGAATGAAGAAATCCCTCAACCAATTGAGCCGACCTCTAGCCACGATGAGGAGGCATTGGAAGGACTCAATAATGCCGATTCACACGTGACAACTCGAAAGACAGATAACCAGAAGTTCCAAGAAGAACGGCCCGTCGGGAGAAACTCAGGTCATATTGTACCAGCTGCCCGCCTCATGCTTAAAGAACATGCAATCAATTTCAATGATGTCATGGGGACGGGAAAGGGTGGCCGGGTGACCAAGGAGGATGTCCAGCGCTACCTTCAGGAGAGACACCTCCATCCTAGAGATGAAGAGTCCTCCATACTTGCGTTGGACGATGTGGTTCCTCTCACACACATCGAGAGTCAAATGATGAAGACCATGACGAACGCTCTCAGCATCCCACACTTTGGATTTACCAGCTCTGTTGATGTAACATCTCTCAACAAAATTCGGGAAAAGTTCAACGGATCCGATGCGATAGCAAAGATAGTTCGCGGCGAAAGTGTACCAAAGATTACTCTGCTGTCTACATTGCTGAAAGTGTTCTCGATAGCTTTGCAGCAACATCCGAAGATAAACGCTCATTTGGACTTGCATAGTGACTTGAAGAAACCAAGCCTTGTAATGAAGAGCTCTCACAACTTCGGTATTGCAGTTGACACGCCGAGTGGGCTTTTGGTTCCGGTTGTAAGAGATGTTCAAATTCGATCGATCGTCTCAATTGCGGAAGAAATCAAACGTTTAAGCAATCTGGCCAAAGAGGGATGCCTGAAGAGCTCAGATCTACAAGATGCTACTTTTATCGTGAGTAACATCGGTAGTATCGGTGGAAATGTTGTCAGTCCAATTATTGTTCCTCCTATGGTTGCAATTGTTGCCATAGGCAAGATCGAAGATGTTCCAAAACTTATCAAAGGGCCAAATGGATTGGAGATTCAGGACAGGCAGAAAACTGTTCTTAGTTGGAGCGCCGACCACCGCATTTTGGACGGAGCCTCTGTTGCGAAATGTGCACAATCAGTCTCCACAATCATCGAAAATTTTGATGCATTTGGACTTGGCCTCAAGTAATGAATATCTAGTCATTAGCAAATAATTGAATCATGTATAGGTGGGACATACCACTGACGCATAACAAGCAGAATATGAACTTCGGACACTCACATTATATGTGACATTGACGATGTAAAACTCCGTCATTGTATCTATATCCATAAATATATTAAATGTAAACTATATTTTGGAAGGAAATAAACCAAAATAGAATTTAAATCTGCTTTGATAATACACATCATTCTTAAAAGAGAAAGAGCAAATAAAATATTAAAGAGCCAGTTAATTTCTCTACATGAGTAGCTGGTAATAGCCATAACTAGTGCACAGTCGTCTTCTTCCGCGACCACGTCAGTCCCTCTTCTTGTGCCTGCTTCCAAGATTTCTCCACGATTTCTGCATGTTTTGGACTCCGTGGCGTTAAATGGCAGGGAAACCGGCGAGGCACAGCTAGGAAGCCGTCCTCAGTACGAGTTTCAGGTTCTAAGATATTTCCAGTAGCATCTCGACTTTTGGTCACATTGAAAGCCCACATAGTCCGTGCCAAATTTATGAAGAGTGAGTTTTGTGCGACATGCACGCCTGAGCACGAGCGTCGTCCTGCACCGTATGTAAAGTGGTCCCTTGCGTCTGGGATTGCCGTATTCATGGCCTCGCCTGTCGACATGGATTTGAATGGTTCTTTCATATATCGCATTGGTTCGAAATTTTCCGGTGCATCCCAGCGCGAAGGATCGAAATGAATAGCCCTGGTCGACAAGTAATCAGTTTTACAGATACCTTGCATTCACCGGGCAGTTTTTATTTGAAAGGCTCAATGACTTACCACCAGCTTAGAATGACCATGGAACCTTTCGGAATGAAGTACCCATTGTACCAATCGTCCTGTGTTGTCGCATGGGGCGCTCCAATTTTGGTAATTGGTCTCCATCGAAGAGTCTCTTTAGCCATAGCTTCAATGTATGGAAGGTCTGGCGCATCTTCAAATGTTGGTAAGCGATCGCTTCCTACTACACGATCGACTTCTTCTTGTGCGGCCTTGACTACGTGAGGAAACAGCAGACACGCGAGCAACCATGAGTTTATGGCGGTGCTTGTCGATTCACTTCCGGCCTCGACCATAGTGCCAGCTGTATAAGCAGCGGTCTCATCGTCGATGCCGTTCTTTTCAGCGTTATTCAGGTAAAAATCACGGACAAAGCAGTCTGGTGCCGTTCCATCTTTGATACGCGTAACCAGTCCCTGATAAAGCTGCAAATACAGTCGGGAGTCATAAGCATGCCATTCACGCCCAATCTTCCACCAGTTCTGTACCATCCAGGACGGTAGTTTGGTGAGACTTGGAAAGGTGTCTACTAGCCACCTTCCCGGCTCGGCCATGGCGGTAAAATGTTCTAGAAGGGTGAATATCTGCTTGTATAAAGGATCATGCCAGTCGGCAATACGGTGCCCATATGTGATCGTCATGATAACACTCGCCGAATAACGACGGTTGATATCGTAAAACTCAAAATCATCTTTGGCCTGAAGAAATTCGTATAGAACTTGCTTGGATTCGAAGTCTTGCACAGGGATGTACGAGTTGGCGGTACTGAGATTCAGCGCAGCGTGGCTCACTTTTCTCACCGATCGCCACAGGTCCCCATATGGCATGAAAAACTGGCGGCGGCCATTCGAGACAGCTTCGAATGCCATTGGCATATGCGGTCGATCTGAATAGATTGAACCACGTTTGTCCATTAGTTCTCTCACCGCAGATGGCGAGTTAAGCCAGATATAATGGCTCGGTCCAATTTTAGTGTGCACGATCTCTCCAAATTGCTCTGCCCATTGTCGGGCCTTTTTGGGAATGTTGTCAGCATTAGCCAAATCCAGCATATTCCCCAGTACGGGCCATCCTCGAGGTCCAGGAGGTAAATTGGCTAGGCGTTTGTCGCGGGTTATGTAGACATAGGCTATATACAATATCTTTATGCGGCCCAGATAAGCAATCAGTATCATGCCGAATTGAAAGCAGTGACACAGTGACTTACCACAACGGATCCGAGCAGGAACGGATATCTGCTAAGCGGAACATGCTCTATCAAATGCAGAACTTCAGAGGTCTTTTCAGCGATTGTGTAAATTAAAGAAGGCATTTTCAAAACGTATACAATTCCAGGAGTGGTTTCTAAGAGGCTCGAAAAGCCAAAGCATGTGCTTATCTGTCTGGTAACTTACATTTACTTCATTATGGCCTTACAGAATGGTTTTATTGCTTGGCAATGCAAACAAATGACTTGTTCAGCCGGAGGGGCGAGCGTGACCGACCAAATGGGGAAAGCACCTGGATTTGTCCCGGTCCCCCGTTCATGGGTGGCAGACGGCGGCAAGTGTGATTGAACAACCATCTCGTAGGTTTTTGATGGTGAGATGGGTTATAAAAATCCATCAAGTTAAACTGTTCCGCACATAGTGGGAGAACGTACGTGTCACTTACGCTGTCTCGTTATCTTGATATTTCAGAATTAAAGATCAAATTATCTTCAAAGATGGCCGAATGGAGAGACGAGGTATACCTTTTCAACCAGAAAAATATTTTTACAAACCGAATGGACATAGTATTGACCATGGTCGTCCTTTTAGAAAACACTTACATCCGTTGACGATGTTCACGCAGGCGTTCCCGGAGGACCGAGCAAGGTGATTTCAGATTATTTTTTTTTTTTATTTTTTTTTAATATTTTTCCATTTTTGAAGGAATATAGTAACGCGAAAAAAAAAAAAAAATTTCCGTCATATATGCCAGAAACTGACAGGCAATATATGCAGTACCACGATCCGAAATTGAAACATGTTGAAGAGGAAATTCTCGAGCACTTCAAGGAATTTGCCTATTTCTGCAACTTTGAATGCAAAGACCACCCAGACAATGGGAAAAAGTTCTACGACCTTGACGACGCATCATATTTCGATTTGATGGGCCAAATAGCTCGGCCAGGATTTCGAAAGCATTATGACCAAATTACTCCATATCTGGCTGATGCCCAGATCTCATTTAAGGACTTGGAGATTGTCGCCATTTCGCCAGTATTCGGTTATGCAACCGCCATCCAGAGATACTGGGGTACTGCAACTGATGGGAAGGGGTTTGATTTCCAATTTCGAACAACTAGTTTACTTCGGAAGAGCGCTGAGGATTCAAAGTGGAGATATATACACGAGCACTTCAGTTTTCCAGTAAATTTGGCGACCCAGACTGCAGATTTGACAAGTGGACTATCTGCTGCGGACAACATCTCCCTAGGTGGACATTAGTTTAATACCAGTAAGTGGTAAATTTCGCAGATAGCTATAATGTAACTACTCTAAAAATGCTCTTCCCCACT
Source organism: Eurotiales sp. R13A2 (assembly GCA_023625935.1). Classification (NCBI taxonomy): domain Eukaryota; kingdom Fungi; phylum Ascomycota; class Eurotiomycetes; order Eurotiales; species Eurotiales sp. R13A2. The sequence goes on from JAMAFV010000020.1 coordinate 344,221, forward strand.
GAGACAGAAGGCTCGGAAGCAGTCCTTCCGGAAGAGCCCCGGAGACATTATTTGCTTCCGAAGGCAATGTCAAGACAATCGCTTAAATAGGCCGTTGTCGCAGAAAAAAAAATAGTTGCAGATAACCATAGCCTGGATACCATTGATGACACTTGTTTTGTCGAAGTAGCTGCATTATTACATCATGTCTGGTTTTCCCTCCCTCAAGCCTGCGTTCACAGTCCGCCTCAACCCTGATCAAGGCTTCCAAATTGGTACTCACATACCGTCATTCAGCACTTAAAGACAGTCTGACACTTTCATTTAGGTTCTGTATCTGGCGGTGAGGAGTTGACTATTGTGGTATGCCTGTCGCCTTCCCTAGTGTTTGTGTAATCAATACCCTAAATCTTGAAAACCGCCAAAAAAGCCTATCAAATCTGGCTCAGTTACCAGCGAAGCCGATTTTTCAGTTAAACTCGATGCTGAAGTCGTCTACGGTTCTGACTATGTGACTGTTGAATCTTCAAAGACACATGTGCGAATAAATGTCAATTCTGTACTCAAAAACAAACCCAGTGGAGCGGTCAGTATTTACACTATATAATATGAGACGTCGCTTTCTAATCAGTGTACCATGTCCAGCTTATTTCGTACTCCTATAAAGGAGTGATTGAGGTTGATCCATCATTCATGGCAATATTTTTACAGTCACCCGATGCGCAAACAACAGAATTTGGGAAGAGTTTTACTCATATCTCGGTTCAGACGGGCAGTGAGGAATTGAAACCGCTAGAATATGCCACGTTAGTGGGAAGCGCAAGATTCGTTGTTGTCGAAGGGGCCTATTACATTGAGACGAAGGTTAGCCAAGTCGTTGGCTGAAGGTACAGGGTTTCTCTGGTCGCTTGTTCTTTAGGAGCGAAAATGGTTGAACACCCCATGCTATGTATATATGGAGACAGACGCAAGCTAGCAGCTTATAATTCAACTATATGTCATACACCGATTTCGAGGAATCTATCAATATGTTTTTGTCATATATATCTAACTCAATAACTTCGACTAGACTAGCTGTCCAATTATTGCGTCATGCTTAGCCGAATAAGGCGAAGGTTCTGTGTGAATACAGGAAGGACGAACTTGATAGTTCAGTTATGAAATAATTCATTGCTCGCAGCCATGGATAGCTTGTTTCACTCAATGTTTTGGTGTCCCCTTTCCTGGGCCAACAGCGACCAGATAGGCTGATATGCCCGTCACATCCAGCCCCGAGTGTGGTACATTTTTCTCAGCCTCCTCCATACTTCATCGTGACTGTCAAGTAGTGTTACTTTATACAGCACATATAACCGTATATATAGGCCCCTGGGAGGGGTGGTTTACTCTCGGAAAGGCAATATTGAGATTGCCATTGAAATTACGAACAAACCAATTCGGGCGAGCACCGTATAGAGCTCCTCTTCAGTCGATTAGGTCTTTGAAAACATGTGGCTGATTTATCAGATTCTGAGTTCCTGTTCTGAAGCAGACTAGTGGGCCGTCTACGCAGCATCGATATTACTTTGGTAATAAGCCAATACGCTTGAGACTTACACTCCTTTGCCCATTTCTGGAGCATTTCTGGAACTGGAAGTGGAAATCTTTTAGCGGATCCCAAGCACTGGATTGCATGGAGTACCTGCCGTCATGCTCTCTGTCATCTCACGCCCTGGCACTGGACATGCAGAGCCTCGGTTAACTTACCCGGCGGCATCCGTGATGTTCGTCGTGTGTCCTCGACAATTCGAAACAACCCCACCGCGACATGAAGCACGGTTGCATACTACATCGTAGATATATAACATTATTACCATCACAATGACATAAGTAATGATAAGTAACTTGTCTCCTCAGGAAATGTAATAAGTCTCCAACGTAGACAAAGACAGTAACTCTAACTAGTCTAGATTGACTATACATATACGTGCATCGTTCTCCTATAGATTCCGGGGGATCCTTGCAGATGGAATGCAAATACGCGGGGACAAATATGCGGGGTCCCCGGCCAGCCACCCAGGGTTTATCCGGGCTCCGGAGCTAAGATGGGAATGAGGAGTGTGAGTCGATTATCGTTTAATGGTGGCGTTGGCATGTGGACGTCGTAGTCCCTTGTTGAGCTTTTTTGTAAATGCGGGGAAATATTTGTCCTGGATGTATCCAGCCCCCTAATGTCGCCATGCCTTCTGACTTTGCTTCCCCTTTTTGCCGTTCAATGTATATCCTACCATTATGACTGAGGTGAAATGTGCTGTTGCTTGTTCTTTCTGTCGTGTCAAGAAAATAAAATGCAGCGGTGAACAGCCCTGTGGAAACTGCCAAGTCAGTAAGCCTTAAATACTTCGTGCCTGAAAACTTAGGAAACACCTGACATGCACTAGGACCATAATACAAACTGCTTGTTTCCACCCGCGCATGTACGATCACGAAACAAGCTGCGAGAGTCTAACAAAAACCTACGCGATCGTATCAGTCGACTGGAAGCTCTGATAGAGGAGAACAAGTCGCCGAACGCTGAGCGCGTCCCTCAAATTGACCATGATACAGTTCAAGGAACGGGGCCTACACCCCCCCTAGGTTTCAGTACTACGGTATGTTCGCCGAACCCGGACATCATGGCGCCTCGGCCTGAGATTCCTGCGACATCCCGACCTTTTGAATTTGTTAATACGATAATGTCTCAAATGCCCGGTCAGATCCCCAGCCAATTGCCCGCTACACCACCGATTAGCAATCCAGACCGATTAATGACGAGCTATGGCCCCAATGAAGGCCAGGAACAATCTTTCATCTATCCAGAGGTTGCGCCTGAGGTGGAAAATGAAATTCCGGAGATGCCCCCAACTCACGTAGGCAAAACCACCAAGATACATATTTAATGGATTGTGCTGACAGCAGGGATATGTAGTCAAACTGGGAATATCATGGTTAGTTATCAGAAATCGACCCACATTATTCGACAATATCCGTGTTTCACGACCTATCCTTTATCTTCAAATTCTGACATACTATGCACTAGGCCCCATGTCATACCTGTCCATAGGATCCGGCTCCGCCGCAAGATGGCTGAACCAGCAAATTGGGGCTTCGGCTACGGCTGCAAGTGCTGGGCAGCTATCTTTCAGCGTCACGCGTGGAATGAAGCTGGACCACTCAATAGCTGCCGAGCGAGAACCAGAGCCTTCTTCTGATATGGCCTGGAAGTACACGACAGGTAATATCATTTTCTACCCCTTTCTAACCCAGCTAATGTCTCTTCCGGATGAAATAGCATACTTCGAAAATTCACTGGACTGCATTTTTGGGGTCGTCAATCGAAGAGTGTTCGAAAACCGATTGCGCGCCACATGGGCCCGGACATGTAGCGATGACTCTGCCTGGTACGCCTTGCGAAATACTGTGTATGCAGCTGGATGCAAGATTCTTTTGACGACCGGCAATCCCTCCTTTGCGGAGGATTTACCATGGCGATACTTTGAGAATGCATTATCTGTGCACACCGACTTGTTATTCCTAAGGTCAGACATTACAGCCATTCAAGCATTGATGCAAATGGTACATTAAATTCATACACGGTTCTATTTCAATTCAATAGCTAAACGAACTGCATCTAGGCATTCTATACCGAAGGGCTTGGCAATCCAGCCCTAGAATATATGCTAGTTTCGAACGCGCTTCGGCTCTCGCAATCCAAGGGCCTCCATCTCCAGCCATTAAAGTCATGGAACCTCTCTGAGGAGGAACAAATCGAGCGAAACTGCTTATTCTGGACTATATATGCTTATGAAAAGCATATTGCATTTAGATCCGGTCGTCCATCGGTCAGTTGCTGCAATTTCTCGCCCGAAAAGTTAACAAAAACCGGATTGCAAACTCAAACTATGCTAACGACAGTTTAATCCTGTACTAGATAATCGATGATTGTGAGATTGGCTGCGAGCTTATAACAAAAGTTCCTAGCGACAGTACCATCAATCTACAATTCTTCACTGAGGTTATCAAACATGCAAGAATAACTTCCAGGATTACGCGGAAATTAAACTCGTTTAAAGCCGGCCAGAAACCAGTCGAGGCTTTGCTCAAGATAGCGAATAATCTAGAAGAAGAAGTTCGGGCTTGGTACGACGCTATGCCCTCGGACTTGAAGGATGCCTCGCTTCGCCCTTCTTCCAGTACGGTGCATCCACACCATATTCTTTATCTTCACTTTGCATACCATGGCAGTCTGATCGCCATCCACTCCAGCTTCATATATCCTTGGAATCAGAACAGACAAGGCCAGGATCAATACAGTTCAATAGATACCTCTCGGTCCGTAGAGATTGTCCTAGAGTCCTCGCAGCAGATTATTATGGCGACAAAGCGTGTCAATCCCAATGGCTCGTTTCCGACATGGTTTGTACTTCCCCGCCTTGCCTACTTCTAAGCTACTATGAATACATTCAGGAGTCCAGGTCGTCTTGCTAATCATGTCAACGTCAAAAGTTAATATTTTTCTATCCGGTTCTCGCTTTAATAAATGTATTTTTACACGTTCTACGGTCGCCTAGTCAACCATCTACCGCGAACAATTTGGCCTTGGTTGGTGTCGCAGCCGGTCATTTTAACTACGTTGAATTCCTCACCAAAAGCCATATCTCATTTCCCTATGTCAAGGAGATTGTCAATGTCGCTCAAGCTGTCAGTCAAAAGGCACAGAGACAACAGCCCCAGGAAGCCATGGCACAGTCACCCAGACCACTGGAGGGACCTCTTGGTGCAGTTGACAATAACTTTAATGTCTTAGACTCGCAGGTTGATGAGTTCAATCGCGTGTATACTCCTTCTTCTATGGTACGTGTTCTAATATACAACGTCTGATCCTTACACCGATTATTGTTCTTAGGTCCAATCTCTTCTGCGTCTTCCTCTATTGCCTGCCGTTGTTTCGCTTATTTGTTTTGGTTAGAATGACTAACAGCTAAATCACAGTTTGGTGGGATGTCTAATATGGACCTTGGCTTGGAGAATTGGCCAACTTTTGTCCCGTCACTATCGATGGTTGCAGACATGGCAGATGTGGTGATGGCTTCTCATGATCAACTATAGTTTTGTCGCTTTTCAAGTAGGAGTATGTTTGTCCAGCGAAGATGCTGGCAAAACGCAATTTTTTTCATACATTTTTTTGTTCATACGACGTGCCGTGGTGTAACTTGAGTATTTTTACTTAATTAGTGAATTTATTGAACACTGAGATCGCTGAACCGTATTACGGATAATGTCGGATAATGTGGACTAATCTCTTGGCTTAATGCAGTGTCGTTATTTGCTCTAAAACAATGTAATATGAAGAGAAGGAGTAATTGAATAGCAGAGTTATATGTTATTACTTCTATAACTGTCCCAGTCTATCTTTATTCTCTAGCTAGCTATTATAATTATCTCCTATATATTAAAACCAAGTTTTTATTTCCTGCCCCAGTTGATCGTAAAGGACATATCGTCAACTTTACATGTTTCCCATGCAAACAAGATTCAGACCGACACCTATCTGATCGAAGAAACTGTTTATTTTATAAGGACAAATATTTGTGCTACTGTCAACAACTCCAGATCAAATGATTGGGATCTCAATTCTGCTCTGATATCCTTCTCCAAAATGGACAATATGGCGTCCTTTATTTGCAGCGATGAAACCACCTCTCAGGGGCTCAAACTCGGCTAGAATCATAGGATGCCCCGCAATCTTCAATACTAATTGCTCGCCTTGGTCAAACTCTATGGCAGCTGGCCATATACTAGTCTCCAATTTGACAATTTGCCCTGGGGGGATCAAATCACGTTTGCTGTGATCATGTGCTAACCAGTGAGGCTTGCTGAACTTAGCGTCCAAAGAACGATGACTGGCGCGAAGAATCCCAGTAGGTCCCAGATATTTCAGTGTGTTTACAGTCTGGACTTCCTCCTCAGACTGTACTCCCAACTCCTTCAATGGAATGTTCACATTGCGAAGAATTTTACCGGTCTTATCAGCCTTTCGAAGCTGGAAAAAAACGTCAAAGTCCGAGCTATCTGGACAAGACATGTACACAATAGCTTTAGAGGCTCCGATAATTCTGGTCCTTTGTTTGAAGGTATAGCGAAAAATCGCCTCTTCGGGGTCATTATCCATTTGTTGAGCAACGACATCCCCCTGATAGGTCATCACTCCGGGTGTAATTTCTTTCTGGTTCTCTTCGAGAACACCACCACCAGATAGGTAGAGTGCTTGGCAATGTGTTTCTATGATAGGCCAGTCAGAAAATGGTAAATTGATCAAAGGAGCCTGGTAGGTCACTGGTCAGCTAGTCCTCGTTTCTGGTCAGAGATGAACGAACACTATTGAAGCGGAGAACGGAGATTCGGACACGAGGTGTGTTTTTCCAATCGTTCTGAATATCTTTCATATAGAAATCAAGAAACTTCTTGAAATCCGCAATAGATTCCTGTTGGTAAAGATCATGCCACTCTTGTGTGGAATGCATCCGTAGCCTAATCCGGTAAAAAGATAATTAGCTTTCTCTCTAAATTATATCCAGTTCACAAAGCAGGTGATACCATTTCCGCTCATGAGGGATATCTTCAAAAGATCGAAGCGACCCAATCGTGTGCAAGCCAGTTGACATACTAGCGAGAATATATGCAGGCACCTGGATCAAGTGTGACGCAGCTCTTTTGTCCTCCCAGTACTCATTCATGAGCGGATATCGATCAATCATAGAGATAACGTCTTCCTGATAGTTTTCCCCTGAAATTGCAAATAAGTGAGATATATAGTCGCAACTTCAAGACATTACTGACCATAAAGCCCATTTTGCATCAAGAATGACCAAAATGGTTTGAAGGGTACTCCACCACGGCACAATGTCTCTCTGTAGACATCACTCAATCCTTCAAGTGCTAGGATGCAGGCCAATTGAGGCGGCCGTTGTGCTGCAATAAACCATTGAGCCGAAGCCAGCCATGAATTTCCTATTAGGGAGACACGGCCATTTGTCCATGGAAGAGAAGCGATAAACTCAATAGCGTCGTAACCGTCTCGCCCCTCTGATGTCCCGTGCCATCTAACGTCTTGTCAGAACACATTTGTAGATTCTGGATCTCTGAAGCAAAGATTTATAAGTACCTGTGATCTCCTTGTGAGCCAAGAATGCCTCTTGCATTCACGTTGACTACGGCATAGTCATACGGAACCCAAGTAGCAGGGTCGAAAGACTCAAAACTTTCAAATCCAGAAAGGCGCTCTTTAGGTATTCCGACACGACCTTTAGTCAGATCAAGGGAGAAATTTCCTAAAACAATATTAGAGCCGTAAATTTGAATAATCTGCGAGACTAGAAATTGATAGCTTACCCGTGCCTGATTTTCCGTATGGAGACCATGCAAGTAGGACAGGAACATTTACTTTGCCAACAGGACGAAACACATCAGCAAGAAGTATAGTCCCATCTCGCAGCGGAACTTTAACGTTACTTTCCCAAATTGTGGGCGTCACAATTTCAGCGCAGCTTTCATCCCTTTTGAATCCAGGTGCCAAAACTCTAGAGTTCGGATTTTGAGGACCAGGAGGCAGATTGGCCTGCGGCACATCACAGCTCGTGATTCTTCGCTGGATGACCTCAACTGATCCTACAGAATAAGGCATGGTCAACGAATAAAAGCTAACGATTCTGCAGAAGGTGCCAGCACAGAGACAGGATGAGACTGTCTTGCAACAAAGTAAGGCTCATTCTTATACAGTAACACATGCCCCACCCCCGCTCCACAATTGAAATGTGGTGACAGTCAACAATATTGTAACGTTTCCTCGACACTTCTCACGAGTAAGAGCTCATTCAGAGTTACGATGCGTAACAACCGCTCATGGTACGGTATTCCTTCAGATTCATCACAATAAATATCTGCCTGGCGATTAATAGTGGGATAAATTTTATATTGAAATTGGTATCCTATTTCCGATGCTCATCAACACAAAATACTGACAACATATATTCAAGCAGTCAGACTTGCCGTGAAGACTTGTACGATACTGTACGGATACAGTGGGGCCATTCAATCACTTCCCAGCACTACACTCGGAGCAGTGGGGCCCGGGGTGTTCCGACGGACACTCTCTAATATGCTGTTGAATTACCACGAACACGTACGGCCTATTCCTTTTTACGTGATCCAATTCTGAGATATTTAATTAGTACTCAGTTAAGCAAGGTTAAATGTATATCACGTGTAGTCGATTACGTCTCCGGATCACATACAAGATGAATCATCAATCCGAGAGGTGGTAAGTTGGTCTTATATGCGCTCTCATGTCACAGATTCATAGTGGGGACGTCGGCACGGGGTCTTCCCCGTGCATGATCTGTCACACAGGGGCCATGAAACTACCTACATGACGCTTAAAGGCATCAGGCTAGGAAATGGAAGGAATACTTTGGCAAGAGCTTGTACCGGACTAAGTAAATACCAATCACTGTCAATAAGTGAAAAGAAAATATTGTGAAGGGTCGGCCTGCAGTGGTTCTATTCCTACTAGCTAGGGTACGTACAGAGAATAACAAGCATGGGAGAGGAAAGAAAGAAGGTCAACTAGCTAAAGACCCTGAGATCGTTATAATAATCTCTCACCGGCCCGATTAGGTTCTGTTTCTAAGTAAACGGTCAACTCCGTTCATCTTACTGTTTTCTAATCCAGTAACCGCCATACCAGTTGACTCGACCGTTGACATCCGGCCATTGTATCAGCAGGCGAATGGTCAACTGGCATTCGACCGTCATTTAGCCTCTCAATGGTCAGCTGGCAAATTGCCCATCACAATATCATCGTTTTACTATGAGTGAGCGCGTGGGATGTCATATGATGGAATTATAAATATACTTTTATCTATTCTAGATGAGGAGTATATATAAGATAGATAATATATAACCCTTGTCTGAAATATGGTCAGGGGCAGTATTTGGCTCCATTTCTGAATTCAGACTAGACTTGAAGAATCCCTTTTCATAGAAGATGGAATGAGTATGAGTTGCGAGGAAATAGGGACTCTTTAAGAGAAACTATGAGCTGAGCATTCTAAGCGGACTTTTGATACCTCCATCTTGTACTCGTTCTCTGAGAGGTTATCGTGGAGACGAGCCTTGATCTTGGGTCGAACATGGGGCCGCGAAAACGTGGGGTTGGAATCTGGGGAAATCTTCTGCATTCGGTAGATAGTTAAGCCACACCCATAGTTTTAGGTAGATCAATCAAAATCATCGCAATGCTTTCTGGTAGTACGGCCTCGGCAGATATACCCTGAGAGAGTAGTAAATTTGGAGTACATTGCAGCAGGTGCTACTGGGCTAACACTATGCGGAAATACGGCGCTGCTGTTACCCCTCGTCTGCTAATTTTTAATTCAGAGCCCCCAATATCGCAATTTGCCTCCCTTTATTTCACATTCTTTAGTAGCTGTGTAACGCGATGATACTGTCTGGTACAAATACCGGGGCATTCTAGGTTCAATTACGGGATTATTGTTGAAGAACTGTCCTTTTACCGCAAATGGCAAGCAGCGAGAAGATCCTCAAAGTGAGGCTAGTTTAAGGTACACTGCTCCGCGGGCAGCGCGAGGGTATCAAAGAGAGTTTCCCTTTCCTTAACCGTGGGGCCGCATTTCTACGATTGTGAAACACGACTTTTAACACATAATTGACTCTGACTCATAGTCCAGTGGCCTGGCTGTACTCGAAGACTCTCCTGCTCATTGTGGCCGAGTTGCCTTGCCCAGGGTGGCTTCCTCGTGATGGACATAATAATCCTAGATAAGATATCATACGGAAACGAATATTATGTAGATCTGCTTCATGTCATGAAGTTTAGTTAATTCCGGTTCAATAACTCCCTTGTATCCAGAATTTCCGCCTTTTAAGACCCTCGCTGCTCCTGACATCATACACATGCACATCCTGGGGTGGCAGCATTTAATACCAGAAATAGCTCTGTGGGGGGGGCTGAATTTGAGTTGCAGCAAGGCAATTTTGTCCCATCAAACTTATTGCTGCTCTATTTGCAATATTGATAATCATCAATGGGAAATATGACTGTTACAGTATCGAAAATTGCGTTGTCAAGCTCATTTTCCGAGGCACCTCAGCCTCAAACTGAGCTTGGTCGCCTTCGTGTTTTGGCACCAGCCGCGGCAATACGTGTTTCCTCTCGTGCCCTTGGTGCCATGTCTATCGGTAATGCTTGGTCTGATCGCATGAGTGCAATGAATAGGAACGCATCGTTAAATTACTGGACGCAGTTGCTGAGGCCGGTGGCAACTTCATGACACTACCAACAGTTATCAGGATGAACGGTCTGAAATTTGGATTGGTGAGTTGATGCGTGAGAGAGGGAATAGTGACCAGATGGTCATTGCCACTGAATTCGCTGCCGACTATCGGTCCTATGCGCCGGAGAAGGGCAAGACGGCAAACTTCGCCGGCAACCATCGTCGCAGTATCCACATGAGCGTTCAGGATTCATTAAAGAAACTAGACACGAACTACATCGACATCTTGTACATTCACTACTATGATTACACTACCTCTGTTAAAGAGGTCATAAATTCTCTACACCTTTTGTTGAACAATGCAAGGTCCTCTATCTCAGCGCGGCGAACATGTATGCCCTCGATCAAGGCAAAACTCCAATCAGCATATATCAAGGTCGCTGGAGCATTTTGTACCGCAACTTCGAGCGCGACACCATCCCCATGGCGAGGATGTTCGGTATGGCCCTCGCGCCATGGGGGGTTACTGGGCAGCGGCAAATTCCAATCCAAGAAAGCTGTCGAGAAACGCAAAAATGTTGGGGACACGTTTCGCGGCTTCTCTGGTTCTGGGGAGCAGAACGAAATTGAGATTGAGATAAGCGAAGCTTTGACTGAGGTTGCCGTAGAACAAGGAATTGAGAGCGTGATAGTCATCGCCATCGCCTATGTACGGCAGAAACAGGTCCTTAAGACAATATCAAACTAGATCCTAGAGTTCAAGACAAACCTCTGGATACTTAAAGAATAGTCATTGGCAATACAAGGGATCTAGAAGTTTTGATACCTAGATCCAAAACAGTACCAGCTAGTCTATTACATAGCCCTATAACCATAAAAACTAATAATATTGCAATACTAATGATTTACTGGCGTTTCTGGTTACCGGGAATTATTATTATTGTGTAGGCTACATACAAATTTAAATGCTGGTACTAGAACCGGCATTTGTACTAGCTGATAGGAGTACCTTTCATCAGAGAGGATATCACACACGCCATTATCATACTTCATCGTCTATTCAATTCCTGTGGAAATTCCTCTTAATGCATCCGCATCGCTCTTGGGCCACGGATTCTCCGACTCAAACGTCCGAATCAGGTTCTCGTGGCTAGAATCGCGCACCCGGATGCTCAACTTGAACGGCTTTGGGTGGCTGATGATGCCTGGCAGCATCTCCGCTATGGTCTCAATCTCTTTCCCATCTTCAACCCAGTTCGAAATCGTCAGCGTCGCCAGTGTCTTCACAATAGTGAGATACACGGAGCTGTCAGCTAGTACACGCCCCGGACAGACTCTGCGTCCAAAACCGAATGCGTAGTGGCGTGGATCGGGCTCTGGTGCGCGCCCGTTCACACCAAGAAATCGCTCCGGCTTGAATTCTTCTGGGTCATGATAGACATCGGGGTCGTGGAGGAAGGCCCTATAGAATAATATTAGTCACGCACAACGGAATATATTCCACGCCTACCAAATATTCGCCAGAATCAGCGCCCCTTTAGGAATTAGGTGTCCGTTGTAAATGTCATCCTCGCTCGACATATGCGGCAGGCCCATGGGTGCCACAGGGTGCCATCGCAGAACCTCCTGCACAATGGCGTCAATATACGGGAGATTCTTACGATCTTGCAGCCCCGGCAGACGACTCGAGCCTACCACGCTGTCGATCTCCTCCTGGGCTTTCTTCTGGACCTCGGGGTGCTGCGCCATGGCGAGGAAGAAGCAGGAAATGGAAGACACGGTCTAATTTGTTAGTATAGTCTTCGAAAAACAAAATTATTCTGTAATCTTACTGTATCAGCAGCCCCCCCATACAGGGACGCTGAGGACCACTTAATCATCGACTCAAACTCCCCATCGATGTTCTCCTCCTGCAAGAGGTCCGTCACATAAGAAGGCTTGTCGGTGCCTTGGCGGATCTGCTCCTGCACAAACGCGTACGGCCGGTCGGCCAGATCCATAAACAGACGTCTCCACTTGATGGCCTGGCGCTTAAATGCAGCGCCCGGAAACCACGTGGGAATGTTTTTTACTATTTCTGGTTGAGCTTCTATACACCCATTGTAATATGCACATCTCACTTACATGCTGGGATAAAATTCACCAAATATATGCCCGTGCCAGCAGTCGTCGAGAATATATCCAGTACCTCGTCCGCCAGATCAATCAGGGGATCTTGCCCGTGAGGCTCGACGGTATAATTGTATGATAATTTCAACATAATGGCGCCAGCCTCCCTGCATTCTCAAGTTACAACCAGGTCGATTATAAGAAGGCGCAAACATACTTTCGAATATGGTCGGTCAGCTTGTCGGGGCTCGCCAAAACTCTTAGAACAAAGCGTCCGGCTTCAACTTCCTGAAGGTCATCATATCGTGAAAGCGCGGCAGAGGTGCCGATGAGTCGTCCCATATGTTTTCGATATAGCCGGAAACGGTCAGAGTAGGTCAAGCTATTGAGGAATTTCTCTGCGCCGAGCCTGTGCTGTTTAGTTCCATTTCTCTATATATTCAAAGGGAAATCTCACATCTCTCCTGAGAAGACCAGGCGTGGTCGGGAGGAGTGCAGAGACGAGCGCTTATCTAGCATGTCGACGGCTACCTTGACGTCGTTGATGATTATGACAGTTTGGCCCATGACACTCACGGAGCTGATGGGGCCTAAGGTACATATCAGTTTGATTGGTGTTTCCTTTCTTAGGGTTAGGGTTATGATCCCTGTAAATGAAGAAAAAGAAATAGTAGTCATGAATAAGCAACCCACCATACAGCTCCCGATGCTTGAACCAATGCAGCCATTCCGCGCTGCCCTTCGGAGGAAGATCCCCAAGGTTTCCCACAATCAGCTTTCCCTTCGGCCCTGGTGGCAGCGGCGCCTTCTTTTCCCCCTTCAAAACGAAAAGATACACGAACAAGAAGCCTACAAGCACGGTGGACGTAATAGTAAGCGCGTTGAGGGCCGGCATGGTAGCAATTGTTTGTGAGGAAAGCGGCACAGTATGGAAAAATGCTCCTATATGGGCTTTCTGGCTATGGAGGTCTCAAGGTCGGAAGGGGGAACAGCGGAAATGTAATGTACTCGCTGTCCATCTTGGGAAGTACGCTGCACGGTCAAAAGGGTTCCCTCAGCGAGTCAGTGCGCTGTCGCATTTCCAAGACGGTGTGATTAGTGTGAGACTACAGATAAGCTGGTGTCGTGACTTAATCCTATCTTGGAGTAGACTGAGCTAAGCGTGAAATTTACAATCCTGCTACTACTTTTCGTCTGTTTCCTTGCAGCTCTTTTGACATACAAATTCTTAATATTCAAATCGGTCTTGAACTTGTTACGAATTAGGTAATTATTCGTTAACAACTGGTTGTCGAGTTAACATGTAAATCCTCTTAACTTATATAGTAAGCTATCTTCTCCAAATGTTTTAATATTTATCAATTCAAAGGATTAAAAGACAGACTTTGAAACTATGCAATGGAGAAAGGGTACTTACTGCGTTCCTCGTTTAGGGGTTAGAGCCCACACCAGGAATCGTAACCATTGGGTAGCTGGTTATTTGTGGCTGATAGAACGGAGACTTGGCCTGCGGGAAGCCTACTTCTCCACGCCGGCTGTCTCAGGCGCAAGCCTAGCTGCTGCTGACCCTTGTTGGTTTGCATATATTTCGTACATAGTACAATGACCCATCTAGGCCCCATGCAGCAGCTCGATTAGCTCCAACGCCCACGCGAGACGATGAGGTGACTATGAAGGGACACCAGCGCCACAACGGCCAATATAAAACCGCACCTAATCTTTTCGAGGCATCTAGGCCACACTAAGGGGCGACGAAAACACATGGCTACTGGCTAAGCGATGATCAATGGTTGAGACTGGTGTCTACGGGCACTAGTGGACAGTACGCGTTGATCACTGTCACTTCAGACAGCAAGCGAACCTCGTTCCTCGTTCCTCGCTCTCGCAGACTGAAGAAACGGCGCACTAGCGTATTCAGGGCCTGCTATTTCCGCGGCGACGTGTGGAGGCAGCGACCCCTTTTGTGCCAGTTTATATTAGGATGTACAGCACAGCGTTTATTAACTCAGTCTGCCTCCTCTCATCACGCTCGATCATAGCATCGCAAACAACAGCACAATGGCGCAAGGACGGTCATGGCTTATAGCTATCTTGGCCGCAATGACCGCGCTGAACATGGTAACGACTTCTCTGCGGCTCGTTGTGCGATCGGTGCAGAAACAAAGGTTATGGAGCGACGACTGGCTGATTATTGTGGCGACGGTATGTTGATTATGTATTTGTACCGGTATTCCTGCTAATACTATTAATTTCAGGCGTGGAATCTCCTCGTGGTTGGTACTATTATAGCCATGCTCCAAACCGGCTTAGGAAAGCCTGCAGCTACTCTCTCTGTCCTAGAGCTCGAGGGCTTTGCAAAATGGCTCCTAGCTGGGGAGATTCTATATGTGAGCAACCAGATCTGGTACAAGTTCAGCTTATTAATGCTTTATTATCGTATCATCCATCTGCCATTCTTTAAGCGCTGGGTTGTTGGTATTGGGATCTTTATTATCATATGGGTGATTATCATGATCTTTCTCTTCGTCTTTGACTGTGATCCACCCCAGGTGCAATGGAACTTGTCTGTGGAAGGAAAATGTAGAAGTCTACTTGTTGCAGGCGTTGCGAATAGTGTATCGACGATAATCTCTGATTTGGCTATTTTACTGCTGCCCATGCCGCAGATCTGGAAGCTTCAGGTGCCGGTTATGGAACGTTTGGGCATTTGCATGATCTTTGCTCTGGGATTATTGTATGTTTTCCTCTCTTATCCTCTCAAATATATTTACTTATTTTCTAAGTGTTGTCTTCTGCTCCGCCTACCGCCTGCGAGTCATGTTCTTCTATTCCACCCTCGACCCGACCCTCACTGTGACCGACGTGATCGGTTGGACCGAACTCGAGCTCGCAGGGGGGATCATATCTGCTAATCTCATCACCTTTCGACCGCTCGTCATGTTTGTCCTCCGGGGCAAGCTCCCGTCCGTTCAATTACGGTACAATGAAAGCAGCAATACCGCCCGCAGCGGCGACCAAAACCAACACACATTCTACCGCCTGCAGCCGGGGAATAATGTGACATCATCCGTCAATAGGGGTAAAGGCCCGTCAGATGATGAGCTATTACTACGGGATATCGGCAAGATTCATGTACAGAGTGATTACAGCGTTACCTGAGATCAGAGTTGGTTTGCTTTTGAAATGGGTTTTGAATAGGTACGAGCGGTGTATGATAGAATAATGCGTAAAAAGATAAAATCACGTAATATTGGAGTCCTGCCTTATTTGTCCAATGAGTTCAGTGCGATGCCTTTCTCGAATTATAGCTGCACCGTCGCCACATGGCTGTTCTCAGGGGCCTACGTATCAACGGGTTTGTACAGATTTGACTTGAAGCGAGGTTTGAACCTTCTGTCAACATATAGTGGCTTCTGACACTTAGGGTTTATTCCTCTCCGCATTGCAAGTCTATTGAGATACTCGGCTCAATCCTCCTTAAGAAACTCTTTTACAATTTTTAGAGACCGGTCAACACAAGAAATACTTACAGATTGAAGATACTGTCTTTAACTCTACAAGAAAACTAGAACAACTTTCTCTTCTATTAAAAGTAAATAAGCTATTCTACAGAGTATATATCAAAGCCTTTTCCTTATATTAACTTAAGTTATTCTTAGCATTTGCCCTTCTCTATCTAAAGTGTAAGGCAAAGTGTCTATATGTGACAGGTGCCTGAGACAGTAAGCTTTATATATCATGCAACCTCCGTAATTGGTGAACCAATTACTCTTGTTTGCTTTTTGGCGTGGGGTTGACGTTGATCTTCGTTACAGGTTCGGTAAACCCTAAAATCCTTCCGAACCGACCGAAACCGAGCCGTTATCATGTCTATTACTGCGTAATTAATAATTGTAATTTTTTTTTTATTTTATAGATTCAGAACAATTGATAATTTTCAATCTTTCTAGTTCTAAGGGTCTGTATTATTTTTAGTACAAGTTAGTAAAATATTAGCGCATTGAATATAGAGAGTCAGATATTTGACGTGTTCTGGAGCGGAAGGAGCTACTTGCTTGTGGTGACCGCTCGCTTGTGGTGACCGCTCGCTTGTGGATTACATTAATGACTATATATAAATTTGAATGTCAGTTCTAGTACCGCCATTTATACTAACTGATAGAGTATCTAATTTGTGGACCCTAAATTGGCTATAATTTATGATCGAAGGCAAAAGAGCAAGCTGCTGTAAGGATTGCTGCATATTTCCGGGATATTTCCCAGTGGCCGGTATGTCGCAATAGATCGATCATTTCGAATAGCATCATCTTGAGGGAGAAGCTGTCGCCAATTCCAGACTCCCGGAGCTCAATGAGTAGTGCAGGCCGATCCACACCACTCAAAAAGGACTCAGAGTCATTGGGACTAGCCGTCGTGAGGAGCAACGGTGGAAATAAGCGATCAGGTGAACTAAAGAAAATATAGCAGAACAGCGCAATTCCGGCCTGAAAAATAACTCTTGGAGTATGAATAGCAAGCTCAGACCTTAACTTTGCTTCCTGCACGTATTTCTTGCTCATCAGGCCGTGCAAAACGCATATTTGCCCCTCGTTCGAATTTGCCCAGTCCGTGATGATCGCACGTTCACTAACTGAAAGTTTCAAGCCATCACGGCCTATCGCTTTCTCCAGCAAGTCGAAATCAGTCGATAAATCCATATAGACCGCGTGCCATAGGACTTGCAGTTGCAGTGGGTCATGCACGTTTTGAACAGGCCCGTTCAAAAATCGTTGCCGGAAGTGAGAAAGTGGTTGATTGAACTCTTCTAAGCACTTCGCGTTTTTGCCAATTCGAGACCTATATCGCGAAATTTCCATATCTATGCCTTTGAGTACGGCATAAGCAGTAAATTGGCTTGTTTCTGGCACCTGGAAGAATCCGTGAGGTTCGGACAAGGGTATACTACAGTCTTCATGTGGATGATGGTATTGCCGGTGTTGCATCTCTGCTAAATACTTCTCCCTCCAGTCCCGGGAATTTAGAGCCATGAACGTTCTGTGTGACGATGCAAAGGAGAAGCTATAGGACTCGAAATTCTGGAAAGGTTCGTGCCGCAGAATGCTTGCCAGTTCGACATCGACAATGTATAGACCGTGTGCCACGCGCAGAAGTTCCTCATTTCGCGCCCACATTCGCCATGACTCATCGAGTCTGTGGCCCTCGTCGTTTGGATCCAGCTGGATAGAAGGGCGACTTCGATGCAAGCGCATATGTCTCGCCCAAGCGATTGGTGGCCCGTGAAACGCATCAACAGTGAGTAAAAGATTGGGGCTGCCTGAGAGAAGACCGAAGATTTGGGCCAAGATAGCACACTGGATAATAGTCACCATGGTATCTTGGTTTTTGGCCATCAATCGCTCCCAATTGACGAGTGTTGACTTGTGGACACGTTCAAAAAGATGTATTCCCTGCCGAAGGCCGTTTTCAGATCCGATCAAGAGACTTCCTATGGCACACATGGCGATCAGAAGACTCGAATTTTCCTTGCTCGGCCGAAATGTTGCCACATGAATAAGGGGGAAAACAGGATGAACTTTGGCAAAGTATAGCCGGATCAAAACATTCAAGAGATTTACAGAAGGTACAGTTGGTTCAAAGGACCTAATTTGAAGACGTTTTTGAATATCTTGACGACATCGGTCGTCAATATCGGTATTGCCAGAATAAGGAGACATCGGCTCTGAGACTGGGTTCGACGTGTACCCAAGGACGCGTTCCGGATAAAGTATATGATTTGGGGTTTCTGGTAGACGACTAAACCAAAGGTGATGAATTTTTTCAACTTGCAAAAGCTCTATATCTGGTGGGACTGGTTGTGGTATCAAATTATCGTCTAACGGGGAAAAGTTCATCTCAAGGATGTCATCATGAAGATCCGGATCAATAACCCATGATGGAAACTGTTCGACAATACCGCCAGCACCGGAAGATAACAGCAGGCCAGACTCCCATTGGAGATGTTCCGAGTTTCCCATTTCTATTGTTCTGGTTGTCTGGTCCAGAAACTGCCGTGTATCATCCATTTGGCCATGCCATACTGCCTCTGTCAACATTCGTTGTCCAGGTTGCAGGGAAGTCGCCTCCGGTGTGATTGCACTTGAGCTATGGCTAATTCCTGTCTCAAGTTGCACTGTTGGTGAATGAGGTCTTACAGGACCGTCAGCAACAACTGGGTGCTGAGTACGCGGACGTCTACATTTGACGTCGCGTTGATGACGTTTCAAAACATCGCTTTGTACGCTTTAGAAATATAAGTACTCCTAAAGGTATTGTATGAGCTTACTGTCTACTGAAATTATTCCCGCAGTCAGGACACTTGAAAGGTCTTTCTTTCGTGTGGGAGCGAACGTGGCGCACGAGGTGTTCATTTTTCATGAAGCTTTTCCCACATAAGCGACACTGGAATGCCCTCGGTAGAGAGCGCTGCCCTGGCTGGCAAAGCTTGCCGTCAGAAAGCTCTGTCATCTGTAGTAGGATTTGAGGCTTTCAATAATGATGGTCCGTGGCTAGGGGGGATGTGATAGTGACAGACAATGGCAAACGTGGAGAAGGGCGGATTTAGGAGAGGTGGAGTTTACCCCGCACAGGAGGATTGGGGCCTCTTAGTATAACCTCGGTGAACGTCTGTGTGGTTCAATCTGGCGACACAGCCAGTGAGAATTAAAGTTGTTGCAGATTCATGCCGGTCCCAAGCCTTTGATTCATCGTGGGCGCTATTTTGGTTTTGACTACCACCGATGGGAGCAAATTTTGACCCAAAGCGACCTGTAGGTAAATTTTTCGGTTTATGTATGGTTAGTGCTATTGAACCAAGCTGCTCTAACTGTTGGGTTGCGTTCCGAGTAACCGGGCGGAAGTATTACGGTAACCCTAGTGAATCATGTTACTCTAACTGATGTATTTTTCTCAATACATGAGATGTGGGGCCCCGAGAATACTCGGTTATATTCGCGATGAGTAGGTTCCCGGGATTCTATGTTAAATATCCTTACGCAGTCATACCTTTTGCAAGCTTTCCTTGCTCTCCTCCCTTAAGGATCCAAAAGAGAGACCTATAGTCTCGTAAGCAGATCAAAACGGAGCATGTATTTGGGAAAAATTTCATGTATGGCGAAATAATCACAAGCTTGCAGACTAGTGATTGTATCCCAATGGGATTCTGAAGGCGGTGTCCGTCAAGAGGCCTTGCTATTCATTTTCCATCTCACCAATGGAAAAGTACTTAATCTCATAGGCTACATTACCTAAAATGGACAAAAAAAGCTGGTGATGCTTAACTTCTCTTGGCCCTTGCCTTCCCATAGTCAAGCTCTGGAACATATGTAGATCGCCACAAAATAGAGGTTGCTATTTCCGGTTAGGATGATTTTGCGGAACTCCCGCACCTATTTGATCATGCCTGTGATTTGCGATATAGTTACAAGGAAGATGAGAGAGCAAAAGCCGAGAATTTCGCATATCAACAGTACAACATCTTGGACGGTGGCTTTTGAAATTAGTGCACAGTCTCCACATACCAATCCAATGGCGGCGAGCGCCACTCCACGGAAATCCCCGCGCTTCCTGCCCACCCCAGCTTTCGTCCACCGACTCGACGGCGGGGCCGCATTCTGCAACATGAGGTTTCTTAAAGTCTCCTGCTTCTGCAGGATGCCACACCCAACTTTGACAACATGGACAACATGGACAACATGGACCGTCAATTTGAGCATTCTCAGGTGGTAAGACTGCTCAAAAAGCACGCTGTAGGCATCCTTGCGGTTATGGTGCTCATCTTTGCCTCGGGAAAAGCATAGCGCTTCTTGAAATAAACAAAACGGTCCCAGTACTAGTACGACGATATGACTTCAACATTCCAAGCAGTACAAAATGGGAGACTATCAACTACGGGTTCAACATGCAAGAGAACTTTAGTGCCAATTTTCAGCGAAGAAACAAGTAGACATCTCTCGAGGTTTGTCCTCGTAGCCAGCCAACGTACAATACAACCTCAAAGTTGCCTACGGAATGTATTTTTAATTGTACGCCGCTGAATCCTGTACTTTGTTAGCAGCGTCTCGAAAGCCCACATATTCAGTTATACTCCAGATTATTCATACAGAGTAAGATATCTTGCATTGGGAAACCACTAATTTGATACAGACTTATAGAAATACTGATTCATAATAATATTGAAAAGCGGCTATGACTAAGTACATATTTTGTCTGCAAAGTGGAAATACAAGACAGAAAGAACCGCCCATATATTTGCCCAGGAAGGATTGATGATTGTAATCATCAGTCACGAATCACGATGGAAATCGGTTAACTCAGACATTTTCTGTTTTATGTCAGCGAGTATCAAAAGATCATGTCGCTATAACCATAATAATCTGTAGGACATCGAATACTTAGAAGAAGACGTAAATCCAGATACAGGGGAAATGTTATGAAAGATTCAATATTGAACTATAATGTCAATTATTGCAAACAGATATTTACTCGTCTATTTCAACGACATGGCATTTGACATGTATTTCCTGGCAGTTGAAAAGTCAATCCGGACTCTTCTTCAATCATACACGGCTAAATGTGCGTATCCGAAGACCTCGCAACGTTTCGGGGAATTCACCTCGTGTTCTCAACACTCTCCAACAGACAACACAGCCTTTGAACTTCAGTGATCTGCCATGTACATGATTATAGTTCAAATCAATGGGCATTCAAAGAGTTTCTCAGGTGTCTCAAAGCAGCCAATGGGTGTAGAGCGCCTTAAACCTCTTGTGTACTCAATTTGAACGTATATACGATCGGGAAACTAATTGAACTCTGTCATCTAACTTATCATTTGATATTAGATTTTGATTTTCTGATGAGACGTAATTTTGATAGAGTAAGTGATTAGAACTCATTCAATCACAGTAGGACGATGAATTGATTTATTTGGTAGTTGTAGAAGTATTGCGATGTGTAATTGAATTATTTTGTTGAAGGATAGTTGGTTTTGATGTCTATATAGCATGAGAGGATGGCATGAAAAGAACAATAAATTCCATGTGTATCTATTTCACATCTGGCACCGGAAGTCCGTTGACTATATTCATATTCAAACCTAGTTCTTGCAATGCCTCCTTCGCCCTCATGTCTCGCAATTCGCGTGCTTCTTCTTCCTGCACAAGAATAAAATTGTACGTTAGCAATTTCATCCCAGACGTAACAATGAACTTCTTCGCCATGTCTTCGTCCACGGTTCCAAGGTCTACGATTAAGCTCTCCTTTACTCCTAAGACCGGATCTGATGTCTCAAAAGGATCTCCACGAGGGTAAAGGGCGGTTATGAGCGTGTCGTACCCATCTTTTCGAAGCATAAAATGCACATGCCCAGGCCGATTAGGGTGGCGATTAAGAATGCTGAGCATGGCGCCCACAGGCCCATCCATTGGAATTGGATAAGGAACAGGCACGACGGCCGTAAAATAAAAAATTGCTTCTTCGTCGCTTTGAATAACAGCCCGACCATCAGGCTGATCTCTGTCCGGATTCTGGACGTCATAATTCCCATGTGCATCGCCTTCCCAAACATCGCACGTAACGCCGGGAACCGCCTCACCGCGTGTATTTTTGATTGTGCAGAGGATGAAGAGACGCTCAACGCCTTCCTCTTTATGTAGAATATATCCGCTTTCCACGACCGGGGCATCATGCGTGTGAAACGGTCCCAGAACCGTACCTTCTGTTGCATTCGCTCCCCGTGGATGGTTGATCGAGTCTACAAGCATGCTTAGTCCTAATGTATCGGACAGAAGAATCATCTCTGCCCTTAGATCATTGCTAATCTTGCCCACAGCGGTCAGGAAATTGATTCCTGTTTCCCATTCCTTTGTGGATAGACGGGTTTCCCGGGCGAAATCATGGAGGTGAGTTACGAGACGATCCAAGACGTAGCGTATCCTGGCATTCGAACATTGATTATTCAATATCTTGACATTCTCAGTAATGTTTTCCGTAGTCAAGTCTTTCATCGGAGGTATCTCCTTGGTGACGGGTATAGCTTGTGGCATGGTTTCGATGATCCGGGTGTGCTGAGGCTTGAAACAGAATTAAGTTTAATAGTTAATCCGTTACTGTCATTTAGTCATGTAACAGGAATCCATGAATATATAGGTGCATGGGTCACATCCATACATGTATTGTGGCCGTCTCCACGACGAATACTGCTATGATCCCGTCGGCCGAAATCCTGCTTTCATAGTAGTTAGACGATCCTCGTTAGCCGAGAAGGAGTAAACGCTATCATGTTTCTCACGATCATTCGAGGGAAAAACTGCAAGGGTACATAGGAAACCACTTCCTGTACGGAAGATGGGCAGCGTGGGGCGCGGGGCGCGGGGCGGCGTCGTACTGAGTGAGTACCGAGCAAGTCCTCAATGTCAATTTGCCAAAGATGCTCTCAATGAGAGAGGTTTATTTACTTAAAAAACTACATTAAAACAGTTTTTCGAACGTCACATACTTTTTTCCAAGGTAAATCTAGTAATGCTTTGGAATATGAGTGGTAATACTATGTAATCGCAGTGTGGATGGTCTTGTTACCATGTGTTATCAGCGCCATGAAGACAGATCCCATTCTGGATCGTTACCAACAAGCCCAGGATGTTCGCGAATGTACTCCTCGATGTCCATGCACCGGGCCAGCCAGATCTCCCCACTGTCTCGTTTCTGCGCCAGATACTTGAAAACAGTTTCCATGGCATCTAGTCTCTCGGTGGAGTCCGTTAGGAACGGGTGGAACAGAATTGCTAGAAAGTCTCCCTTCTCGATAACCATGTCGATTTCAGCGAGAAAACGTTTCACGAGAATATTGGGTGGTTGCGGGTCGTTCGTATATTCCCCTTTGATTTGCCGCAGTCCTGAGAAAGTTTCCATGTAGAAGTATGCATCCACAGCAGCCCATTTGAAAGGGAGGATGACTAATTGTGTGTCTGGTGATCCAGCATCGATAATTGCCGCTTTTTCTGCCGCAGGGCTGAGGTAATTGAGTCGAAAGTTGCTGCACAACTTGAGTGTTGTTTCACCATTGATGATGCCTCCCGGAGGACGGAATCCCCGATATGGTAGAGCTCTATGACCCGTCCATTGCCCAATACCTTGGGGACCAAAGCTCCGCTCGAAGTTGGCCTTTTCTTCAGCTTCATCTTTGAATTTCGTCCACGGCTCGTGTTGCCATGCATGCCATCCAAGTTCATGGCCAGATCCAACGACATCGTTGAGGATAAAATCGCCGTAGACGCCGATGTTCCAAGACTCAGCGAAATAGGTAGCAGAAATGTCATATTTTTTGAGAAGATTCAATATGGCGGGAATGGTCCTGGTTACAGTGTAATGTTGCCCGATCGGCTTTGATTCCGGCCAGAGTTTGCGATTCAGATCGGCCGCCTCTCCCATGTTGTCTATTGTCACAGAAATGGCAGCACGAGCATTGTTTCGCCATCGTGACGGCGTAGAATTGGCATGAGACTCGTCCATATCCGTACGGATGATAGAAGATCAGATGCATTACACAGTATGTTTTCGAAGCATACAGAAAACGCCCCAAAACTATCCGTGGACACTACTAATACGAACCTATATCCCGTTTGTGGCTCTCGTTGGGCTCTGCACCAGTGGCAATGAATGTGGAGAAGCAGGATCCACATATTTACATATACAATACACCTAAAACTTTCCCCAATTTCTAGTTACACCTCCTGTTTACATGGTATTACTTACATGTAATTACCTGTATTGCTTGACAACATACATAGAACGTGGCAGCGGCGTGTTGGGAGCTACAAATGCTTGTCGCCCCTGTATATTTAGTACATCGTCATCGTGGGACCGCAATCTTCTCTCCGGGGGAACCTCTGTAAAATGCGCTGTACGATGTGCTACTGATCACAGTGGACTGTAACTCGAAGTCGCTAAGCTAAACCTCCTTACATATAGCTTGTTCTTTCGTCGTTCATTTTCGAAGAAAAGAGAGGAAAGGAAAACAAGAATAATAAATGACTGAATGGTCTACGTAGCCTTGCCGAAAGAAAAGGACAATGGAGACGACGGATATCATCATTTGCGGCTGCGGACCGACTGGGGCCATGCTCTTCTCGTGTCTCGGCCGTCTCGGTGTGAAGAACATATGTATCGAAAAGGAAGAGGGCATCATAACAGACCCAAGGGGGATTGCTTTAGGTGAGGATGGCATTTGTGCCCTCCAGAACATTGGGATTTACGAAAAGATCTACACAGATATCGGACGAAGCATGGGTATTTTTAAATTCATAGGTGGCGTGCATCATAATCTGCACCATCCTCCCTTCATGACAATGGATTATACCACCTCAGAGGGGTGAACTTGACATGTTGGGTTTATCTGCCACAAACAGCCTCACCTAGAAAAGCACATCCGGAGCACTTTACATTCCTCGTGGTGTGAGCTCCGGCAGCGGTGCCGTGTGACTGCTATCTCGGAAGATGATGACTGGATTTATGTAACTTATCACGACACCGCAGAAGGTTCAAATCACCAGATTCGAGGAAAGTTTTTAGTAGGTGCTGGTGGGAGACTGGTTTCACAAGCAAGAAATACCTTGAGCCTAAAGGCATCCATATGGAGCAACCTTCCCAGTAAGCTCAATATATACGGGTGGGGCAGTCCGCTATGAAACGGGACACTGATACCGGACCAGGACCTCTTATTCAGAGACATGGGTTGCAGTAAACTGGAAATTATCACTCTCCACGCCCACATCTCACCCCAATTTCCCACTGTGGCAACGAGGGTATTCTCCAGACGATGTATACGACTTATTCTTCCCGCCGAACTTCAGATTTCTTTGCAATCCTCAACGAC
Source organism: Eurotiales sp. R13A2 (assembly GCA_023625935.1). Lineage (NCBI taxonomy): Eukaryota > Fungi > Ascomycota > Eurotiomycetes > Eurotiales > Eurotiales sp. R13A2. The sequence continues at coordinate 369,529 of JAMAFV010000020.1, forward strand.
CGGCAGTCTGTGGGCGATTTGAAGATCCAGCCGAGCGGCTGTGAAGGTTCGAGTTTGTTGTCCGTGATGGAGAAAATGGACATGATTTGGCCCAGTCGGATAAACTTAGAGATATCCTGAGTCCATACATCACTCATCCAGGGTCAAACTTTGGGTACGCGCAAACCGAACCATCTTGATTTGTTTTTGGGGAAGGTTTTTACTGACGATCCAGTGGGAGCCAGCCTGAGCGGCGACGTGACATATCCGTCTGACTGTATTGAGACCCTGCGATCGCGCCCCTTTTCCTTCTCCGCTAGAAGCTGTGATCGGTGGGCTCTTCGAAGGGCTATTTTATGTGAAGATTCAGCTCATGTTTTCCCTCCTTGTATGTATACATCTCTCCTCACAGACGCCTGTGCGTAAGAAGTAGCTCTTATACTAACTGACTGTGCGCAGTTGGCGGACAAGGCATTGTCTCCGGATTTAGGGACGCATGCTCATTGGCATGGCTTTTGCAAGTAGCGTCTGAACAGGCATCACTTGATTATACACGTCTGTTAGCTGGCTGGTATGAGGAAAGAAAGCAGCAGTTAGAACGATCATTAGATGCTACAGTGGAGAACGCACGGTATGTTGGCGAAGGCAACAGACTAAAGATATTTATTCGGGACACCTATCTCTGGATAGTTCAAATGATTCCCTCATGGAGACGTGAGCTTGAACAAGGGGCTCGTCGTCACGGAATGTGTTGCTATGCTTTCGAGCCTGGCATGCATTTCATTGCCAAATTGAACGGGGGACTACTCTTGCCGCAGCTCTACTGCGATTCCGTTGACTTGCCTCCTTCCCAGAGTCTGAAAGATTCAATCCGTTTTACTGATGACGAAATCTTCGCGCTGCCAAAGAAGGGCCTCTTCCAACTGATTGCTATCGCTCGGACTGGGGAGGAAATACCAAAATTGGAAGTCGATGTCCGGGACATCGATCATTACTCGAATGGCTTTGTTGTAGCCGCGGAGACAACGTTGATTGTCATGGATACCCATGCAAGGCTTCCTTCAATCACGAAATCAACGTCGCAGATTGTTCGTGTCGCTACTGCTGAAGAATTTGCCGCACAACCCTAAGAATAGACCGGAGCCTAAATACTACGATGAAAACCGTATCTTTAAAGAACTTCCCGGCAAAAGATTTCTAATCGTACGACCAGATCTGTTTGTGTTTGCGGCATGCACAAATAGAGACGAGCTGGTGTATGCCCTAGAGCAGATCCTACCAGTTCTAAGAAGTGGGTAGCAGTTTGTGATGGATCTAGTGATAGAGTTTGTTAGTGGGGTGCTTAGGTAGAGATTTGCTTTGTACCTGTAATTTAAAGCATTTATTGGCATAATGTTAGAACAGGTATTTATCTCAATAAAAGGTAACAATATAAGGTAATGATGCTGTAGTGTCGAGATTTTGCCTGGATATTACGTTCATTGATCTGATTGGGAGGCCTTCCCGTTTGTACTTTATACACAGGATGTGGTGAGAAAAGAAAAGATGTACGAGAGAGAAATTACAGTTCTGCCTATGAACACGCTGAAATTGCATCGTTATTAGCTTCCAACTTAAAAATCTCAATAGAAATCTCGTTGGATGATCAAGGATGACAGAAAATCCATTTATGCCAAGGTGCGAAACGCATTTGTTGTCTACATTAACCCATTTGAAAAATACCTTTGGAAATGTTTGTTACGGGTGATTTTACTAGCAACTAGAACTTTCAGAGTTGAGTTTCCAATGTCATTACTCCTGGTCATACGAAATTCCAACGCTTGAAACTCAAATCAAATGTCCATCATTGATATGTATTATATAAAGAACACGTATTGAGGGACAACCACTCCTTCAAATGTACATTTCTAACCTAGCCCGTTCCGAAGAGCGAAAGACTATATCGAATCGTAATGACCTTGTAGTCTAAGCTTGAAGCCAAAGAAAGGCCTCTCTCATTAGCGTAGCGACAGATGCAGGTTTATCCGTTCCCGGTAAGTCCTGGTTGACGTGAAACCCTCTTTGAAAGAGGAGCCAGGTGATACATTTGTAGCTCTCTCTACTCCTGGAGTCGTTCACGGGAATGCTGACAGGTTGTGCCACGGGAACGACCGGGACAATAGTATCCCGATCATAGATGGTCTCTAGTGAGACAAGCTTCCACTCATTGTCAACTTTCTCGAGGCGAGACACAAAACGAGCATAAGATATGCAGTCAAATTGATACTCTTGATAGGGAAGACGCATTTCGATACTGCCGGTCGATTCCGAAAGAGCTTTATCGCCATTAATGTGAACGTCAACAGGGCAAATAGTGTGAATAGAACTGGTTCCTCCTCTACACATCGCTTCGGAACCAGTGACGAATCCGTCGACGTCACCGGTATACCTGCATAAACATCATTCATTGAGTTTAGCCTCGAGATAGCCTATTTTTATTTTTAGAGCAAGATGGCAACTGTGTATTGTCGTGCCCGTGACAAATTCTGAAAATAAATGAAATAATTTCCGAATTGCGATTCAACGTACCAAGAGATATTGACCAACGTCTTCGAGACATCAGGGTGCCATGTAGCCCGTAAATTCTTCCATTGCAAGGTATCCTTGTAATAGCGCTGGCGAATAACCAACGACTTTATTTCAACCTCCGCGAGTAATTTCTGTGTTGCCATTGTCGCTGATTCCAGCTGTATATGCTGTCAGTGGTGTGAGTGACGGTGGGGATAAAACAATGTCCTGAGCTTAACGAAAGGATATCTCCTTGACAGTCACAGCGTGTTGCAGTCGACAAGGCATTACATAATATTGATCAGTCACCTTTCCTGTCCTTTTGTATCCTTAGAAACGGTCACGAAGGAGTAATCCCACCGTGGGGTTTGTCAACCGGTCTCGTTCCATTGCATGCGGAGAACGCATAGGTGATCTTGACGTGGGACATTTGTGAGTAACCGCGGCTAAGCAGATATGTTGCTACGTCGAGCAGCGAATCGCTCACTAACAACGCCAACCAGGCAACGAGAGGTCTACACTCTCGTACTTCTTCAAATCAGTCCTCGCAGGGGCTGATAAGTAATTATTTACAAAACTACAGTGTTCTAAAGCTCTGTTTGTCTTCTTCCAAGTAATACAATGAGGGTAGTCAAATAAATCATATTAGGGGCTTAGGAAAGCGCTATTCGATTCTATTGTACTTTCCGCATACGTACGTGCCACAGCCTTCTCAGGCCAATGGGCACATAGTCCCAATCGACCTAGCCTGTTATACTGCTGGTCGACATGATAGGTCAGTCACATAGTTTTGATGCAGGCTTGAAATCGAAGTTATTCCGAGCTAAGCTGACGTTCATTTTTATGCATTGGTACGTGGGACGGTTCCCCACGGTGGCGCATTTGAACCGTTCTCGTTGTCATCATCTCGGTTATATTATATAATGGATTTCCGACGCTTTTATAAACCAAGTTATTTAATTAACCAAGACAAAGATATTAACTTGCCATTATAATAGGAATTAAATCGTTCCAAAAACTTATCTGTCATGGCCGCCACCGGAACTCAACTCGAAGTGGTACCCCTGCTCATTGACGGAAAGCCAACCACGGCATCGACTCCTGCCCAATTTCCTGTTTTCAGTATCGAAGAGCAGAGAAATGTACATCTGGCGGAATCTGCAGATGTAGATGCTGCCAACCGCGCCGCGGACGCATCGTGGAAAGCTTTCAAGACTTGGAAGAAGACGTCTGGAGTAACACGCCGTAGGCTTCTTATTCGTTACGCAGAACTTCTCCGCAAGCACGAGGACGAACTTGTCTCCATACAGCGTCTTGAAACGAGTGTTATTGAGATGTGGGCGCGTAAAAATGTACACCTAGCCGCGGATCTAATCGAAGAGGTCGCCGCCTGCGTAACACGCCTGGGTGGGGAGATTCCTCAAACTCAGACAGCTTCAAGTATGGCTCTTGCATTTACGGTCCCGATTGGACCTGTGCTTTCAATTGCACCGTACGTGAATCCTTGGGGCCGGTGAGGCATCTGGAGATACGTGGTTTAACAGTGTGCACAGATGGAACTCGAGCATCATCCTAGGTGCTAGATCAATCGCTACGCCAGTAGCGGCTGGCTGTACAGTTGTATTCAAGGCATCAGAAGCTTGCCCAAAAACTCATCACCTATTAGTCGAGATATTCAAAGAAGCCGGCTTACCTGATGGAGTTATCAACGTTGTTCAAACTCGCCGCGAAGACGCCGCCGCAGTAACAGAAGCTCTCGTAGCCCATCATGCCATTCGGAAAGTCGAATTCATAGGAAGTGCCGCAATTGGCAGGGTTATAGGTCAATTGGGCGGTAAATATCTCAAGCCCGTTCTGATGGAATTAGGTGGGAAAGGGCCAGCAATTGTCTTAGAGGACGCCAACCTAGAAGATGCCGCAGTGAAATGCATAACTGGAGGTATGTTATGCCTCCATGATTTTTCTCTGGCATAGGAGAAGTGCTTTTCTAACCGACTCACTAGCCTTCCTACACCATGGGCAACTTTGCTTCTCTACAGAGCGAGTGATCGTTATTGAATCTGTTGCGGAAAAGTTCCAAGAATTGCTCAAGAAATTGGCACCACAATTTAAAACAGGCAGTGGCATTTCGGAGAGGATCATAAATTCATCATTGGATAAACTTCAAGACGCGAAACAAAAAGGCGCTCACTTCCTCGTGGGCGGTCCCGAAATGGCATCCAAATCCGCACTCAAGCCTACAATTGTAATCGGAGTGACCAAGGACATGAAAATTAGTTACGATGAAGCTTTTGGACCGTCATTCAGTCTTTATATTGCCAAGGATGACCGTGAGGCAATTGAATTGGCGAACGCGACACAATACGGCTTGAACGCCGCTGTCCATTCCTTAAACATGCAGCACGCACTTGACGTTGCGAAGGAGCTTGATACAGCGCAAATTCACGTCAATAGCATGACAGCACATGACGAACGTGAGCACTCTATTTTTCTTTTTTCTTTTTTCTTTTTTCTTTTCCGCTTTAATCCGGTCGACTGACTGTTGGAACAGCTACTCTCCCTGTGGGAGGTATGAAAGGTAGTGGCTGGGGACGAAATAACGCTTTATGGGGTTTAAAAGAGTTCACTGAAATCAAGCTAGTCACGCTGAGTTCGAAGGGTAATGATTTTATCTAGAAGGAAAGAAATTGTACGAAGAGTCCGTAGTACGCTTTTTTAGGCTGCGTAGAGAATCAAATCACTAGTAAACTATCAGCCTCCCAAATATCTTGAGAAACAATAATTACAATGTCACTTGCCTGTTGATTGTAATTTGTCAAACTTTTATTAGCACATCCTACTGTCGCCTTTTATCGTAGCACTGCCTGTGCATCGGCGATGCGTTACACAATCAATAAGTGAAGTCTACAGCATCACATGATGGATCTTCCATAGGCTATGGCACCCTTCTCACCCCTCCATTTGAGTTCCGTATAGTAGCGGATTTATCGGACTCATCCAATGTCCTATCGAGGCGTCCTCGATATTCTGGTAGTAATCCGAATCAGTCGATGCTGGACCTTAAGTGGAGAACTTCCCCACGATCCGTCGAAATGCTGCGTGGGACAGCTGCGTGGGACCGTCAAGCATGCGGTGAGGCTCCAGGAATGATGGAGAAGATGGGGAACTTTGTACTCGTACTGGTATAGGTTTCATCCCAGTGCGGGACCGCTAAAGCCAACTAGATTGTTGTTGTGAGCCGAGGGCAAGTCTTCAAGAACCAGCTCGTCGCACCATTAACACGACGATAAATTTGACAGATACCGCATTCGCATAATCAAAAACTCTATCACGCTATTCAACACACAATATGGATTCCTGGAAGTTTCGCTGGCTGCGAAAAGGTCAACCGGAATACGAGCAGGCTCGCTGTGCCTCCGTCTGGAACGAGCACGTGCCAGACAGGTATCCCTTGTTGATTGTCTATCCCGAGTGCGATGAGGACGTGCGAGACATTGTGCTGTACGCCAAAAAAAAGGGACTAAGCATCGGTACGAAGTCTGGTGGTCATTCATGGACAGCTTCGTTTCTGCGTGACGGCGGGATCTTCGTTGACCTGATCAAGATGAACCATTTCAGCTTCAACGTCAAAGCTCGCACGGCTGAAGCCCAGCCTGCTGCTTACGGTTCGGATCTCAATTCAGCTCTTGTTAAACATGGTCTAATGTTTCCGGGCGGGCATTGTCCCACAGTCGGCCTTGGAGGATTTTTGCTCCAGGGGGGGTTCGGATGGAACTCGCGCAAATGGGGAGTTGCCTGCGAGAGTGTAAGAGCGATTGATCTTGTCAATGCAGATGGTGAAATTATCCACGCCAGTCCTACAGAAAACTCCGATTTTTACTGGGCAGCTCGTGGGGCTGGATGCGGGTTTTTTGGTTTGATCATCCGGTTCTATCTACAGCTACACACCCTTCCTCGCGGAATAATGACTGCTCGCTACGTCTTCGAAATTAGCGATTTTGATGAAGTCGTTACTGCTATTGACGCAGTCTCTCACCAGGTCTCGCCAGATCTGGAGATAGGATTCTTTGTGGCACTTGATCAAGACGGATTTGAGGGAAGACCAACTGTCGCAATCACCGCCGATGCCCTTTCGGACACAGAAAGCGAGGCGAAACAAGCCCTAGATTTGCTTCACAACCTACCCGCGATGAAGAAAACAATCAAGTCCTATCCATACGTTGGTTGAACTCTGAAAGAGATGCTTCAGCGGTATGATGACATTCTTGACAACCGAGGGAGACGCTATGAAGCGAATAATATGTGGACTGATGCACCTGTACGAAGTCTACTACCTAGCTTCCATAAAATTATCAAGAATCTGCCACCGGCACCATCACATTTATACATGATGTGGTGGCTACCTATCCGTAATAGGCCAGAAATGCTATTCTCGATGGAAGCTCGCCTCTATGTTGGCCTTTACGCAATCTCTACAGATCCCAGCAAGGATGCGCCACACTCTGAATATGTTGCCAGTTCCATGAAACTTATGGACAATTTCACAAAAGGAATCCAATTAGCGGATGAAAATTTACCCGTGAATCCCGGGAAATTCGTAACAACGCAGAAGTTTGCAAAGTTGGAAAAGCTGCGAAAGAAGCATGATCCCGAGGGTCGATTTTTCAGCTACATCAGAGTGTCCGAGGAGTTTGAAATGGCTCGAGCTTCACTGTAGACTTGCGTCGTTTCTTATTCTATTGGTATGCTCACTCCTCTAATGGGTGTTCCGGGGTGATTGATTTCCCCCAAAGGATTTAGAATATCGCCGTATATAGAAATTTAAAGCTAGAAGATACTTTTCAGCTGTTTCTATATGCAAAATAAGAATTAAACACGCAAATTTGTATCTAGGTGCAATGATGCGCGAAAGTCTATTCATTCTTTTATTTTTTTTAAACTACGTTCAGTTATACATAACGTGATATTAAGCGATAGTACTTTCAATTAGTTACCGTTTCCTGTTATTGTACAGTCATCGGGGTATTCCATGCTATCCTAATCAAGAATGATGAGAGTTTCGGATGTGGTAGTGACGAATATAAAAGGTGTGCATCCTCCATATTGTTTACTGTCCAATAAGGTTCTTACTGTGGCATATGTCATACATCACCTCCACGCTTCGATTTACCGATTTTGCTCAGGCTGAAATAGATTTCACATATGAGAAAGTTTGACTTTTCTCTTATGATTGAATGCGTAAAGACAACTACCACAGGATATTCTTAGTACGATCTGCCCGTGAGGTCAGTACACAGCTCCAGTATTGCCAGATGGATGATCTTGAGTGTTAGATTGATGGGTCTAGGAAATCTAGTAGTGATTTAAAATTCTATTGTATTAGACGAAAAGCCCTCCATAAGAAATGATAATGGATGATGACATCAATTTCCGAGTAACTTTCGGATTTTGCGGAGCGCTGACCTATCTATGGCTTCCATTTACTTCGAATCAGGACACTATACGCGAAGGCTACTAATTGTATGGAGCTTGAAAACTTGACTTTGTGAAGCTGGCAATAAGTTGGGTCGTTTCCAAGTGCAAAAAAGCTAAACAAGAACGCATAAAATAAAAAGTACTATGGTATGCACATATCCTGCCCCGTGAAGGTCCGTTCATTGTTCCGGAGCCGAGAAATTGCTGCGTGTCCTCTCAACACATCGCTACCATAGGCCAAAAGTTAAAATCTAGACCTGTTGAGTATCTACATGTGAGATGATCTCATTTTAGGCCACACCAGAACGGGTTTGATTGTTGTCCCCGCTCGCATTTCATCCAAAGCCTGCTGAAAATCGCCCGCCGGGTAGAATTCTATGATCTTCTCTATAGGGAACTTCCCGTCTCGGTACCACTTGATCATTTCCAGGGCATATTTCTGCGGAATGGAATCTCCCTGGACACAGCCGATAATCTGTTTCCCTGAGTTCATGTGGTCCGCCATCGACACATCCCACTTGTCCCCTGGGGCTGCAAGGCCGACTTGGAGGATCTTTCCAAAGCAACGGACCATTTCCCACGATTGGCAAGCCAGCGCCTTCACTCCAGTTGTATCGAGTGAAACGTGCACCCCCCGTCCCCCAGTTATTCTTAGGACCTCGGAGACCATTTCAACCGAGAGATCCGATGTGTCGATTGTATGTGTGGCGCCCAAACCCTTGGCAAGTTGCAGACGATGCTTGCTGCGGTCGATAGCAATAATAGTTTTACATTTCCGTAACGCTGCGGCCTGAGAGAAACGTAGTGTAAGTCAGACGCCCGAAGATAATTCAAGTATGGAGGAGTTTGAGGTGCTCACCATAATAGCACTCTGCCCCACGCCACCAACGCCTATCACGGCTACTTCGTTCCCAGCCTTGACATTTGCGATGTTGACAAATGCACCGCTTCCTGTCTGGATGCCGCAGCCCAATGGCGCAAAGACCTGCAGTTCACGTTCGGTGACATTAATGCTTTTTAAGTTGACCACTGTCCGGTCCTGCACGATAGCCCTGCTTGAAAAACTTGATTGGCCGAAGAAGGAGCCTCCGATGCTAAAATCTCGACTACCATCGGGCGCATAAATACCCTTTTCGCCTTCAAAGTTGCAACTGAAGACTTGTGTGCAATACGCTGGGTGCGAGTCTTGACAGTTATAGCATTCGCCACAGGACATATAGGATAGAAGGACCGGGTCGCCTGGCTTTGCGACGGTTACCGCGCTGCCAACCTGCTCGACGAAGCCGGAACCTGTTGCTTGTAAACATAATGCTTATAAGAGGCCTTCAGGTTCGAGCGCCCTCTCTCACCTTCATGACCCAGGACCCTTGGATACCATATTGCCGGGTTTTGCACGCTCGGGTCCTCATTCACGTCTCCAAAATGCACATCGGCAAGGCAGATACCGCTAGCTACTATTCGAACGAGCAATTCATGGTCTTTAATCGGGCGGGGAATGACCGATTCCAGCTTCCATTGACCGGTACTTGTCGGACCCCGTGCTACAAGGGCTAAAGTCCCTTCCGAATCCATATTTTTCTTTCTCGTATTCTCTTTTTTCTTTTTTCTCTTTTCAAGGTGACGAGGACGGATGTTGGCGAATATTCCGCGAGAATTTCATGTTTTATTCATTTCATGTTTTATTCAATGCTTCCACTCATTTAGGGACAATTAGGGTATAGCGGCGGGGATCGAATTTACATTCGGCGGAGTTCCATATGTGGCGCGGGGCCACATGAGCGAAACAGGCAAAGCGGTCGGCCTCACAACTGAACAGTTTCAGAATGCGCAAGTGGGACGTCGGCGCGTCGCTGATCACGAGTCATACCATCGATCATTTACATCTAACCATTCTATCTTCATAGAATAAAGTGGATTAAATTGGTCTGTGCAACACCTGCAATCGAGGGAAGTGTCATTTTTATTAAAAAAAAAATTTTTTTTTTTTTTAACCTTTTGAATTTCACCCAGTGACCATTGAGAAGTAAAAGTGTTTTTGGCAATTCGGCAAGTAGAAGTCTGTCCCAGTGGAATTTGGATAGAAGTTAGGAACTTAGGATTGTAAGTGGTCGGCCTGAGCCTGTTCAATCTCCACTAGCTAGGGTACATACGCGAAATTAATATGCATGAGGAGAGCCCCCAGGGAACCCATATAGACCCTTTATACGAAGCCTTAGGCCTGGTATTTTAGTGCCAGGGCTATGTGTTTATACGCGCACACAGATAAAATATTTCTGTAGCTTTTCTATATACTATATAATATGATGAATATCGTATATTTTCTCCAATCTAGAGAAAAGGAATCTAATAAATTTTAATAGCATAAATTAAGATCACTATAATCTCTTCTACTGCATATATGAATGCGGGCACAAACGAAAAGTGTGGAATAGCTTCCATTCCGGTAGAAAATATTGTATGGTAGCAACCACTATGAATTCGAAGGCGCAACAGTACGCAACGCAACTGGGAATATCGTATCACCTTCCTCCGTTACATTCCACAGCAAGGAGTAAATACCATTTCCCTCAGATGATGTTTGGCTGGCGTAAAAGCTGGAATATATCTCTCCAGAATCCGTGTCTTTTACTAGCACTGTTTGACCGTAGAAGATGAAACCAGTAGTTGTCTGGTTACTTCGTGCGTCGGATGTAAAGCCAATCTCATGAGAAGAAGATGATGAGCTAGGGATGTACAAAATTTCATTGAGCCCGCTGGATGAGGATGAGTTTGATGAGTTGCTGACTGAGAAAGTAGTTGAAGAGTCCGATGTACGTTCGACTAATTAACCAGATTAGAGACGCGAAAGTTAACAAGGAATTTTTTAGGTCGTAGAAGGCTCACAGGTCACATTCGTATACGTAGAATTAGAAGTAGTAATTACGCCGAGCGCTGCTTTACCTGTTTCCACAAATTTCAATGGTTAACCAAGAAAGAGGCGCTTAGCACTCTGACCACCCTAAAAGCCCAAAAGGAAATCTTTCTTGGATAAGGATGTGAGCTACATACCATTATCATAAATAAGAGGAAGCCCTCCAACATCACCACCATACGCATAGAGCGAGAATGACTTGCCAGCACTAGGGGTGCTACGAGAGACCAATGCTGAAGAACAGAGCACAAGAGAGAGGAATGTGCACGTGAGCAGATTGAAAAGCATTGTAGCAAGTATTGTAACTTTTTCACTTGGCACAGAAATGAGAGACTTTGTGGACAGGGTAATGAATGAATGAATAACTGACTTGAGATCTGTAGATTCTTTGTGGTCTTTATACTACAGTACACATTCAAATCGTCCATACGAGGCTGCTATACCAGTGACGAATGACAGTGACGAATGGTGCAAAGGTCTAGGTTCGGAGAGAGCGTCTTTGCGCTTAGCTCTGCGTGATTTAACCCGTGCCATGTACGTGTGTGGGGCTGCGAACCGCGGTAAAGCCCAACCAGAAGTTAGCCTTAAAACTGCATACCTAAGCTTATCTGACGTGTACTGAACGCGTAGTCTGGAAAAGAGCATGAGAGAGCAAACCGGGTTAGGCGCCTCGTCAAAAAAAGAAAGATCTTCAGAGAAAAGGGAAAAATTCCCTAATCCATGTAATAATCTCCACGTATAGCATACACAGCCACCTCAGAAACCTGCTTCGGGAAGTCTGTACGTCTCCTAGGGTGAAAGTGCTTCCTTAATAGGGGCACATTTGTGCAAGAGCTATGGTTATCGTATGCTCAAGGGAACATTGAGTGGGGTTAGCTAGTCCTAGTCTTGACGTGTACTCCAGACGGTCCAGGTACGACGCATTGCGAATCCGTAGAGAGAAAGCCTTATCAATCTAGACCCTTCACGCAGTTACCGGGCCCGTCATTATGTTCAGTGACGGTAGTGAAGGGTACTCTACATAAATTGACTCATACCTCATCTTGCACTTTTTTTCAGGATCCCAGACAATCGTTTTTGACATTCTTCACTCGTTTATGACTTTGTTTATTTTATACTAGGGTCAATACATCCAGGTCTATATCCCTCGTGCTTCCACTAAAATTTCAAAACAACAAAACAACTATACAATCATGAAAATTGCATCAATCTTTGCTGGCTCCATTGGAGGAGCAGCAGCCGCTACTCTCTCCCACCAAGGACTTCACTCCTTTCATACAAGGGGTGCCTGTTCCGGAAATACAGCTACTGATAGGCAGACATGGTGCGACTACGATTTGAGCACTAATTACTACGACGTGGTGCCAGACACAAACGTGACCAGGGAATACTACTTCAACATTGAAGAAGTTACTATCGCTCCCGATGGGTATTCGAGGACTGCCATGGCAGTCAATGGCTCAATGCCAGGTCCCACGATCATAGCGAATTGGGGCGACTACGTTGTTGTACATGTCACCAATAACTTATCATCTGCAAAGAATGGTTCTAGTATCCACTTTCATGGCATTCGCCAGAACTATACAAATCCAAATGATGGCGTTGTTTCTATCACACAATGTCCCACGGCTCCGGGTCAGACGACAACCTATAAATGGAGAGCTACCCAATACGGCACGACATGGTGGCATTCTCATATCGGACTGCAGGCCTATGATGGGGTCTTTGGAGGTATTTTGATTAATGGACCAGCTTCGGCTAATTATGACGAGGACAAGGGTCATTTGTTCCTAAATGACTGGAGCCATAAAACAGCCGATGAGTTGTATGAGACGGCAGAGTTGGACGGCCCACCGACCCTCGATAATGGCCTTATCAATGGTACTAACGTATATGGTGATGACGGTGCTTCTAACCAGACGGGATATCGATTCAACACGTCGTTCACGGCGGGTACGTCGTATCGATTTCGTTTGGTGAATGCTGCCATCGACACGCACTTTAAATTCTCCATTGACAATCATACTCTTACTGTGATGGCTATGGATTTGGTGCCAATTGTACCATATAACACTACTGTCCTAAGCATCGGAATAGGTATGATAACTCATCAAAGTCAGTTGAAGCAATTCCTCCCAGAGAACTAACGATTGAAAAGGTGAGCGGTACGACATTGTAGTGACTGCAGATCAATCTGCAGTTGCCGACAATTTCTGGATGCGCGCCATTCCCCAAGAGGCTTGTTCCGACAACGATAGTACGGATAACATAAAGGGAATCGTATACTACGGCGACTCCCCTTCCACACCCAATACAACCGCTTATACTTATACCGACAGCTGTGACGATGAGGATCTCTCTGATCTAGTACCATATCTCGCCCAAAGCGCTGAATCGTCAATTCTCAACTCCAGCGAACCCGTAACCCTAGGCACAAACTCCGAAAGCTTCTACAGATGGAAGATGAATGGCACCTCGATGCAAGTATACTGGGATGACCCAACACTTTTACAAATATGGAACAATGAAACCACATTCACAAACTATAGCGGCGTAATCGAACTGCCTGAAGCGAATGAGTGGTCCTATGTTATTATTGAAACTGAGCTCTCAATACCGCATCCTATCCACCTACATGGCCACGACTTCTTTGTTCTGGCTCAGGGAACCGGTACGTACAATACTTCAGACATTGGAAGTTTGACGAATCCTCCTCGTCGTGATGTAGCTATGCTACCATCCTCAGGATATTTGGTGGTAGCGTTCAAGGCAGATAACCCCGGCGCGTGGCTGATGCATTGCCATATTGGATGGCATACGGAAGAAGGCTTCGCGATTCAATTTGTGGAACGGTATCAGGAGGCACGCCAGCTAATTGATTATGATACGTTGCAGTCTACATGTGAAGCTTGGGACGCGTATACGGAGGAGAGCTCGGTTGATCAGGACGATGATGGAATTTGATTGCGAACTTCGTATCACTTCGATAGAGGAAAGGAATTTAGAGTATGTATATGCTACTATGTTATAGCTTCCGTAGGATATAGTGCATTCCACTCTTTTTATCTGTGCCTCTCTACAAGGCAGTATAAAAGACTGCAGTAATGCAGTAATCTAATCCAATCTTTTATACATTCTGTCTATATAGATACATCTAATATCTCACTTTAAAGATAATAAGCATTATTTTAAAAAACTCTGAAACTTATTTGTATGAATTTCTAAATTCATGTAAGGCCAATAATAGTACAAGGTGCTCAGCGCACATGAGCACCGTGCGGATTGTACAGAAACTGACAGGGCGCCAGTAGAACCGAATTAGTCTCTAGCTGAATTATAAGAATTCCGTATAAGTAGTTAAATACTTGAAATCTAGAAAAATTTGAGAAAAGTAATAAATTATTATTTTTCTTAATTTTAGAGAAACTATTTTACATTCATATTTTACTTTCTCCTTTAATAATCTATTTATCCTTTTTTTAAGATGATTAATGTTTTCAAACTTTCAGATTGAAAATCTTTAAAACTAGTAAAAGATAAACATAACTATATAAAACTATATAAATCGTCTGTTCTCCGGTGCAACTGACTCTCGGTGGATATTACTTCGTTGAACCGGAGCCCGGGACCGCCTACTTGCCGGCGCGGTGAACAACACCACCACTTGCTTTTGATCGCGGTCGGACGCACCTAATTCGTTCCAACTTCCGGGAAGCAGTTAGGTCTTAGGTTTAACTGATGGACTGATTAATCTCGCGATATCGTGATATCCCAACCACATCTCTCAAAAAGATCAGAGAGAGTTCGGGCGAACATCAAAGGTCTCCAATATGTCTTCTCAAGTTCCTCCAGATTCAGATCTCTGGGCTCCCCTGCCCGGCGAGGGTGAGAAATGGGATGATCACACCATCCACACCCACTATTTCGGATTTTCCGTGCCCGAAGAGCAGATTGGCGCTTTCATCTACATCCGCTATCAACCTGTCTATAGACTAATCTCCGGCGGGGTCTGCATATTCAAGGGCCTGGACAATCTGCGGCCCTTGGATTGTGAGCATTGTAACTACGTCAATACGATGCCGTACCCAAACACCGTCGGACCGTTGGATATGATTGAGGGCAACACGATTAAGACCGCAAATGGCTTAACTGTAGAATTTCTGGAACCGGGTCAGAAAGTCCGACTGAGCTACCGGAGCGAGGATGGGCAGACTACGTTCGATGTCCTCCAGACGGCCATAACCCCCTTGCTGCCACGCGGACACGTCATGCCCGGAGAAGATGTTGATACTGATCCTGCGCAAAAGCCAGGGGGCAGCGAGCAGTTCATGCACTGCGTCGGTAAGATGACTCTCAGCGGTCGCGCTTATACCATTGACTGCTACCCGGTCCGGGACCGGTCCTGGCGTCAGGTTCGCACAGAAGACGAAGTAGCTTTTCCCCCGGTCGGCTGGTCGCCCATATCATTTGGACCCGACTTATGTTTCAACCAGGTCGGCACCGACAGCAGTCCGCAACGATGGTCTTCCGTTTTCAACGTTGATCCCGACAAGCCTGTCCATTATTTTGGGTGGGTGGTTGTCAATGGCGAGCCCCGTGATATTGTCAAGGTTCAAAGGAATGTTATCAGGTACCATCCGGATCTACATACGGCTGTGGAGCAGGAAATCGTAGCTGAGGATGAAAAGGGAGGCCGGTATTTCTTCAAAGGGGAGGCCATCTCCATGGCACAGCTGCCCTCCTGGCCGAACAACCTTTTCGTCGACAGCGTCTATAGATGGACAGATCAGGACGGACGTATTGCTTATTGCGCGTACCAGGAGGCTTACTACCACCGTTACTTGCGGTTTTGCCGTGGTCGACCATGATGAAGAAAGGGGCTCAATATTCCCATAGACTCTAGAACAATTCAATACGTCATTCTTAACTATCGGATTATTGATAAGCTGACAAATTTTGACTTGAATCTCTTAAACTTTCTTCATAGCGTGCAGAATGGAATTTGACAATATTCGCTCGAATTTGCGAAGATGGTCATATACCATGTTCCATCGCTACGTATATATCTAGTACCGTAGAATGCGAGATTTCAAGTACAATGCCTTCCAATCCCTCTTCCCTTTCCCCCTGGTTTTACTGGCAAATATCACTAGATTCCCCGATACGAGAATCTTTTAGCCCTGTAGCGGAGCCATGCTGCCGTAGAATAAGTCTTTCTTGCTAGAAGTGCGAAGTCATTTGTCATGAAGGCACACCCATGCTAAATGAACCAGCGCATGATTAGGGACACCATAGATTTAATCAGTCACCATTAGAGGATATCCATTTCTGGTGCAGAACAAGACCGCAGATGTTGTTGAGAATATCAGAAACAGCTCTACAGTGATGCATCGCTAGAATGACAACCCCATGGCCCAGTATGAGATTTCACGAGGTCAGATAGCTATCTGGTTGGCAGTAAGGCGTAGGTCTCTCTGGTGGCCGGAATTGATAGAACAGCCTCGCATCAACAATTCAAGTTGAAGTGCAGATATCCTTGCAACCCCCTGATATACACCGTTGTCAATAAGAGATCGATACAAAGACAAAATTCTCTACAATATGATTGGTACCACCCTCTTATGGCATATACTTTACTCAACAGATGGACCATACCAAATATTTCAAAATTCCAACATCTTCTAAGTTGTTAGTATTAATACTCTATCTATCACTGCTTAGAGCTATATTCTCACCAATCTGTTCGCCAACCGATCATGAATCACTAGTCGAGAGCTTCCGTGTCAAAATCTGTAAAGTTGTGGATTCAGGAGTAGAAGCCGAAGGTTCCTACATTTATTCAGACATGGCCGGGACCATACATGCGATAGAGGGTGTCAATAGATTCCGCGAACTGGTATATGATAGCAGCTATTCAATTCGAAACCCCCTCCGAACAGCTGGATGCTTTGATCTATTGAAAATTTTCTGACTCGCATACGTATATCTTGAACAGTTCATTGCATAAATTGCATAAAAGTAGACTAAACTGACGTAGACCAACTAAGAAAACGTATGTATGCCATGCTAGGGCGCAGGAAAAAACCCATTTTCAATAACAGTAGTCGAAAACTTGGCTGGTCTCCGGAAGCCGCGTTGAATGTTGGATGATGTCTCGAAGTCGCACATGCCATGGATGCTTCCACAACGGAACGTGCACAGTCGGTCGACCACACAGATACCGGCAGGGTGGAAGGATGCGGCGGCCTTGGTGTTCTTTGGAGTGCATTCAATCTCCAATCTCTCCCCCGTGGTTAGTGTGAAAGACACATGTCCTCCACGGTTGGTGGCCGCGTCTATTTCCATGTAGGCAACGACGTCTACCTCTGCAGCATAAGTTACCTTACGGTGCCTTACCACCCAACCGAAACTCGCCATCCCTTCGTCAACACTGTGCCACGTCACACAACAGAAGAAGAAGTCTTTTCCAGCCGTTCCTACCACCCAGCGGTGTGAGTACACGCTGTTCCAGTCTCCTAATCCCCAGCCATTGTCACGCACACCCAACCCATTGATACGGTACTGCTTCCCTTTCACTGACACGGTCCCGCTAACTCTGACAGGAATGTCGAAGTGAGCTGTAGTGAACCCTTCCGCGATACTGCCTTTTTTTGGGTAACAGTCGATATTCGGTCCCAGGTCGCTGCAGTCGATCTGTGCAAGGATGTCCTGATCTGATATGGTCCAGACGTGTACTCCATCTTGGTACTCAACGCGACATGTGTCATCCCCACCACCGAAGCCTCCATTCTCCAAAAAATCGGCTGTTCTCAGGTGATTGTACATACACGTGTGGTAGATTCCCTCCGGGGCCGTAATATAGTTCCACAGAGTGGCCCGTCCTCCGTCCTGTCTATTCGGTTCGTGACCGAGACGGTGGAAACCACCTAGGTTGTTCTCTTCATCCCACCAGGTTAACACAACACTATTCTGCCAATTCTCTCCCACCCCCGGTTTCTGGCGGACATTAACTTCGTCACCGAAGACCTGCAATTCACGCATGTTATCTGTTACAATGATGTCAGCCCTAGCATTTGATTTATTGCGGCTGATGCCGTTGGTAGCCGGGGTGTCTAAAGGTGTTCCCTCTTTGGCGGTGTCCGTCAGAGCCATTTGCATGATAGAAGGCGTAAATCCAAGTTCGACCATGATATAGCGGATATCGCGATTGTCGCCACGCTGTAGATTTAGAGTCGCTCGGGACGCTCCAAGGTAGATGCGCATAAAGCCATAGGCGCGGCAAAACGGGATTACCGACTCGTTGATCTCTAGCCCCCCGCACCTCTTGTAGTGTTGTAGGAATTTCTGCCAGTCCATGTGTTTACTCACCAATGGCTGTGTATATGCCAGATCCTGCTCAGGAGCACCAAAGTCGGCACATTCCCAGTCCAGGATTGCAGCAACCCTACCATCATTCACAAGAACATTATGGACATAATAATCGCCATGCGTTAAGCAGGACTGTCTGCTATCAGCTGGAACATTGTTTTCCAACCAGTCAAAGAGCCAGGTAAGGAACGGTGATTCAAGATGCTCCACTCGTTTCGTATATTCTCTCCAGCCTTGCAGGTTCCGTCGGTATCGATCCGTAACCGTCTCATTCGGAACAACGGTGTCTCCGTGTTGCTCGAAAAACTCGGAGAATGTTTCCAATGGATATCGGTGGAGATGGGCCAGATGTTCAGCCAGCTGTAAGAGGATATCCTCGGAAATACCCGCCGAGTTGTTCTCTCCACTGTCCCCTAAAAAGGTGCCCGGCACGCGGCCGGGAATCCTCTTCATGGTGTAGAACGTGCCATCAACCCCGGGAACATCTTGAGCGAGATCAATTGGATGCGGAACCGGCAAGTTTGTCTTGGTGCTCAAACAACGCAATAAATCATATTCGAGCTTGAGATTGAAGCTCTGATGCATCATGATTGGAACGGGATCCATCTTTCGAATGACCAAATCCTCTATGATCCCGGACTGCTCATTTTGGATTCTGCACGTGAAGGTTTGTTTTCCAAATCCGCCCGGCAGTGGAGCAAAATCCACTACTTTGATGGCCTCGTGACGAGTCTGTAGGAACTTCTCAAGGGACTCCTTTGACAATGGAGATACCGGTGGAGTCTTGTCTGGGGGAGAGGTAGTGTCATGATGTCCACCGAACGGCTGAGCTTCAAGCTTCTGAAGCTCAACATAGTAAGTCTGCTCCCATTCTGCCGCTTGCCGGAGCAACTCCTCGGTACGGGGCCTTCTTGGTGAGTAGCTGGAGAGCATGACACACAGCTGGTCAATCCGACGTGTGAGATCGTCATATTCCGTAACCAGGGCATCAAACACCAGCTGTGTGCTGCTGTCATTCGTCCCATTTATCCTTGAGCCATTTGCAGAGTTGTTGGGTAGAGCCTGTCGCAGTTCTGCCTCGACTTTCTGGCCGTGGACAATGCATTGATGCAACAAATCTACCGAATCGCCCTGTCTCTTCAGGAGATCAATCAGAATCGTTTGAATGTTCTCGATTGCCCCTTTGACCTGCTGACCGCTGGTGAAAGGAAGGACCTCCTGCTCCAATGATCGTGATATCAGAGACAGATACTGGGCTGTAGAAGTTATCTTCATTGTTTTGTGTCCTCTCTTTTCCCTCCTTTTTCTGTGTTTTATCCTTGGGTATTCGATCTGGACTGAATTATTCCATTTAGGAAAGATATTTACCAGATCCGAACCTACCCCTCTTTTGTTGTAGTCGGATATTAGGTCGATGTAACAATAACAGGTAAAACAAGGTTCATTACAGTCCCCCGTCCTCCGGACTCGACTTCGGTCGGCTCCGTGTCAATCCCACTTCCCCGTGGGGCTTACTCCCATACAGCGCAGCGAAGAGTTTACGCTACAGCCCGGATCTTCCCTCCACCTCCTCAGCGTTCAATCGCCCTTGATGTCACCGAGCCTTTGGGGACGGTTTAGTAGGCCTTTAATTTGGTATCGACTATTGGATTCTTGCCTTCCAGGAGACATCGCAAGGGTATTGCTGACTACGTATCCTGAGAAATGGACGCTCAGAATGACTAACATCGCGTATAGCGACCTCGGCCGGAAAATTGCTTCATTAGTCTTTCCTAGATCTGCTAACGTGGATGATTATTACAACGCATATTTCTTCTCTTCAAGTTTTCCTGGAGCATTCAGACACATAATTCCGCTGACAGAATTAATGGGAAAAGTGGTTGTGATTCCCGCCCCAACCCCCGGGCCCGGTGGGCAGGGGCTTCAGATGGGCCATGTTTCTATGCTGATTACCCCGAATTTAATATACGTACACAAACTGGATCTCCGGGAAGCCTACCCCCGAAGGACATCACATGCATGCCTGGCTTCCACGACGTTATCTAGTAGATCCATATGCAACCTTAATACAAAAGTTTTAAAACGATTATAAAAGAATTGTTATATTCCTGCAAGTAGCCTAGTCTCTTGCTTTCTATTCGCTATTTCGTAAGTTTTATTCTTCCCCGAGAGTTTAAACGGCAACTGACAGTCATTCCTAAAATGATACCACCAGCAAAAGTAAGGTGAAACCTCCTTGTCCTTTTATGCTCCACAATTTCCGTGCCATTTTGTATTGAATTTTGCGCAGTCCCGATCATGCATTTCACCTTGAATCAGGTTTCCTTAGGATAGTTATTACGGATCAAAGTTACACTGGGTCTACAATAAATATCAGGCCAATCAATCGTTTTCATCCCAATATAAGTTAGGAGCTTACCTTTGAACAATAAACATGTGTTTACTGGTCAAACCGGTTTCGAAATTGACTGCTGTTTCATAACAAAATCCACTTTTAAGCCCTTCTCGGCTAGTTTTTCCAGTTTCCTAGTTTGATAGAGCAATTGATAAAAACCAATAATGACAAGGGTGCCTTGTAGTTCCCGCCAGGAGGCACGGGGGACACGTTGTTCCGCCTCCCGAACGACTCCGCTTCCCATAATACCGTGAGCCAGCAGAGTAAAAGTATCAAGCAACCTAAGAACTGTCTTGGTTTTGGTCATTGTTATTGATACAAATGTACCTAAATGCTCTATTCATTTTTTCCCGTTTCTTGCCTATGGGGTTTCACACTTATTTTTCGAACCTTTGTAGTAGATTTGGGAGTTTTGAATTTAATATCACGAGCCCGGTCTAAATATCCTACCCGAAACGTTGGTTAATGAGTACTGAGTGGTTCTTAAATCTGATAAAAATCTGATCTGGACAACAACTACTTGGCTATGCAACTTAGATGCCAACATTTGGAGAGAGTAGGAATTTCTGGAAGCTCTTCTTTATGATATCTCGTCCCTAGATGGGAAGTACTATCCAATTATTGAGATTCTGCCTTAGCAAGTGGCCCACTAGTACTTGTTGCGCCTTGGGCTCTGGTTAGGACTATGGTGTTTTGTGTAAAAGGCCCAGGTGAGTGCTTCTACCTGGCATCAATGACCTTGCAGTCCACGCGTATTGGCTGCTTTGGGTTATGTCAGTCAAAGCACATGAGGATTCCTACTTAGTTACCTTAACTTTGGTATATATCATATCTAGATACCCACATGATGTACCTAGGCTTTCATAGAGGCTACAAACACGGCTTGATGATCCTGAGACAGTCTCATTTACCGCGGAAGGTTCATACTGTAGTGCGCGCACTCTTTGATTTGGACTACAATCAACTAAGCCAAGGTATCGAAGATGTCGAGATATATTGTTCAGCACTGCCGAATGGGCGACATGCCAGAATCCAGCTCCCACGGCTTCAGTCCTTGATGCTGACTCACTCCGTAAACTTTTATCCCCACTTTATCTCCGGTCATCCCTTCTCTGATGGAGGAAGTGTTTGTTGAAGTTGGCAATGTAGACCTATTATTTGGTGATCTATTAGAGCTTCTGAATCTGCAAGGACAGACTACAAAGTTGACAAAGCATGCTTGAGACTGTTAAATGGCCTATACATTCAAGAATTTGGGAAATTGAGGATGCATTTCAATTCCTGGAGTACTGTATATTCCCAGAAAGTATCTGGGCTAAATAGAGCATTTGCGATATCAACCGGATGAAGACGGTCCTTTAATATATACCACAATTTCGGAGGGAGGGACGAGAGATTCTAGGCATTTTTGATGACAGCGCTCTAAAGGCAGAGAGGACATCAGATATTGTGGTAGATCGTTTTATCATACAAGAAGTGGCACTGAGTAATAAAAGTCATACGAGTACAAGCCCTTTGAAGGCTACATTCCGAATGGCCTTCTACGGATCTGGACGCATATATATTGCTGTCCATGCGCCTTGTTACCGTGATAATAGCCAGATTCCACGAATGACGAATCATGCTAACCTCGCAGTACGTATCGCAGCTTCTGTTCGCAAAGAACAGAAAGGCATTTACTGATCAATACATTTAGACCTGGCTCTGCACACAGTATGGTTGTGGGCTTTTTTGAAGTTAGGTTCGCAGGCCGGATGGAATCCGGGGAATGCGGGGACCCCGGCTTTTGGACCCACACTTATGGGTTCGGAGGCCCGCTAGACGCTCCGGACAACATTCACAGCGCTGGACCATCCGAAAGCTTGGATAAAGTCCAGATAAAGAACCGTGTTTGATGCATTCAACCAACAATGATATCATTATCCAAACAATATGGTCAATTTCAATCCTCAGGTTCTTCTTGCTTCTGGCCTTGCATTGACGCGATCCTGGCCATCAAAGACTTATGTCATTCCTAACACGCCAGAGGTCGGCAACGCAACCTATATTACTAACAATAATCAAGGCCCTTTTGATGCTCCTAAGTGCGACCTGATTAATGCAACCAATATCGAATGGTGGTACTTTGATGCCCTCTCTGCAGATGGAACCCAGGGTATTGGGGTGTGGTTTTTCACTACCTACCCACCGTCCATGGGAATCACCGAGTTCAACAGCACAACCTGGTTCCTCTTCCAAGCGAGATTTACCGACGGCCCAGGAGTCGACGCCTTTATTCCAGCAGATCAAGCAATTGTGCAGACAGTTGGAGAAGGCTCCTCGGGATTGTACAGCGGGACTGGCTCAGGCTGGACTGGGACCCCTGATCTTTCTTCTTTTGCTGTATTTTTTGATTCTGCCGAGTTCGGCGTTTCTGGAGAAATATATATAGAGTCGGTAGGTAATTTGATTCAGAGTTAACCAACAACATCCTATTAATAGTTGATCTTCTACGAGACTGCCCCTGCTCACTTCCCACTAAACCTCGCATCGGATCCTGATGCAAGTGAAGTATTTGGTTCTCTGGGTTGGGCCCAAGCAGTCCCTGCAGGCAAAGCCATCGCTCATGTCAAAGTGAAAGATCAACTGGTATCATTCACTGAAGGCACTGGTTATCATGATCATGTGCGTATAATGCTAACCAATTTGGATGCACCGATCTCTAATGAAACCGCGACAGAACTGGTCCCCTGGCCTTACTGGCCTTTTGAACTGGTATGCTATTCATGCTGATGTGGGCCCTTTTGTTTGGGATGCCGTCAATGTCTTGATTGATGAGGATGGAACCCTGTCGTCCAGTGCCTGGATATATGAGAACAACAAGACTGTTTTAGCCAGCCTTGAACCAGATAGTGTCAAAATCACGCCGTGGGGGAACGGCGCCAAATATCCTCCCAAGGGATATTATCCTAACCCTGAGGGTGCACTAGTGGTTTTCAGTAGCTCGGTTGCAGAAAGGTTTATATTCAATGTCACTTTCAAGACAGACTCGCCCCGGGCACCCCTGGGTAAGGGACTTGGGAAGTGGTTCGGTACTGCTACTGGAGGTAGAGAAGGCGGGGAGAGCTACACCGGCCCAATGATGTTTGAATGGCTTGATTTTGCCTTTTGATGAATTCTGACGAATGCATCCATTCTTTCATGGCAATCTGTGATATTGGTCACTCATTTGGGCCGTCTACGGGAATTCATTTGTAGGAAAATATCTACAGTTTATATCTATCATCACGACAGCCGTAGTATCATTTGAATTGGAAGGGAGTGGTTTCTCTAATACCACAGAACATTGTGTACAGAACTCAAGTTTTTATTCGTAAAATATATAGTTATGTATAGAATTGTACAACGGCTCAGGCAAATTCACCTCGTTGACTTTGCAAGCGTTCCTTTTCTATTCAATAGTTCCTTCCCCCTCGCCTTGTCGGAAACCTCGGTTCAATACCGTCAGAGTATAGCTAGGATAGCTCTTAACAGTTGAAGTTAAAAGGCTTTTAAATATAAAAGTTCTTATTAAAGATAAAGTTTATAAAATAAATATCCTGTTTATAAAAAAATATATATTTAAGTTATTATAGTTAATTTAAAAAAGTAATTAGCAGCTAACTAAAAAGTAAAAACTAGATTTCTTATATATATAAAATAATTTATTTGAAAATATCATATATTGTATTCTAAATATAATATATTATATTTATAATAAGATATATTATCTTCTAAATATAATATATTATATTTATAATAAGATATATTATCTTCTAAATATAATATATAGTATTAGAGATAAAATCTAGATCTGATTAAATTATAGTTTTATTTTTTTAATATTATATAGCTTTTATAATTTTTTTTTTTTTAAAATAAACTGTTGCTTTTAAAGCTTCTTTCCATAAATATTTATTTACTTTTAAAGTAAATAAGAAACTTTGACGGCACGAAATTCGCAACCAGGGCAGCCTCGACAATCATGGAAGTCATTGCACCGAATGTTCCAAAAGCATGTACTTAATGCGAGGAAACCTATCAACCAGGACCATGGCTGAGAGGTTCATTCCCGTTGCAAATGTCAACCACGCGGCTGGATAAAGAAGCTGTTTCACCTCACCAAAGCCAAGCATTTTATACAGTGTCGGACCGTAGTCTAGGGCAGGAACTTTTATCAGTGATTCGTCTTTGATAATTTCGTTTTGACTTCTTTGTTTCATACTGTTTATTACCAAAACACCTGAGCATTGAATGATACCTGTCGTCCCCATGGCTATGAGAGCTCGTTTTAGATAAGATGGTTTTCTAAACATGTTGATCCAAGAGCTATCCAGGTTTCTTTCCAGAATCATTTGTTGCTGGATCTGGATAAATTCCCGGTTCGCAAAGTGACCACTCGGGTCGTTCTTCTGTGTATGGAGCTTATGAAGGATTGCCTTTGCCTCAGCTTCTCGCCCTTTTGAAATTAGCCATCTCGGACTCTCAGGAATCCAATAAATTCCACCGATTAGGATCAGGGGCCAAACAGTCTGGATAGCTAGGGGAGGTCTCCAAGTATCAAGGCTCGCTGTTTTCCAGAAGTAAAATCCAAATCCAACCCAACCTAGAAAATCTGAAATTTAGGAAAGTCTCTCGCCAACATATCTGTTTTCGCTTTGAAGTGTAAGTAATTGGGAAATTGGTCTCACCAGCAGTAGTATATCCTAGCGTTAATGAAAACGCATGGACGTCCAGTAGCCCACCACGGAAAATCTAACTCAAGCGAAAGATTAGCCGAATATCACCAAGTCTCACGCGAGCTGTGTATGAGAGTCCTATACCGGTATGGATGCAAGTAGCATGAAGGCACCTGCGCCAGCGACAAATCGAAACGCGATAAACTCCGCAATGTGAGTGCTGTCGGATAAGACGGCGCCCGATATGATGACCAAAATTGCCGGCTTAGAAATCACAGCAATAGCCCATTTGCGACCGTAACGGTCGGAAACACTAGGCATCAATAAAGTACCTATGATGCCACCTGCTTGAAACAAGCCATTGGTTGTAGCCTCGAGAGGGGTGGCATTACTTCTTGTGTCGAACTGAAAATAGTCGATGAATGAGGGCTGGTCTGTTCCATATTAGTAGATAGAGGCATCAAATATATTTTATTAACTTATGGGCGGCCCAAGGAAGAGAGAAAACAAGGGGAAGGCACAGATGGGAGGAAAATGAGTAAGGAGCATTCTTTTACCCAAGGTGGTGCTTATAATTGAAGCAGCGTAGCCGTAGGTCATGGATCCTGGACCTAAGAAACATAAAATCAACAGATTGTAAGTGCTGAACTTCCTCTGATTTGTGGTACTTCCACCGAACATGACAATGAAGATGAGAGATGAAGACTCTCTTTACAAAGCCAAGAAACAATTCAAATATTATCTTGTCCCTTAAAAAGGGATACCCTCGAATGCATCTACGATGAAATACATGATAGCCAGCCGACTAAATATAAATGATGGTTAAATAAACCAAGGTCTTCTAAACAAATATGGTCTCATAACCGTTTCTGTCTGTTTAAAGTTTATTGAATCGTAAGTTTGGACCACAATCTTATGAGAATATGAGGGGTCAGAAAAGGATTCGGACCGAGGCAAACAGAGAAGTCTGGGGTGTTTTGCGGGGAGTTGTCGCAGTTGAACTCACTTATTGTTGCCGAGGCAGGAAAACGATATACGCTTTGGTTCTTGTCCCCGGAGTCGGCAACGTTAGGGTGGGGCATCAAGGTTCTTCTGTTTACGAAAATCTCAGCCGTGGCCCATGGTATTTCTACAGCAATCATCAATTAGTCCGGGTTAAAAATATCTGATTTTATTGATTCAAGGAACGTGTTCTCTTCTTCGCTTCAATCTTGCACACCTGTCGTGGCAGGCATAACCTTGAACATGTCACAGCTCAAAGATTTTCATAACCTTTTCCGGTTAGATGGGAAAGTGGCAGTTATTACGGGTGGTAAGAGTTACTTTGTACCTTTTACCTGCAACAGATGCGCCTTGCATTACACCGTTTCATAATGATTAGTTGCTGATGTTGAAGGTATTAGGTTCACGAGGTCTTGGCCTTCACACAGCAACCGCTTTCTTGCTTGCTGGAGCGCGCACGGTGATTCTAGTATCCCGCAAGAACGAAGGTCCAACAGGTTTGGATCAAGCGGTTGAAAATTTGAATAAATTGGAGGGCATTCAAGGTCATGCTGTGGCACATGCACTTGACCTGTCGAAAACCACCGAAATTGAAAAACTGGTATCGATTGTAAAGGAAACGGAGAAAAGCATTGACATCCTAGTCGCTAATGCAGGAGCAACATGGGGAGGTCCCTTCGAAACGACACCAGATGTTTCTAATACCAAGGTACTTGATCTAAACGTTCGGGGTATCTTTAATCTAGTTCGACTGTGCGTAAAAAACACCCCAGACTACTGCTGACAGTAATGTTGTGCTAACACAGGACATTCTTGAAATTTAGCTTCACCCCTCTGTTGAGCGCATTTGCTACACCAGAAGATCCATCGCGTATTATTATCATGGGGTCAGTGGCAGGTATTAATATTCCACACGTGGGAGAGCATGGAACAATCATGTACTCGGTGTCCAAGGCAGCAGCACATCATCTTGGGCGTAATCTGGCTGTTGAGTTGGGTCCCAGAAATATTACGACTAATGTTGTGGCTCCGGGATTCT
Organism: Eurotiales sp. R13A2; assembly: GCA_023625935.1. Taxonomy (NCBI): domain Eukaryota; kingdom Fungi; phylum Ascomycota; class Eurotiomycetes; order Eurotiales; species Eurotiales sp. R13A2. Next base: position 396,942 of record JAMAFV010000020.1, read on the forward strand.
TCCCTTCAAAACTGGCCAATGGCATGATTGATGTCCTAGGCGGCGAGAAAGGCCTCATTCAGAATAATCCAAGAGGGAGACTCGGGCAAGCGGAAGATATAGCTGGTGTAATGGTCTGGCTTGCATCGCGGGCAGGGAGTTATGTGAACGGTGCGGTTATTCCTCTAGATGGAGGGGAAATTCTGACGAGTGGGATGAAAACTAAACTTTAGTTTTCTTTTGCTATACATCTATTTCGGAACACAATAGCGTTCAGGATATTATGCACATTACATTACATTACATGATCGCTTGGGCGTTCTACTAAGGATCAGGTGTTGGGAAAAATGTCAAATAAACAGCATAGTTGATACAAATAAATAAAGTAACCATAATTGTAATCAATTAAAACATATATAGGATCCAAATGGTATGGTATGCTCCTGGCATCATCACAGGGGTAAAGCTAAGTATGCAATCAATTTCACTCCCAATGGAACATGTACTAGCAGAAGAGCCCATATGTTATATCCGGATGTATTCCATGTTTCACACCTCCTCACGGTGGTCACGAGTCGAGGACAGGCTTGTGAAGGAAGCCTTTTTCGACGGGGGTCCTTTCGGTACGACCAGTCCGATGTTACTAGATGCCGCGGTATAGCATCGCCGTCTGTGGTCGATACCCGCGGCTAGTTCAACGATACCTAGAATCCATGGATACGAGAGATGGGCAAGTCCTAATTTGCATTTGCGACTTGAGGTGTCTATGACCTTTTGCTTGAAGTTATTAAATTGCGCAACATCGTTGCTCTGATTGTTGCAATTTATAACCTTGTATCACCATCATATGATCCAAACGGCTGAAGCAAAAACGGCGAAAAGACCGTTCCCTGAAACGAAGATGTATCTGAAATCCACGCATACTCCGCTCGATATTCCTAAAGCAAACATCCTCGACTTCTTCTATCCCCAAGATGTAACTACTTCCGATACTCCTATCTGGATTGATGCCAAAGTACCATCCCGGTCCCTGTCCGCTCGAGCCGCCAGAGAATGGATATGCCAACTTGGTCTAGGTCTGCAAAGACATGGGACCAATGTAGGTGACGTTTGCTTACTCTTGACTCCGAATCATATCTTCGTATTGGTTGCATATTTGGGGATTGTAGGAATAGGCGCAATTTTTTCTGGGCTGAATCCAGCCTATACTGTTGAGGGTGAGCGCAATTCCGCGAAACTCAAATTCGTCATCCTTTTTTTTTGGTTTTCATTTGACTAAGTTGTTGTATGAACAGAGGCTGCGTTTCAAATGTCGAACACAAACGCCAAGTTAATGCTCATTCATCCATCTCTAATCCAAACGGCTATTGCGGCCGCCAAAAAAATTGGGTTCTCCACTGACCGACTCCTTCTTTTCAATGATGTACAGAGCGAATCTTCACACGGAATACGAGATTGGTGGAGCATACTTGCTTCACCTCAAGATGCTGTCCATTGGAAATGGCCTACTCTGAGTGCAGAACAAGCGACTACCCAAGTTGCAACTTTAAACTTTTCGTCCGGGTAAGTGGAAGACAGGATTTGTTGTCTTGTAATTGACCTTGACTGAAGTCGAAATTACAGTACAACGGGTCTACCAAAAGGGGTGTGCATAAGCCATCACAGCCTGATTTCTAATGTCTGTCAACTGGAAATGATGTACGATTTTAGAGAAAAGAAACGATGGATCGACTTTCTCCCGTTATTCCATGCTTATGGTCAATGTTTCTTTATCTTGATTGCATCAAAATTCCAGATTCCAGTATTCGTCATGAAGTCTTTTAAAAATTGACGAGTACCTTCAACTGATCGAAAGGGAACATATTACCAGTCTTCATACCGTTCCACCAGTCCTGATGATGCTAGATAAGCGGCCTGAGGTCGCCAAGTACGATTTGAGCAGTGTGAAGGAGATCCTATGTGGTGCGGCTCCATTATCCCGTCAGCTGCAGCAAAATATCACAGACAAGCTTGGAATTCGAGTCACGCAGGCGTACGGGACAACAGAAACGACATGTGCGTTAATGTGTCACCCTTGGTACGAACCTGACAAGCCGATTGGGAGCGTCGGTTTAATCCTGCCCAACACGGAAATCAAATTACTAGATGACGATGGACAGTCAGTTACGCCCAATACCAGGGGCGAGGTCTATGCTCGTGGCCCCCAGATCGGTCTGCGATATTGGAAAAACCCCAATAGCACGCGAGAATCATTTGACTCCGAGGGCTGGTATCGTACTGGAGACGTGGGAATTGCCGATGACCGAGGGTATTTTTGGATCGTGGACCGAAAGAAGGAACTTATAAAAGTCCGAGGATACCAGGTCTCTCCTGCAGAAATCGAAGCAGTTCTCTGGGAGAATCCGCATGTGGCTGACGCTGCTGTCGTTGGAATTATGATGTAAGTTGCTTATTCGGATTCAGGAGGGAGTTCATTTAGGTCTTTTATCTCCCCTTTCCTGTGCAACATTGACTAAAACTGAAACGCAGACAAGGCAAAGAGAAGCCACGAGCATACGTAAAGCGCAAAGAGGATGCACACAACATAGCAATACAGGCTCATATTTATGATTGGGTAAGGTCAAAATTATCTCGACACAAATGGCTGGATGGGGGAATCCATTTCGTCGATGAGGTACCCAGACTTGCCAGTGGGAAGATACAACGGAAGATCATTCGCCAGTGGGCTGAGAGAGACGCGAAAGCAATCGAGGCTGAGAGCGAAATAAGAGGGAATGAGTCCAAGTTGTAGAACAACCGAACGGTACTCCATCCCCGTAACATATCCTACTCTGATATTTTATTGATAATCAAAGACAGACAATAAAATAATTTCATGTATCATTCAAACATCCAAGTCAGATAGGAGATTGAAATCGATCAAATTGATAGCAAAGCCTAAAATCTCCAATTTCCCGTCTTCATCTACAATAGCCGCACCTATTGGCCTAGAGGAATCTGAGAGCTCAAACATAGCATTCTTCAGTCGAAGCCGTTCGGTAACTATATTGTCAAGTTGATCAATCATGTTAACAGCATACTGAGCTCCGGAGAAACGAGATTTAAGCAGTGATAAAAAAGCAGTCAGATGACGAAGATGAGTTGTTTCCGCGAGATGGTCACCCTGTAAAAGGTCATTGACCTTATAGAAAATGAAATCCACTTACAGAATTGTATCTAGAGGCTTTCAGCAATACTAATTAATCATTGGACAAGTAATAGTACCCTTTCGCACAGTAGAGAATGTTACACAGGTATAACTAATTATTGAATTGAACAAGCTGCATGAATCGTGAGTGACCCGGATCGCTTGGTGTCATCGAGTCCTAGGAAGCCTCAGCTCGGCGAACCGTGAGGCGTCAAGTGAGCGGGATTCGATATCCACATAGTGATACGTCTACGCCGGCCTGTTCTCCCTGCATGGATTTTTTTTTATTATGCTGTTCTTATCGGCGACATTGATCGATCAGCTACCTACTTTGATACCGTTTTTACAGAGACCGATTCTTGCAGCTATGCACGCGTCTGAGTTGCCCTCGTGGAAGAATATGCCTCCAGTTAGGGGGATACCTCATGGCACCGCCTGGGGCCTCTTTGACAAAGATGGCGTTCGCGATGAAGTAGGAACATTGAATTTACTGACCCCGGAAGTCGTGTTGAATGCTAAGAAGGAGATTATCACTGGGAAAAGCTTTGCTCTTAAGTATGTGAGTTTACTGCCATCCAATCTTATGCTCTGTTGGCAGAGGTTGAAAAAACAAGAGGGGAGAAAAAACCATTCGGCCAGCGATAAGAATTGGAACATGATATCTGAAGTCATGATATCTTTGATCAATTAGAACCTACATACTGTTTAAGATTCTTCCAATGCCAAAGTTGACAGAAACGATAAAGATAATCTATGGTTTTAGTTTTAGTTTTAGCTGTGCAATTGAACGACAGGTTGATGGTGGAAATCCCCAAACCTCCGGATGTCGCTAACACTGCCCGGAATCCTTGTCTTCGGAATCGGAGTGATTGCAGGTTGATGTCTAGTGTACCAATGAAAATCAATCATTGACTAAAAAGACTGAATGTGTAATTCTATTCCAAATGTTCCGGAGACCCGGGGACCCGGGGGCCGTCCTGGCATTTTACAATTTTCCTGCAGCATAATAAGCCATGATATATTCGGGCACTCAGAGAAGAAAAATGTTCACGTAGCTACTAAGCTAAGTTAATTCGTAAAGGCTTGGAGTTGTTAACCTCCGAGAATATCCTCAACTCAAAATGAAAATTAATTCTACAGTGCAGTGTTTGGCACTTATATCAGACTCCCTTGAAACGGTCATTGCTCCCGAACTCACTTCGGAAAATGCAAAGAGTATCTTAGGCAACATACAATCTACGCTTCAGGATTTATTAAAACGGCAGGGAAAATCTGCCAGTTTTCTGAAGAAAATCATCGATGATGGGGAAACCCTAGGGCAAGAGATATTCCAATATCTCGAGACAAACAAGTCCTTCAAGGAAGTACCTGGATCGGCTGCCGGATCATTCGAAGAACTCGCCTGCTATCATGAACAACTCAGTGCCCGCCTAACGCGATTGAGCGAGCGATTATCATTCGAGAAACCACAACATCCAAAGACGCCAGAATTACTCCGACGGGCTGCGCAGTGGGAATTTTCGTACTATTCTGGTATTCAAAGCATTCCAGCAGAGCAACCCGAGAAACAAGACCTACCTGCGTCCACCGGACCTCCTATTTCCCAGCAATATTTGCAAAGCTTCTTAGCAGAGGCCTTGGGAGAGGTGGATGTCACTGGATTTCGAGCTATCCCTGGAGGGCACGGAAAGAAAACGTATCTCGCAGAAGTTAAGTATGTCGATGGGAGATCGGACAAGCTCGTTATACGAAAGGTGGATGCAGCACCCATAATATCACATGGAATATTTCGCGTCGAGAATGAGTTCGCTCTTCTGCAATGTGTCCATCGAGCGGGATTTCCGTGCCCCAAGCCTTACAATCTTGCAATAAAAGCACCTGGTCCTGATGGAATTGACGGTTCTTTCTATACTATGCAGTTCATGGATAGTAAACTCCCATGCACATTTCTCAGCAGGAATGATGGACATATCTCCGAAGAATTGCTTTTGCGGTTGGCGGAGCTGCTGGCTCAACTCCATTCGATCCCACTGGAAAGCTTCGGGGAATATCTGAACACGCATGAAGAACGTGATATCCACACCCAAACTACTTCACAGAGATATCGGAGTTTGATTGATGGATGGTACCAATACTCTCAGCATGTCGAACACTCCCCATCCACATATCTTGCCTGGCTATTCCACTGGCTGCGGAATAATGTCCCAGATGACAATCGGACACCAGTGCTTACTCATGGAGATTTCAACGTGCACAATATACTCACACGTGGCAACGACGTGAGTGCAGTCTTGGATTGGGAGTGTGCCGACTTTGCTGCTCCTGAACAAGATCTGGCCTATATACACCCCGTTGTTTCCAAGCAAATGTCCTGGGCAAAATTTCTTAACCACTATCGTGCCAGCGGTGGTAAGGAAATAAATCAATCTTACTTCGCATTTTGTCAGGCCTATTCTGTTCTTCGAACGACGCTGGCATTTAATCGAGCTACGATGAATCTTCAACATTGGTGGACCCCCGATATTAGGTTCGCTATGGTTGAGTTGGGGTACCAGGCTGCTTTCATGGGCATGGGACTTCAATATACAGAAAATCTAGCCATCGAGAATGGCGATACACAGGGGGCTCAGCAGAATAATCCTGCTCCTCATTATGACAACGACGGACAAAGAACTGAGCGCGAAAAGAAATATATCCCGAAACAAGACACCCCTGCGACTGTATCTCCTGGTGGATACGAGTTACTCAATTATGGAGATCATGCCAACGTCCGCCAGACACCCGGGCCGGGAGGCCATTGGCAGGAGAGCGTAGTGATGGTTTGGTGGGACGACAATAGTAGAGTAGGCGGATTTCACAGAATTGGACACGAGCCCAATCGAAAGGATGGTCCTATGGCTACACTATGGAGCCACTTGATTACTCCTTCTGGTTACTATAAGCGACAAAAATACCAGCCTCTCCGTGCTCAAGATCAGTCATCGAATGGCGGTTTGGGCTGCGGCGACGACACGACAACCAATTGCTTCGTTGATGGAGAGCATATATGGGACATCTCAGATGAACACCTGTCCGCACATTTATCGTTCACTGACATCGGTCCAAATATTGATGGTTTCCCTAAGAGCAAAACTGTAACGGAGGGATTTGCATCGCACCATTTTGATATTCCTGGCCATGTGCGCGGCTGGGTGAAAGTCGATGGCAAAGAGTACCCTGTCACAGCCGGACTCGGAATTCGCGACCACGCCTGGGGACCTAGAGACTGGAACCAGACACTACAGGGTCATCGCTGGGTGGTCGGAGCGGCCGGTGATGCTCTTGGCTTTGTTGGCGTTACATTCCAGGGACCTGATGATTCAGTCTTCAAATTCGGCTGGGTTGTGAGAGATGGCGTGGTTACAATGGCCAAGAATATCGATATATTAGCCTACATGGAAGCAGACTCACAGGTGAATAGAGGCGGGGAAGTTCTGTACTCTCTTACAACCGGGGAAGAGTTACGGTTTGTGCACAGGCCTGTGGGTGTCCCAGCGTGCGTTTCTCACCACCATGGGTTGAATTGCGTGGACCGGATCTGTAGGTTCGAATGCAGCAACGGGCTGAAGGGATTTTCTTGCTTTGAAACGAGTTGCAATGTCAAAAGACCTTCTGCCCGTCCTTCAAAGTTTATCGATGCGATTGCAGATGACGGTTTTCATAGTCTGTAAAACTGGGTGCGTTTGTCACGCTGATGTTGAAATATTTGATTTGCTCCATATTATCTACTACAAATGCCGTCAAGATACGTTTTTGCGAAAAATGACCTATCACCCACACCACCACTTTGTCCTTAGGAACCTGCTCCACTTAAGCTTTTCCAATATAAAAACCCCATAGGTCAATGTAAGATTGCGCGTTTTATCTAAATTCTTTGTTGCTCTTACAAGTCTGAGGACCAAATCTTCGTACACATTCAGGACAATGCACGAGGACACGTGAGCTATGCTTAGACCTTCTCTGCCTCAACTCGTGTTTATCCCACAATCTCAGGGGTTGTCAACGGGCAATTAGATGCTACACTATTGCAGCCGAGCCGATTAGGCCGGAACAGTGTGGTTAAAACCTTGTACGTATTGACCAAGGTGGGTCAATATGCGCGATTCCTCCGGTACAAATGGACCAAAGTAGTAACCAACCCCAGCTATTAACTCGATATATTCATAATTGCAATTTATTGAAAGCCCGAAGTCAGAAGTTTACGAATTTAACTGAATAGGCAGGAAATTGAAGACCAATTCTAAGGTCATCGCAAAATGACGTTGTTCCCTTTGTCAAGGACCAACAACCAACTGCGGTCGTTCAGACAATTCAAGCTACATTAAATGATCTATTGAGGAGAAAGATCGAGTCTTGGGATCTGCTAAAGGAGTGTATCATTGAGGGTCACAGGCTCGAGGTGGAATTATGACGAGAACTGCAACAGACGGATTAAATGAACACATTAGAGTAGAAAGCTTCAATGGCGTAGATCGGAGCCTAGCTTTGGATCAACTACTCGTGACATAACATGATGATCTGACACACCAAATTAATATACTATGTGTCGCTCTCATCAAATTTCGGGAAATAGGGGCGAAGGTAAAAATCTGTTGCGTTAGGCTGCTGAATGGGAATAGATTTACTCTAAGTGATCAGAATATTCTTTAGCGAGCATGGAGAGTATCACCAATCCCTAAGTCAGGATCTCATATTGCTACTCACAAGATATCCTGTTTATCTATATTAGTATCCTCTAGATACTCACTAAGTATTTAAAAACAGATATCAGGAGTATAGTCAATAAGTGAAGCATTTAAATAGAGCATGATACTCTGATACACAACAAAAGCTATGCCCAACTCATAATGCTTGTTATATTTAAAATACTATGGCTGTGAATGGGCAAGATTATTAATATTTTAGATTGGAAGTATGCTGGCTTTGGACTATTCAAGTAAGATCTAATCTAAATGTAGCTCTTGGTTGCTACATATATGACCTAGTAAATCTTCCTTGACCAGTACAAAGAGCACAAAAGGATGGAGTTTAATGAGTTAATTATTCTCTTTTAGCGACCATATAGGTTAATACTCCTTTTTCTGGGAAAAAGTCAAGCAATTGTCGAATCTTCAACGTAATAAAAATCACCTTACAATAATGAAGATTCGCATGGAGGATGCAGCAGCCGGTTAAGTGGCGAAGTATCGGATTACAAACCGATCATCGTTCTCACGGACAGTGGCCTCAGCTGGAAGTCTTTAGCTATGATGTAAACCAATTGAAGAGTAGTGTTAATGGCATAACGGGAAAATTGCCACGTGTTTCCGGCCGGCGGCAATTTCCTTTGATTCCCCATTGGGACAACCGGCAGGCCTGAGGCTTACGGGGACAATGAAATCTTTACTGATAACATATAAGAAACTACACTATGTTGAATGCACCATTGGCGCTCTTTCCGGCTCACCTACAACAGGCTTTATGAAGAACATTACCTCCGACAGAGTGATTGTATCATACCTGCGTGTTCATCCCGCTTTCTGCTTTCTAGGGAGTGTATAGCATCAACGTGTTAACAACGGTAACATTTCTTTTACTACCAATAAAGAAGACAAAATGACAGCATACACCACAAGAAATACAATCTGGCCGACAGCCATCACACTCGATCCTGCGATAAAAACATTAATTGGCCATTTCTACGAGCTCGCCGACATCCCCAACCCTAACGCTGGCGAGCGATTCGCATCGGAAATATTCACACCGGAGGGGGTTATGGAGGCCGCAGGGGGGTCTACAAGATTTGAGGGCGAAGCTGGTAGGCATTTCTCAGAAATTCCATATTTGCATTCCGGATTTGGTTAACAGCGTTGAATGGATATAGAAATCCGAAAATCTCGCGAACATGCCTGGGACGCCTTCAGCTCCCGTCGCCATGAAATCCGTCGTGTTTTTATTGCTGATGCAGAAGGATTTGATATTTTACTGATTGGTGAGGTGGAAATGGAAGTTCGAAAGAATGGAAACATAGCTAGAAGTGAATTCGTGGCGAGGTTTGTAGTTAATCCGGAGACTGCAAGACGGGGGAATCCAAGGCTAAGTTCGAGTACGGTTTGGGCAGATAGTGCGCCGATTTTGGCATTGCTTAGGGAGTGATCACGTTTTTTTTGCCTGCCAGCTAGTGGTTTAAATTTAAGATATTAGATGCGAAGAAGTAACGAAGCTACGCGAAATGACCAAGGCGCATTGGCAAGGATGTTCTGGCCTGCATTTTGAGGCTGTTGAACGCCGCCCGTTAGCAATGTAATGTTGACTACCCTTTTAGGTCGGACCTCCGACCCTCAGGACTTTCGGCTCCGAATGCCCAGCCAGTTATTACTAACGAGATAGCAACTTGCATTTGATATTGTGTGCCTTCAATGCACCATTTAAAATTCGTTCCATTTCATCATCTGAAGAAAATCGAATTCGGCCGCTAGACTTAGAAAAATGCACACTCTCTTCCAACGCCTTGTGCGATTCCGTAATCAAGCCGGAATAATCCGCTACGGCGAAGCGCCAGACCAAAAAGAGCTCATTGGAAATACAGTAAACATATACGATGGGGATTATCCATGGGAGCTTCGAATCACCGACCAGACTGATATTATTGCAGAAGTAAGTGCTACTTTCTTAGGGTTATACACATATAAACATTGCCTGACAACATATAGGTCCTCTGTCCCCTCTCTCATGCCCCTGCAATCTACGGAATAGGGCTAAACTACAAAAAGCACATACAAGAAGCTGGCTTTCCATTACCACCTTTTCCGACCGTTTTCATGAAACCGACGAGTGCGCTCAATGGGCCGTATGCAGATGTTATAATTGACCCTGCGACCGTGCCGAATATTGACTATGAGGGCGAGCTTGTGGTCATTATTGGGAAAGATGCGAAGAATGTTAAATCTGCTGATGTTGTTGAGTATGTACTTGGGTACACGGTTGGTAATGATGTGAGCAGTCGATACTGGCAAGACCCCACTCGTGCAGGGAATCAGCATGGTTATGCGAAGAGCTTTGACGGATTTGCGCCTATTGGACCTGTCATTTTATCAATGGGAGAAATCAGTATCGAAGAGAAAACGCTGACTACGACGGTGAATGGAGAGGTCAGGCAGCGTGCTAAATTGGATGACTTGTTATTTGGTATTGGCGATATTGTGGAGCATCTCAGTAGAGGTACGACCCTAAAAGCCGGCACGGTGATTATGACAGGCACACCGGCCGGCGTTGCGGCGTTCATGCAGCCGCCGGCATGGTTGGGTGATGGGGATGTGGTAGAAGTTGATATTGAGGGGATTGGCAGAATAAGGAATGTGCACCGGGTCGAGTAGTATTCTTCAGTGTGTTTGTTTCTAATATTGATAGTTATCGAAATAAAACTACAATTTCACATAAGAGTGGACAGACATTCTTTAAGGCGAACTAATCAAGCAGCGGCTTTTCCTTCCACAAACACATTAGAGAAGAACTCCTCGGAAAAGTTGCCCTCGGAGTCCAATAACGCCGAGGCTTTCTTCCATTCATTTCGAATGAGTTCCGCCTTCGTGTTATCCCTAGGACTGATTTTGCATCTATACGACAGTTAACAAACACGACCACCCAAGTAATTGGTGGATACCAAATGACTTACGGATACGGCAGCGGTCTGACTATCAATCCCTCTGTTACAGCGTCCTGCTCAATGGGAATAAGATTACCAGCATCATCTGTGGCGCGCTCAAATTTGAATGCCCATAGCAACCGAGAGACCGCAATGAACAGCCCCCTCTCCGCAACATGAAACCCTGGGCATACCCGTCGACCAGCGCCGAATGTGAAATGTCCGCGTTTGTGCGAATCGGCATCGATACCATAGTTCTCATTCAGAGTCGCCTCAGGAGAGTGTCGAGAGGGATCAAAGGCACGGGGGTTGTTATCTTTGGCAATGTAGTTGTTTAGAGCCCAGACCTGTTTGTGAAACATTAGCCATCGGCTTATAGCTCATCAAACGGAACATAAAGGGAGTAGACAGACATTCATCATCATTACCGATCTGGCAGGTATATCCCATCCGTTATATTGATCATCCTGCAGTAATGAGTGCGGAACCGCAGCACTCAGCGTGGTTGGCATCCATCGTAACGCTTCCTCAATACAAGCCCTAGTCCAAGGCAAATCAGCCCTATCTTCCCACCTCGGCAGCTTCTCCGAGCCAATAATTCGATCGATTTCCTCGTGTGCCTTGGCCTGAGTTTCAGGGTACAAAATTAGCCCTTTTACCAGCGCTAATAAAGTACTCCATTGCGTATCCGTCCCTGCGCCGAATCCATGACCAGCTTGCTGCGCAATCTCAGTTTCACTTAGCGCATCCGGCCCACTCTTCTGGCCGAGAAGCATGTCGCGGATAAAGCTAGGGTACACTTTATTAGCTGTGATCTTGCTCCGAGCGTCATCGAGCAATTGGTAAAAAAGGCGATTTTCGATGGTTCGGATTTCTGCGAGTTGTTTTTTGTATGTGCTTAATGCGGTGGGCATTAGATTGTACAGAGGACGGAGGAAGAGGTAGAAGTCGGCTAGTTGGAGGTTGGCCGCAGTTGATGTTTTGTCCATCCACTGGTTGTATTAACAATGCATCTATTTAGTGGGAATATGTGGAATATTACTTCAATCAGATCCTTCACGTATCCCCTGCTGGCCGATGGTGTGCGCCAGCCGTAAAGCAGTGTAGAAGCAACGCTTGTTGTATATCGTTGAAGATGAGCGGAGAAACTGTCTGGTGTGTCGAGCATATCATTAAGTAGCTGCAGACTGTCGAATTTCTATCAACCCATAATTAGCTGGTAAGTTGAATAATCTGCCTGAGTCTTACCTGGTACGCTGTATATCGGTTCGACACGATGATGTTGAGACGCGTGTGATACGTCTTGCGCATCCGTCGCCAGACTTCGTCGTTGCTAGAGAAAATAATTCAGTTGGTACACTGATATATAAAGTATAGAAATTAGAGAAAAAAACTACTCTCTAAAAGCAATATTCAAATTTCCGTTAAAATGCCGAATGAACCAATCCGGTCTTGCAGCGTACAGAGCGCTGCGTTTTTCGATCAAATCTTTGACAACTTGAGGCTCATTGATCAACATGAAGTTCTGGGTGCCCGTTTTCAAGCATGCCAGTGGACCATCTGCAGAAGGGTTAGAGTTATTTTCTATGCAATAGTAGGGTTGACGATGCTTGACATACATTCATCCGCCCATTTTTGAAACTGCAGGTGGAAGTCTTTGCGTGGGAATTGGTGCAGGTTTCCCAGTACTGGAAGGCATGGGGGCCCTACACTGACGTAATTAAATCTGTGAGATGGTTGATAAGACCTTTTGGTTGACTAACCTGGAGGCATGCGAGATGATCGCCTGGTAGCCACGACGACCTTGACGACGCCGATAACGGCTAGCAGGAAAAAAGCGTACAGATACAACATAGTGTGTACTCCAAAATCTGGCTTAAAATGCATTTGTCAAACACAATCAATGATCATATTAACTGGTGCTATCTCATATATAACATCCAGACTCTTTGTCCCCTCTCTCAGTTAACGTTGGTATATCGGCTTCGGCTCCGAACAATTTCGCCTTGTCGGCGCCGTCCTCATTGTGGCTCCGGGATCCGAGGCTGGGCTGACTTTACACTTTGCACAGACTCCAAAGTCGCCTGGGCATGCAGTTCATAGGCTGGGACGAAGTCACCCCTACAATCTAACTAGTGCAGTATCTATCTTCCCCACATTCGAGCTGGAGCTGTTGATCCCCGCTTAAAACCGGTCCAAATGCTGGGGTCCATACGAACAGGCAAACTAGCAAAAATTACGGGGTAACTATGGCTGCAAATTGATGGTATGACTTTCCCTTGCAAATCGACATCCAGCGGCGACCATCATGACTAAAGCAAAATGCCTGGTAACGTGTGTTTTTTTATTTTTTTTTTTTATCGAATCAAGAAGATAGAATGCAGTGGTGAGAATTCCGTGGAAGTTTTCAGGTTAGTTATCCATATGGTACTCTTTTTGTAAAAAAGAACTGCGGTGTGTGAATAAGGACAATTAACGTCTTCAGGACCACAATGCCAATTGCGTCTTCCCCGAACCGCGCGTCGGGAGCCGGAATAAAGTACGCGAGAGCAACAAAAATTTGCACGAGCGAGTGAGTTGCCTAGAAGCGCTATTACATGAAGCAAAGTTTCCGAACGCAGGTCTGCCCGCCGACGGAGCAACAGAACAACCTTCCAGCCCGCTGACTCCCGTGTTCTCGGAGCCCTACAAATGTAGCAGGGTCCACTCTCGACGCGCCGTATGGCGCTTGTCAAATAAAATTCGTCAATACGACTGTTTACCAAGTGCCAACCCCGCCACCTATGATATTGCTTAGTATGTACTGCACAATACTGTGTATATGGCTGGATGTAAGATTCTTTTCAGCACTGAACAGGATGTAAATTCCTTTCCGGATGTCTAGCATCGGGCATGGAGATACTTTGAAAATGCTCTTTCTGTGTATACTGGACTGTTGTTTGTGAAGTTGGATCTGGTAGCTATTCACTTCTTAGTTGCGATGGTGAGATTTGCCAGCCGGTATGCACGCTGAATGGCAAGCATTCTACATTGTGCAGGGATTCCATACTGAAGGATTCGGCAACCTGGTTCTGAGATATATGCTTACATTGGAACCCTGGATCCTATCTGGAGAGGTGGTTTTAGTGATGATTTTGGATTATAATATGTCACGGAGTCGGGCTTGAAATATGACAACGGATACTAATTGTTGCGTTTTACGTGCTTACGTATCTAAGTGCATAGTGGGAACTCCGGTGAGCGCACTTTTCCCTGCTAGTCATCACGCCAAAGTAATAGTTCTTCACCTCGAGTAATAGGATTAATTGCTTCAGGAATCTTTAAGTTGGTTGGAAAATGAGGATCCTAGGCACCATCGTTTCAATGTCACATAATGGGTGTCCGGATCATTGATGATTTGTACAATCAAAGAATTGAAAAGATGATGGTAGACGTTTCTATACTGTTCAGCGATATTAGTACCGTCTGAATGATGCATACGCAAAGACTCTGTCTGACCCTATTTGCCTGCAGAAGTCTCACTGATGGATGTCTGTCTCCGCAAGTCTGAACACCCCTGAGGCCACATGCACATTTCCAGATCAGGCAAAAATGGCGTTTCCGGGCTCCGAACGGAAAGGGTATAGTGCGGATTGTATACGGCCAGCCTTTCAATAATGGTAAACAATATAGAATAAATCTGAGATATACATGGTTGACCGTGCTGTAGGAAGAACAAAACACAGAAGCCTAGGCGGAAGTCCTTTGGAAGCCGCAAGCGGATTTCGGCAAGAATTTGAAGCTATAGATTCGCCAAGTAAAAAACGTACAACGAGCTCTGAAATATCCCTACAGTCCCGTTTTTCTTGGCTGTCCTTATACAAATTTTTCACGATCAAGGGAGTTATCATTCATACGTACACTATACAGAGCTATCAAGTACGTAGCGGGCAATCGTTCTACTCCATCGACCAACCATGAGCAAGCTCTACCGAGTGATAACAGAACAAAGCATTCTTCCCAGAAGTTCATCTCAACTTCGCAGAAAAACTTTTTCAGACTATAAATTCAATGAGATGATTTTGCATGTTATCAGCAAAAGAGCGCATTTGCTACGTGATATTAAGTAGTTTAAATTGTAAATATAAAATGTATAGACCTGGTGTACGTTATTATCATAGATCAAAATGGACAAAAAAAACTTAATGAACCGTCTGGAAGCGCTCCAATCTCCTAAAAGACTTTTATCTAAAAAAAATCATACTTTTCCATCTGATTAAAATTTAAACTACAGATATGGCAGAATGATTTTATAAAGGCAGATTTCCACAGAATACCCTGTCGCTGTATTCGGGCGAAATACAGGCGCCAGCACGCGGTATGACAGTCAATATATCAAAATTGACAGTGGATCTGAAAGCAACTATGGGAAAACTATCAAAGAAATGGGAGCTACTAGAAAATTTGTCTGCACGCAGGCAGATTTGTGTTGACTGGCACATTGCCTTTACATTCTCAACGCTCGAAGACTTGCTATTAGCATATCACCAGCGGAGATGGCGTCACAGTGAGCATCAAGTGCTCAAACGCGACCGATTACATGTTGTGTCTTGACTACGCAGAAAATCCTATCGATGTTGATTTTGATCCGGAGCAGCACATTGAGAAATTGGAGGATGGAGTCCCTGCTGCTGAGCTTTTGAAGAGACCCGATATTGGGCCTAGGGGAAGTCATTTAATGGTACGCCCTGCGATACTCACTAGGGACCAAATTAAATGACAAGGGAATTATACAAAGGGCAATCTAGCAGTTGGATGACTAGGAGCTTTGTTGCGTTAGTCTTGCTTCAGTTGTTTTGATATTACAGAATAAGATGGGAAATGTTCTTTGTGTCAGGTTATTACTACAAGAATCTTTTGGCTTTCTTGGAAGTTAACTCCACATTCCAACGGCGATGTTGACCATCGATAATTTTTGTAGCGTAATTGGTAACCAAGCTGGCCACTTCCGGCCGAGACACATCAAATATCCAACTTACTACCCTCAACATATCAATATACCACCAATTTGGAATAAAAACCCATCGAACTCTCAGAAACAAAAAAGACATATTTAATTAGCTATTTATAATCTAAAAAATAAAAGATTTACTTAATATAATAAGAAAATAGTAAATATTTTAATCATTCTCAATATAGATATAATTATAGTTTTTAATTGATATATATGTAAGGCTTTAGTGGAAAGCAAGTAGCAGTATCGATTCTCGACAAATGTAGGGGTCTGTAGATAGTAAAACTAATCACTGATCCCTCTAATAAGATATTTTATTTGTTCTTTATATATATATTTTTTTAGATATATAGTACAGGCTATTAAAGATTTCACTTTATATTATTTTTTTTCTAATTAATAAATTCATTCTAAATCTATAGTAGTATAGATAGGGTGTAGTAAATATGCAGTAATATAATTATATAAATAGCAATATAGTGGATAAAAATAATCGATTTTAATCTATTTCTATAAATATTAATATATTATTAATATTCTTTTTATAGATTATATTTTAAAGATTCATATTTATTATTTTACATAATATTATATAATATAAAATTATAATATTTTACTTCATTCTTTATTCTACTTTTTATTTCTTTTTTATCTATATATTTTTTTCTTTCTTTATATTAATATTACTATAAACTTATAGTAAATATTATAATTAATAAATGTAAATTTTTATATTTATTTTTAACAGTTAGTTTTTTTTATTTATTATAAATATAATATTAAAATAGAAAATCTTATTATTAATCTAAAAAATTTATCTAGTTATCTCACTATAAAGCATCTTTTATTAAAAAAAAATATTAAATATAAAAATCTTTTTCTATTTATATAATTATCTGCTAATTTATATTTTAAAAATACTATTAAGAATCTATCAGATATTAAGAAGCTAGTATTTTAAAGTATTATATCTCTATTATTTTTAAGAAAGATTTTATAGAAAGTATTAAGATATATAAATTTTATAATTATAAACTACTAATCTATTTTACTAAATTATTTTATTAATATTATGTTTGTTGTTTAGATATAGATGTGAAGGGCCAAGCCTAATGCAGTTCCATTCCTAACTACTTAGGGTATGTACACCAAAATATTGAACATGAGGGGAGAAAGGAAGAAAGAGAGTCAGCTAGCTGGTTAGAACAATCTTTTATATAACCTCTTAGTTACCTGATTAGGCACTGCTCTGAGGTTGATGGTCAATTCTATATACTTTATAACTTTCTAATTGGGTATTATTTCTGTGTACCCGACACAGAACTGTCATACTAGTTGTCTATGGTAGATTAGGCCTATTAGTTATATCTGATTAATCTAACTAATCTATTAATTATAATTAATCTATTATATTATTTCTTTCTTTAAAAATACTTGCTTTTAAGTAATATTATTAGCAGATTATTATTATTATATTTTTTTATGAATCTGTTTTTTTTCACTGGTTTAATCTATTAAAAAAAATTATAATAGCCTTAATTTATTAAAATAGTTATTGTTAATTCTTTTTAATATTTATGTTATATTTATAAAGTTTTATATAAAATATTATATTAGATTAGAGTTATAATTATATTAGTTTATTTAATAATATAGATTTTTTAGTATAATTAAATACTAAAGATCTTTTTTATCTTTTATTCTAATTATCTATTTATAATTATTTCAGATGTTTTATTTTTAAATTAATTTTCCAAAGGTTTAGTTAATATTATATATTATATTTTATTTAGTAAGAAAATTTAATATATATAGAATCACAATATATCAAATCATTAGTAAAATTAATAAAATTTTTATAAATTATTACAATTTTGTTGAATAAATTAAATTTATATTTAAAAATTAAATATATAAAATATAATAATATGAAGAATCTAATAGTTCAGTTAAATTATATTAGTATTCGACTATATATTTTTAGATATTATATGGATCTATATTATAATAGAAAATCAGATTAAAATAAGCTTTATTAAAATTAGATATTATATAATAAATTATTTACTATATCAAAATATGCTAAGCTATGCCAAGCTTATATAAAAATAGTAAAATATTAATAATTTTATATATAAATATACATTTTTTATTAAAGATTTAAAATCTAGAGACTAGATCTTTTAATTAATCTATATTTTAATAAATAAGAAAATAAATAAATAAATTTCTAGATTAATAATAGTTTAATTATAAAAGTATATTCTTAAATCTTGGTTCTATGTGCCCTATTGAGAACCGCTATAATATCGGATTGGGGAATCCACGAGGGTTAGCGCAGCGTGGCCTGAGTGTCTTCAAACACGGGTTTAACTCGTCACAAATTCTTTTTTTTTGTAATAAGTGTCAGCATGGCATGATTTTTTTATGAAAATAAAAAAAAATTTAAAAATAAAAATAAAGAGGAAGAGTAAGAGAAAAAAGTAATTAAAAGTAAAAGAAAATAGTGTTGAAATAATCCTTAAATTGTTTATTATTTTAAATTTATAGATGGGAATTTGTTCTTTATTTATGTTTGATTTATAGGCTGTTTTTAGCCATTTTAAATATATCTGTTTGTATTAATTATTTCTGTTTTTAGTAATATATCTGTTTTCAGATATATGAACTAAAAACATTATATTAGGCCTTTTTGAAATGATTTTGAAGTATATGAGAACAAAACTGGATAAATTTTGAAGGAATAGTTTCATATTCCTGCAATAAGAAACTTATTAATATTTATCTTATAAACTTTTAATATCTGTGTAGCTATTTTATTAATAATTTGGATAGATTTCATTATTTTTTTAATTCTCGTATGTAGAGTTGTTATGAGTCGAGTCGAGTTCAACACCAAAAATAAGGTTCGAGTTGACTTAAAATAAATATATCTCAATATTAAATCAATATTTTCAATTTATTTTTAATTACATTAAATTCTTTAGTTTAGAATCTTATATATAAAAAGTTATAGCTTTCTAATTAAAAAAATAGGGTCTATAATCTTAAATAAGTTTGGGAGTCAAGTTTTTATAAAAAAATCCTAACTCATTTAATAATATTTATATTACTACTTTCCTAATTGAGTTAGTGGTATTTAAAATTAATATATATAAATAAAAAAGATTAACAAACTTGATTACATAACTAATACACAAAATTTATATATTTATATTATGTAATACATCTTTATATAGTTATGTAATCTATTGTAAAAAAAACTCATAACAGCTCTAATCCAGTATATATAATATATTCTATATAATACTCTACTGATTGATTTTATAGACCCTTTTCTCTCACAAAACAGATAAAATATAACTATTTATTAATATTGATTAATAAATATTCTAAATATAAAATTAAAAGAATTCTAGATAAGAGATATAATCTATAAAAACTCAGTAATATATAATATCTGGTAAAATAGACAGGATGGATGGAATCTATATAGAAATTATCTTCTGCAATGGCACACACAGCAGCTGAGCAGCCTTTAATACCTGAGAGATATTAAGGAGGGATGTAATATAAAGGTCAAGCCTTGTATATATTCAGACTATATAAACTTACTTTCATATTAGTATAGTAACTATAACAATTGTAGTAACTGTATAGATTAAATCAGTATAAGAGAAAACTATACTTTAGTTAAAGTGTAAGGACTACCTCAAGAAAATTCTACAATTATTTATTTTTTTATTTTCTTTTATTTTCTTCTCTATTGAATTTTCCTGTATTATTAGTCGCTCCTGTTTTAGCGCAATATCGGATCTGTTCCGTGACAATAGATATAATAATATTAGATATAAAGATAAATAAAATAATAGCTATAAAGACTAGTACTATAATAATGTTTTTCTCTAATAATTAAACTCTATTAAGACTGAGACTAAACTTATTAAAATAATAATATTATAATATATTTTTTAATAACCCTAAGAATATTTATATAAATAGGCCTTGACAATTCCCATGGGAATTTTTTTAAGTTGATCGCAACTCCCATACCCATGCTCCCATTGGGAAATATATATATTCAATGCCCACCCATGGGAAATCCCAATGTCCCATTGGGAGATTCGCATTAGTCCCGCCAACCTGGGAGCTAACCTAATTAGGCCAGCCTAGCCTAATCTAGCTGTATAAAAATGCATAAAATTCTATAAAATTTATCAAGGCCCACCTGTTGCATTGTTTTTAGTCCATTCCCAATGGAACTTCTATAGCCAATTTAGTCCCGCGACTCCCGCCTATTGGGATCTAGGTTAGTCTTAATTCCCGTCCATGGGCGGGATATAGTCCCATGGGAAATGCTTTAGGGTTAGGGTTAAATAAACCTAAATAACTATCTTTATTCTATACTTTAGTATAGATTAGTGAATATTATAATATTTAATATCTGTAAAAAGTAATATAAATAACCCTATAATTTATATAAGCAGTATATTTATATTCTTTTTATTTTTTTAAATAATAAATTTAATTATTTTTTTATTTTTAATTTTATATTTTTTATTATTGGCTTTATTATTATTATTTTCTAAATTTTCCGTAGATTTAAATAATAAAATATAAAATATTAAATATACTTATATTTTAGCAGATAATTAAAGTTTATAATTATTATTTTCAAGTCTTTAAATAATTCTGAATAGTCTATATTTAATAGTATTAAATTTATTATTTAATTGTTTACTTTTAATATTAAAATTTTTTAAATCTAGTATTTATTATAATAAATAAAATGATTTTTTTATTTATAAAATTAATGTATTTTTATATTTATTATTATAATATTTTTTTATTTTTTACTCAGCCCACATAATATTTTTAGATATTATATTATATACCTATTATATATATAATATCTGTATAATAGTTTTATTCAATCTTTTTTTAATAGAGATTAAATTTTATAATATTTTTAGATATTATTTTAAATTAGTAAAATACAGTACTTCTTCTACTAAAATATTTTTAAATTATTTAGTATAAATTATATTAGTAATAATAACTTTACCTAATTATCTTAGTTTTAATTAAAGTAATACTATAAATACTGCTTAATCATCTAAATTATTCTTTTAATCTATTTATTAGTTTACTGATAGTATACTATTAATAATTTATAATTAATTCTATATATAAATATAAATATTTATTAATATTTTAATATAAATAATGTATCTTAATATTATTTCTATAAATAATCTAGTCCAGATAAATATTTCTTATAATATAAATATTATATATTATTATACAATTATATCCTTCTTACTCCTCCATTGTTCCCTCTTACCCTTTACTCGACTTACGCTCTACGCTCTTGTCAATCCCTTAGTGCCGTAATCAGGTAAATCAAAAGGGTAACATCTAGGTAGTGCGACCGAGGCTATATTCTATACTTCGACCCACTTCAATTGGTTACTCAAGTCAGAATACTAAAACAAAAAAGAATTGAATACAAGTACCATTTCAACGATGTTTGAAAGGTCTCGCTTTCTTTTTCCTGACTACAGTGTACTTAAACCCCGGGCAAGTTTGTTCGGGGGTGACTAGCTTCCGTACCCCGGCGGGAGTGATCTAAGAACCTTACGTATGTATTTTGAAGGCTTATAAATAAGTTATACTGTGTATAAATATAAAGAGATAAGAAAACTTTAAACAAATATACTAAAAATAAAGAGAAAAGTTTTATTGTATTAATTATTATTATATAGAATAAATAATAATATTACTATAGATAAATTCATAACTAAAAACAAAATTATTATAATTATAAGAGATAGATCTAATATATATTCTGCTCTCTTTTATAGAATCAATATACTTTTTTTATTAAGTCTTTAGAAAGGAATAGAATAAATTTTCTTATAAGCTTTATACTCTAGAAATCGGGCTTTCATATACTATCTTAGTCTAGAGAGTAGGCACAAAAGCAGTAATAATAGCAGATTTGCAGTTAACTGTAGAGATAAAAAAAATAATCAATAAATATCTAAATATAAAGTTTAAAAAATATAATATAATTAAATAGATAGATTTATAGAATTTAATTAATATTAATATTTATAATTTTAAAGATATGTTTAATATTTTTATTGCTATTACTAGAGTCTTCAAGTCTGTAAATTTAATTTAAGAATTATTCTTTAGCTAAAAATTAAGATAGAATTTTTATATGTTAAAAAGAAAAATTTTTAATATATTAAAATTAAACTATTAATAATAGTTTTACTCAAATTTTTAGAATAATTCTAAATCTCTGGAAGTAAATAGCTATGTGTCAGCATGGCATGATTTTTTTATAGAAATAAAAAATCTAAAAATAGAAGAGAAGAGTAAGAGAAAAGATAATTA